>CM066031.1:502168575-502504420 GCA_033557465.1 Ichthyophis bannanicus
ATTTTTCTAGGATAGCCAACAAAGTCCAATTCTAAGCCTGACTGCAGGGCATTCTGGATTCCTTTTCTCTGCATCATTCTTTGTCAGGAACGCTATATTAGGAAGCTGGGCAGCAGTTGCAATTTGAGACGGATGTTGTAGCAGTGTTTTACAATGACCTTTGTGGCCACTTATCAAGCAAAGAAATTCAGATGTGGAATTACTATAAATGGCTCCGATCTTTGTAGTTTTATGGAGCCATAATGGAAAAAAAAAAAACGATTCTACAATACAAAAATAGCGCTATTTATTATTTACTTTTCCAGCCAAATTTGTCAGCGTTTGAAACTTTTTTTTTATCAGAGTGGTTCAGAACACAATGGGGAGTCTAGGAGTCCAGTAGGACACAGCCCCACACCAAAATCAGCAATAGTCCCCCACAGCAGAATTTATTGAACAAAAATATTTTTTTTGTTATTTTTGGATGCCAAGTGATAGAATTGTATGATAACCTTTCAACCTATAGTTTCTTGGTCATCTCCTTTCAATTTCTTTAACCATTTGTTTTGATACTGAAAATTTTTGCCTTTTAGGACGAAAGCTTAAATTTTACCTGAGTGCTGGTCGTCTGTGACTTAGCTTCATCAATGGCTTGCAGCACTTTCTTTTTCTTGTCGCTTCAGGAACTATGAGGGTAATGAATTTGTAATTTTACAATATCATCAGGCTGTAATCTCTGACAGATTCTGCACTCGGGCTCGGTACATATTTTCTTTTTTTCACATTGCCAATATGTGATAGCACCACTATCCTTTTTTTGCAGGCATATGCATAGCTCCTGGTAGCATAGCTTAAGCTTTCGCCCTTGTTCATAAAGCAAAATTGTTCATTGGGTAAAAAGCACAGAACCAAATAGCAAGATGCCCCAAAACCAATCACTGTATTCTCCAAACCAGCCTATCACCTTCATATGCATCATCATCATTCACACCCATTGTCTTTTTTATAATGTGCAATGGAATTATTGGCTGCTGATATACAGTTGTTCTTGTCCACAAATCGCATTAAAACAGAGAAGACATCTTTGTGAATCAGGTTTTACTGTTTCCCATTGTCCTTCTGCTGGATTGCTCTCATCCCTTTCCGTGTGTCTATGAGTGACAGGGTTACTGCATAGGCGTTAAGAAAAGGAGGATTCCACATGCACCATGGCGCCGCCAAAAATCTGCTCTGAGATCTTGCCTGTGGGGATCCGAGTCTTCTCTGGCCAGAAATAGGAGAAGATAGGCAAACAGCAGGCTGCCCATTCTCTAAACAGATACGTGAATGCACGCTCCCTGATAAATGCTCATTTTCTATCCCAGCATTTTCACACCATTTTGCCTTGAGATTCTGATACTTCTGCAGACTGCGATCATTGAAAAGATTCTTCCTATCTGGCTCGCCAGGAACATGGTCAGACAGTAAGGGTCTCTACAATTCTTTTAGTCCCTCAGGCATCATATTTTTGCTGGTGGGGATCTCATCTTGCTAACAGGAAGGGTCTTTGCTTGCTGGGTGTGGCATGGGCGGGATTTTCGGGCTGGCTTTGGGTGGGAGTTAGGGGGCAAGGCTTGTGCTCCCCTAAAGTGAAATCCCTTCCATCTCCCCTGGGGTTTGCTGTTGGGTAGAGTATGGGCGGAGTTATGGGCAGGGCTTGTGCCCCCCCAAAGTGAAAGCTTGGTGCCCCTGCGGTTTGCCCATAGGGCATGGTGTAGGCGGTTAGGGGTGGGGCTTGTGCCCCCCAAAGAAAAAGCCGCTTCCATATTAGCTGCAATAGCAGCACAGAACCCTCCTGTCCTCCGCATGAAATCCAGCCTTCCCTCATTGCTACAGGGTGGTCATCTGTGCTGCTGACTGCAGCTTCTCTTCTTTTTGGTGCATGCAGGTTACTGCCTGTGGGCTGAGATCATTGAAAAGACTCTTCCTGCCGGCCCGCAAGGATCCCAGGCATACAGGAAGGGTCTCTACAATGAATAGTGTTCCTGCAGGGTGGAGTTAGGGCAGGCCTTCTTTTGGGTGGAGTTCGGGATTGGATCTGTGCTTCCCTAAAGTAAAAGCCCTTCCATTGCCTCTGGGATTGCCGACATTTCACACCCATTTTGCTGAGAGTTAGAGATGTGGCTTGGGTGGAATTAGGGCCGGGGTTTGTGCCCCTTAAAGTACACGCCCTTCTGTCGACACTTGGGATGGCTGCATTCACCCAATTGCCAGCGAGTCAGGAGTTGAAGCTTGTGCCCCCCCAAAAGTAGTAGTCTTTCCATCGCTACTGGGGTTGCTGCATTCAACCATTGTCAAAGAAACAAAAACCCTATGCAGCAAAACATATAGATGCGCCTTTTTGTTTTGTTTAATTTTTTTGTCGGTAAGTGACGAACACAGTGGTATACGGGAAACACGCCCAACACCGCTGTGTCTTTTCCTTTTAATAAAGTAGAACTTTCATAAAATATAACAGCTTTACTTTACTGAGAAATAGTTAGTTGAATATCTGCTCCTCAACCACTCCGCTGTATGCCAAATGCCGACGTGTCCACGTTTCGGGTGCAGTCCAACTACGGCACCCTGCTTCAGGTTAGGCAGTGCCGCGGGAAATCAAGCCAAAATGAAGCAATACAAAAGGGAACTATTAACCCATTCCTTTCTTCAGTCACGAGAGCACCAGCCTCCAATCAACCGCCCCCTATTTAAAATAGCGAACAACTACTCAAGCCCATCAGCCATTCCCTATGAGCATTAACGGGACTCATTCATAAGCCGTTTTTTAATCAACCCATCTGGATAGCCTCGTTGTGAAAGGCGAAAACTCAGATCTTTAGCACATATTTTGAAATCATGTAATGAAGAACAATTCCGTCTTATTCGAAGAAACTGACCATAAGGAAGGCCCCTCTTTAAATCCAAAGGATGAAAACTATCGATATCTTAAAGTGTAATTCGCCTGGACTTCCTTTCTGTAAAGAGAAGTAGAAAAACCATCAGAAGAAAGAGCTATCCGTGATGTCAAGGAACTGAATACAAGATTCAGTTGTCTGTCTCTCAGCCTTTCTGAATTGGCAGGGGGGGTTTCCTTGTTGGTGGCTCCTCCCTTAACCTACTTTTGTGATTGGCTTGAGAGTTTTTCGGCTTATTTTACATATGGGGCTGTTTTATTGGAGGCTGTTGCTCTCGTGACTGAAGAAAGGACTGTTTAAATAGTTCCCTTTTGTATTGCTCATTTTTGGCTGATTTCCCTCGCACATGCCTAACCTGACAGCAGGGTGCTAAGAAACATAAGAACATAAGAAAATGCCATACTGGGCTCATGACCGAGGTCCATCAAGCCCAGTATCCTGTTTCCAAGCAGTGGCCAATCTAGGTCATCCGTACCTAGCAGTGTTGCCCCAAAAGACACAGGTTTTCTTGCAGTGCTTGTTACTAGGCCAAGCATTGATATCCTGGGTCCCTTTTTAATAGTGGTTTATGGACCTTTCCTCCAGGAACTTGTCCAAAAGACCTTTTTTTAAACCCAGCTATACTAACAGCCCTATGACTACAATCCTCCGGTAACAGATTCCAGAGTTTGATTACACGTTGAGAGAAGAAATATTTTCCTCTATTTGTCTTAAATAGTTTACCCTGTAAGCTTCATTACATGCCCCCTAGTCCTTCTATATTCTGATATCGTACACAATTTATCCACGTTTATTCGTTCCCACTCCATTCATTAATTGGTAATCACCTCTATCAATATCTCCCCTCAGCCGCCGCTTTTTCTAGGTTAAAGAGCCCTAACCTTTTTAGCCTCTCTTCATAGGAGTAGCCTTCCATCCCCTTCACCAATTTGGTGGCTCTTCTCTGTCAACTTTTTTCTAATAACTCGTATGTCCTTTTTAAGATACGGTGACCAGAATTGCACACACATATTCAAGGATGTGCGGTCGTACCATGGGAGCGATACAGAGGCATTATAAGAGCCTTGGTTTTAATCTCCATCCCTTTCCTTATGATACCTAGCATTCTATTTGCTTTCTTGGCCGCCGCTGCACACTGGGCGGAGGTTTTAAACATGTTATCCAACGATTGACTCCTAAATCTTTGCCTGGGTGGTGGTTGCTTTCTAATGTGGAGCCTTGCATCTTGTAAACTAGAGTGTGTGTTGTTCTTTCCTAGGTGCATAACTTTGCACTTGTCCACATTAAATTTCATCTGCCATTTGGATGCCCGAGTCTTCCCTTTATCCAGATCCTCCTGCCTGCAGTTTTCCACAATCCTCTTGGGTTTTAACACACTTTTAACCAGTTTTGTGTTTCCATCTGCAAATTTCGATTACCTCACTAGTTTATTCCCCCTTTTCCATGTCCATTTATGAATATGTCAAAAAGCAGCGGACCCGAGTACAGAATCCCTGGGGTACTCCACTATTCACCTTTTTTCCATTGGGAATATTGGCCATGTGACCCTCCCCTCTGCTTTTCTATCTTATTAACCAGTTCCCGATCCCCAATAGTACACTGCCTCCTATCCCATGACTTTTTAAGCTTCGCCAAAAGTCTCTGATGGTGGACCTTGGTCAAAAGCTTTCTGAAAGTCCAGATACACTATATCAACCGACCTGTCACCTTTGTCTACCTGTTTATGACACACCTTCAAAAAAAACAGATCAGGATTAGTAGAGACAAGAGCTTCCTTGTCTAAGCCCATGTTGTCTGTCCTCCCATTCCGAGGCCATGACTATCTACCTGCTGTGTAATTTTGTTCTTTATGATGGCTCCTACCCTTTTCCCTGGTACTGACTTCAGGCTCACCGGTCTGTAATTTCCCGGTCCACCCCTGGAACCCTTTTTAAAAAAATGTGGTGTTAACGCTGGCGACCCTCCAATCTTCAGGTATTACATAATATTTTAATGAAAGTTCACAAGATTACCAATAACAGTACTGCAATCTCAAATCTCAGTTCGTTCAACACTCCTGGGATGTATACCATCCGGTCCAGGTGATTTGCTCCCTATTCAGTTTTTCAAATAGTTGTAATAGATCTTCCCGGTGTAGCGATATTTCTCTCAATTCCTCGGCAGTATCACCTTTAAATACCACTTCAGTCTTGGGTAACACCCCTACATCTTCCTCAGTAAAGAGACCGAAGCAAAGAATTCATTCAGGTCTCTCTGCTATAGCCCTTGTCTCCTCGTACTGCCCCTTTTACCCCTCTATCATCTAATGGTCCAATTGACCCTCTCACAGGCCTTGTTGCTAAGCATGTACTTGAAAAAGTCTTTATTTCATGTTTTTGCTTCCGTAGCAAAGTTTTCTTCTCAAATTCCCCCGCTTTGCCTGCCTTATCAATGCTTTTGCATTTTAACCTTGGCCAGTGCTTGTGCTGTTTCCAGTTTTTCCATCAATTTGGACCTCTTTTTTTTCCATTTTCTGAAGGTTGGCTCCATTTTTTGCGCAGCAAACCAGACTCTCTGACCTCACCTTTTAAAACCATGCTGGCAGCTTTTTGGGACTTTCTATTCATCTTTTCTTAATGCGTGGAATACAGCTAGGTCTGGGCTTCCGAGGATAGTATTTTTAAATAACACCCAAGCTTGCTGTAAGTCTTTAACCTTTGGAACTGCTCCTTTTAGTTTTTTTCCGAACTATATTGCACTGCATTCTCTCATTAGTACACCCTTTTGAAAGTTAAAAAAGGTAGTACTGTGGGATTCCTTTTACTACTCTGTCCTCCACTGAGTTAAATCAAACATGAATCATACAACAAAAAATTATGATTCACTATGCCAAGTGGTCCCAACACCCTTACTGTTCTTTCACACCAGATCTGGCGTTCCACTAAGGACTAGGTCAAGAGCAGTATGGCTTTTCCCCTCTGGTCGGGGTTTCATGAACCAGCTGCTCCAAGGAAGCAGTCATTTATTTCATCTAGAAACTTTTATCTCTTTAGCTTGTCCTGCTGTGACCACTGTCCCAGGGTCGATACCGGGGTAATTGAAATCACCCATTATTATACTACTCTGTTGTGGCTTTTGTTAGCTTCCTTGATTTTCTTTGGAGCATTTCATCATCCATTTGTTCATAACACACTCTGGCCAGGTGGTCGGTATAGTATACTCCCACTGGCCCATCACCTTCCCGCCCTTCATAAATGGAATTTCAATCCATAGAGATTCTACAAGCATATTTTGGTTCCCTTGCAAAACTTTAAATCCTTTCTGACTCAATGCCCCTCTCTAAACATTAGAGCGCAACCCCTCCACCAATTTGTTCAGCTCTATCATTACGATAGAGTTGGTATCCAGGTAATCACAGTGTCCCACTGGTTATCCTTCCTTTCTACACCATGTCCTCGAGAGTGCAATCATATCTAACCTCTCATTTGAATGGCTATATATTCTAATTCTCCCATCTTATTGTTTAGACTCCCTAGCATTGGCATACAAGCATCTTAGAGACTGTATTTTTATTAATATGAATCTGGCTATTGGGTAGGACCATGGGTAATTGGGAATCGTTTATGCTCTGTCTGCTCCCTTACTCAAGGGCGATGTTGGGCTTACTATACTCCCCTTTTGGAACCGGGTCACATGCTTTTTGGTAGTATCCTTCAAGGATACCTTTGTCCGAACGCGTGGCGCATCCTGGTGACTGTCGGCTTTCCCCTATATTTTCTAGTTTAAAAGCTTCTCTATCTCCTTTTTTAAAGGGTTAATGCCAGCAGTCTGGTCCACCATCCTGATTAAGGTGAAGCCCATCCCTTCGGAAGAGGCCCCCCCCTTTCCCCAGAATGTTCCCCCAGTTCCCTAACAAATTCCAAAACCCTCACCTTGCACCATTGGTCTCATCCACGTCATTGAGACTCCGGAGGCTCTGCCTGTCTTTTGGGTCCTAGCACGTGGAACAGGACAGCATTTGTCGGAGAAACGCTATCCCTGGAAGTTCTGGATTTCAACTTCCTACCTAAAAGTTAAATTTAGCCTGTAGTTGGATTGCACCCTGAAACGTGACACGTCGGCATTTGGCGTGACAGCGGATTGTTTGAGGAGCAGCCTATTTCAACTAACTATTTCTCAGCTAAGTAAAAGCTGTTATATTTTATGAAAGTTCTACTTTATTAAAAGGAAAAGCCACAGCGGTGTTGGGTGTGTTTCCCGTACACTGTGGTGGCACTTCCGACAAAAATATTTAACAAAAACAAAAAGGGATCTATATGTTTTGCTGCATAGGGTTTTTGTTTCTTTGTGCCTTTTTTGACCCTGTCTATAGGATAATTTTTGTGATTGGCATTCAACCAGTTGCCATGTTCATACAATTGTTGCATTCGCCCAGTTGTCATTCAGCCAATTGTCATTCACCCAGTTGTCGCGTTCAACCAATTGTCACGTTTTATCTCATTCACCCAATTGTCTCATGCATCCAATTGTCATTCGCCCAATTGTCATTCCACAAATTGTCTTTTACCCAAATGTCTGGATCCCATGATTTCCTTCTGGGTATATTTATTTATTTATTCAAGATGTTTTTATATACTGCTTATTCAACATGTCAAAGCAGTTTACATGTTAACAAGGTGAACACAATTCAAGGTACATGAAAAATTTTATAGTGAACATGAAGTGACAGTAGAGTTTGGAGAATAAATGTAAAGAGACAATATAATACAGGTTTAAATAGACCAAGGGTCCAAGTTAAACTATATTCAACTATATACAACATATGGGCTATTTTAAAACAAGTGCATAAAGCAGTGGGACGGTAAAGGATAGTAATAGTGATAAAGCGTGGATTGTCCAGGATAATTAGCAGTGCAGGGTGGTCTAGTTATCTGTGCTAGGTGATATGTTGTCGCACTATATATTTATTATAATATTTGAATAAATTGAGGATTATTTATATGGATTTGTATAGGATTACTTTTACTTATTTTGACCAGTCCTGTTGCAGTGGGATATTATTTTGTTTGATATTTATAAAGGTGATATAGGACCATATATGCCTTTGAAAAATATCTACCCAGAATTATTTCTAATAATGTACAAATTCCCACGCATACATTTTCACTTGCTCTGAGGCAAGTGTAAATTTGTGCAAGTACTTTATGCATGCACTAAGATATTTTTATAAAATATGTATATATATTACAACTCTATCCCTGTTGTGCCCGGGAACATCTATGCATGTGAAGGCGCATTTTGGAAAGACCATTGAGGCAGTGGTGGAGATGTGCAAATCAATGGTGATTTTAGAATAGATGCAGTGCACATGCACGGACCCTCTAAAATTCGCCCATCCACACCTCCAAATATACACATTATAAAAAAAAAAAGTGAGACAGGGATTTGCCCATGTGTGTGATGGAAAATGGACAGCTGCACAAGTGCATAATTCCCACAGAGAGCAACATGCATCTGCATTTCAAAATAAAACTGCACATGTGTGTTTCTTTTTTTTCTTGAGCACTTGCATGTGCGTGGTTGCCATTGGCAGTGTTCACGTGTCTGTGGGACCCATATGTATAGATGTACACAGTACTTACTCTCCCACTCGGAATGTGGCCCAGGCAGAACAGCACAGGCGAGCATGATGGCAGCCATATGACAGCCCATCTTTACCAGGGCAGAGACTATCATGCTCTGTAGCTGCTATTGGCCAAGGAAGTTCTGTACTGACCTGGATGGCGCAGGACACCACATGATCCAGCAAGGAGGGCCTGGGAGACCATCCATGTGTCCTCTGCCCTTACAGGAGGGCCACATGGACATAAAGAGCCAGTGTAAAGGGTGCACTCAGGTGAGGTTGGCCTGACATGGTGGATACTGATGTCATGAGAAGGTGGAATGCCAGAGTTTTGTGCAGGTGATACTGTCAGCATCCAGGCACATTGGTGTGGACCACATCTATGTGCAGGATAGTGATGGTAGGCAGAGCATAGTGTTATGAGTGCCATGTGTACTGGCTCCCCTGACACACAGGTACCTAGGGCACTCTGTGCTATGGGTACCAATGGTGTTCAACAGCCAAATAATGAGCAATGACACATCCAGGGGCTGCCATGATATCACTGGTCAACATTGAAATCGTTACTGACTTTAAAAGGCCCTAATCTGTAGTATCTTGGTGAGCTGAACACAAATATAACATTAAAAAAAATGTTATTGGCTCTCGTTTTGAAGATATTGCATGTAGTTCATTTTTGACGTTTCACCATGTAAATTTATCCAGTAGGACATCAACAACATCCCAAATAAGCTTTGAATGATGTAATATTGCATCACATTGCATAATACCTGCATGCACACATCATCCAGAGTTGATTGCATCATTTTCTGATGCAATGCAATACTACTGCCAGACGGCTGCTGAAGCCATCTGACGTCAGCAGTGTACTATACACAGTCGGAAAGGTTGAGCATTTAAAATAATTCAGGACTGTGTGTGAGACAGTTTAAGCTACTGTTACATGTAACTTTTATTAATCATATAATTTTAGCCATTTAGGTACAATACAGAACAGTAATGCCGCGAACGTGCGTTAATACCGTTGACAATTTCTGCTACATTTGTGGGAAGTGACATTTGCCAACCAGAAGAAAAGTATCACTTCTCAACTGAAGAAGGCATATCATCTTTACTTCGGATGCAAGATTGGTGACCAAGACAAGCCTTGGGCCCCGCATATATGCTGCGCTACATGTACAACACAGCTTTCACAGTGGTTGAATTGCAAAAGAACATCAATGCCGTTTGCAGTCCCCATGGTGTGGAGAGAGCCAAGCAACCACATAAATGACTGTTACTTCTGCTTGGTTCCTCCTCTTTCCAGTGGAATAACGAAGCAAAAGAAGTCGAGCATAGTCTACCCAAACATTCCGTCTGCATTGAGACCAGTTCCACATGGTGAGGGAATTCCTATTCTAGAACCTCCATCAGAATATTCTCTTGATTAATCTGATGAGGACAAGGGTGAGCCGACCTGTTCTCCTGGTCCGTCAGCATGCAGTGACCCAGATTTTCACTGGGATGCATTATCACTCCACACAGAATAACACAGGAAGAACTAAATGACCTGGTTCGTGATTTGGACTTATCCAAGAACAAGGCAGAATGCTAGGATCAAGACTCCAACAATGGAATCTTCTAGAAGAAGATGTCAACATTACTTCATATCGAAAGCGCCACCAGCAGTTGGAGCCTTTCTTCAAAAAGGAAAGTAATCTGGTTTTCTGTTCCGATATTGAAAGCCTCATGAATGCCTTAAAAAATCACTCATGACCCACAAGATTGGAACTACATAGACTCTTCGAAACTGAGTCTGAAGCCTTTGCTTTTGAACAATGGAAACCATCTTCCATCTATTCCAGTAGCGCATGCCGTCCACATGAATGAGACATACGATAACTTAAAGCATCTACTGACTTCCATTAACTATAACAAGTACAGCTGGCACCTCTGTGGTGACTTGAAGACAGTTGCCCTTTTAATGGGACTGCAGCAGGGATATATAAAATACATGTGTTTCTATGTGAGTGGGATAGCCGAGTAAGGGATTGGCATTACTTGCGGAAGGAATGGAATCACAGACAAAATGTAACAGTTGGAGAGAAGAATATCCAGCACCCAGCTCTGCTTGAGGCTCACAAAATCCTGCTACCACCCCTTCACATCAAACTAGGTTTGATGAAAAACTTTGTGAAAGCCATGGACCACAGTTCGCCAGCTTTCCGATACCTACATGTAAAATTCCCTAGACTCAGTGAAGCAAAGATTAAAGAGAGCGTTTTGTGGGTCCTCAGATTTGAGAGCTCTTCAAAGATGACCGGTTTCAACAACTTGCTGCAGGGTGATGCAAAACAAGCATGGAATGCTTTTCGCCTAGTGTCAACAAACTTTCTCGGGAATGTTAGGGCAGAAACTACAAGGAACTAGTAGAAGACATGCTGATGCAGTATCAGAAACTTGGCTGCAATATGTCTCTAAAGATCCATTTCCTTGATTCCCATCTCGATTTCTTTCCTGACAACTGTGGTATGGTTAGTGATGAACAGGGCAAACGTTTTCACCAGGATATCGCAACAATGAAGCAAAGATACCAGGGAAAATGGTCCACTACAATGCTGGCTGACTACTGCTGGACACTCCCCAGAGAAGCTCCCAAACAGCTGTACAAGAGACAGGTGAAAAAATCTAAGAATTAGTCTATGACTTGTTTTTTTACAGGTATTAACAGAAGGTCTATTATATTTACTATTGACATGCATTTTGTGATGTAAACATTAATTCTTGTAGATTACAAAAAAACTAGAGCTAGCTTTGCAAGTTCACTGTTCATATTCATGTTCAGCATATAAAAATTGATAAGAAATGACTATTTTTAGTTCAGTAACATGACTTTTGTAAAAATTTGTTGACCAGTGTATCAGGATGTGCATGAGCTAGGTACCATAGCAAAGGACAGTACCAATCAGGTAGTCATGCTGCTGCCATGGAGACCAAACATACTGATGTGTGCCTGGTGCATCCAAAGGGGCCAAACAATGAGTGTATGTGGTGCACATATGCAATCTCCTCCACAAATTATGCCATTTTGCAAAGAGAACATTAGTGTTAGTGCCATTGAATATCCTATTCAGTGGCATTTACATGGTTTACAGGTCTGTAAACTGTGTAAATGTCTTTTGAATATCGGGCCCTAACCTTTTAAGCCTTTCCTCATAGGGGTATCTTTCCATCCCTTTTACCATTTTAGTGGCTCTTCAGTGTTCAATGTGTGGCCGCACGAAGGAAACAATACGAAGGCATTATACTATCCTTGGTTTTAATCGCCATTCCTTTCCTTTTGATTCCTAGCATTCTGTTTGCTTTCTTGGCTGCCGTTGCACACTGGGCAGAGGGTTTCAATGTATTATCCACGATGATGCCTAAATCTTTTTCCTGGATAGTGATTCCTAATGTGGATAATTCCTAGTTTGGGTTGTTCTTTCCCTAGGTGCATAACTTTGCACTTGTCCACAGTAAATTTCCTCTGCCATTTGGACGTCCAGTCTTCCAATTTATGAATATGTTACAAAACAGCAGGCCCAGCACAGATCCCTGGGGTCCTCCACTATTCACCTTTCTCCCTTGAGAAAAGTGGCCATTTAGCCCTACTCGCAGCTTTTCTTTTAACCATATGTATGACACACATTTGCCCAGGGCTGACATCCTGACATGGTCTCTTTGCTCCTGGTGCCACAACAACACCCTCACCCCATCACATGTACCCAGGCCACTCTGCAGGGATGGTCAGAGTGTCACAGACTCTCTCCCTTTGCATTGTTGTTTGGTGCATCACAATTATGTAGTCCCATACAGCATGCCCTCACCCTGCACTGTCGTTCTGTGCAACTGACATCCATAATACTAAGAAGGGCTCCAGAGTCAAGGTCATGGCTGGGACGTCTGGCTGCCATGTGTGGCACAGGAGCATCCTCAAGATGTCAGCACTGGCACCATACACTATAGTGTTCACTAGCCTCTTGGCTAAACACCTTCATGGCCAGCTGGACTCTGTTTATACTGTGCTAGTCCTGGAGATGTCCATGCAGTCAATTCCATCAATGTCTGGCGGGATGTCCTAGTGCTGGGGACGTCCATGCAAATGTGTGATTTTGAATGTTGAGACATTCATCTTAGGTATATGCAGATGCAAGCCTTCAGGATGTGTATAACAGCACCATCGTATGTGCATATGATGGATTTTGCAAAGTGAGCGTGCGGCAATGGATGTTTTGGACTTGTTATTCTGAACGGTGGTTGCTACCACCCGGTTGATGTATTCTGTATTAAAGTTGCATGTCAATAAAAATGTAAATATGGAAAACTGAAAAAAAAAAAAAAAAAGAGCCAGAGGTATAGCTCCAAGGCAAAGGTATCCAGTAGAAAGGAGAACTTCTGTCCATTAGAGATGGAGCTCTGGTGTACCAGGTCCTTGTGAAACATCACCTCCTTTTGGGAAATGCAGGTGCTAACTATAGCATTCACCAAAAAAGTGTGTCCGTGGCATGTCATCTGTACAATCAGAATGTGATTTACCACCACAACTGCGACGTTGAGGACTGCAAGAAGAAAATAGAGGGAGATGACATACAAGGCACAGGTGAAGGCAGCTGAGAGAGGTCCTGATGGTCAAGCACTGGTGCTGTCTGAGCTGGAGGAACGGATACTGGGTACGATGGACGAGGAGGCATTGACCAGTGTTGGGGATCTGGATACCTCATGATCCTCACAGCAAACAGGTGGATAGCAGTCCATTCAACCCAGGATCACAGCTGGACATTGATACTGGAGCAAAAACAAGAAAACACCCCACCTGCAGTCCAGGGAAAACGCAAACAGAAGCAGGCAACAAGGTCCCTTGGAAGGAAAACCAGCTTTATTGAGGGTCCGCCCAACACGTGTTTCAGCCAAACTGGCCTTCTTCAGGGGACTATGACCCACTAGGGACATAAAAATGCTTAAATAAGTAATCATAATCAACATATTAATACATAAATAAGTAATCATAATCAACACATTATCTTTGCATATTTTAATGAGCATCAGCTCAGCTATGTTTCTAGAATTAATGTATTAATAATGATTACTTGTTTATGTATTTTTATGTCCCTAGTGATCATAGTCTGCAGTGATACTGGAGCAGCCAGCCTGATGTTTTCCACTCACCTGCAGGTACCAGTGCTGCTCGAAAGGTTATGCAGCAGTCCTGGAATGATGGTGAGGGCTGTGTGGAGAGTGTAAGCCAGGAGTCCAGACTAGGCACATCAGACATGAACACTCAGCACTATCAGAGGCAGGAGGAGATGAGCAGCAAAGAGAATAGAGTAGAGGGTGAGCCACAGCAGCCACTCCTGGAACATGAACAGAGGATGAGCGCATGGAGGAGATGGCACAGAAGGAAGCAGCGCTAAGCTACAGTGGCATAGTAGACCCATCTCGTGAGGAGGCAGTGATCGACATAACAGAGAAGGGTCCGCAGGCTAGCCATTGCAGTCAGAGAACATTTAAAGAAACTCCACGGGGAGAGCATCTTTAAACTCACCAGAGAACCTTCCGATCTTTGGAAAAAGAGAGGTCTGTAGCCTTTCTCCAATGGACTTTCCCACCAAATTTCAACTTCAAATTTCCTGCCTCAATCTCACCGATTTGGTTTGAGGACTACTATATAAAATAACTGACATCCACTGCTTAACCACTTCACCCTGAAGAGAGCCATGGTATAGTGGCTGAAACATCTGGTTCGAGTTCTGAAGACATACAGTGGCTCAGAAAACTGCCGAGATCATCATACTAACTGAGAGACCAACATACATTCAATCACATTAATAGGTTGTAATTTGCATTAAGACATAAATCTTGCTGTTAATTTAAAATGTACAGTATGATACTACTCATATAAATAAAGTAATCATTATCAAATGTATTCATGTGAAGTGGGATTCTAGGAAGAATCTGGGACAATCCAGGACATAACGTCCAAAAATCCAGTCGGTGGCAGCAGTGAAGTGAGGCATGCATTAGTGCCTTCTGAAATCGCTCCACCTCCACCCTGAAAGATGAATCTCCCAGTAACCAGTTCTGGCGATGGGCCCTGTGCAGATAGCAAGGCTGGGTATATGCACGGGTGTAGGTCATTTATTTATTTATTTAACCAGTTTTGTATACCACCTTATCCTTCAATCAAAGTGGTTGACAAGACAACAAAGGCTTACACTTGAGGGTATGGGAAAACAAAAACGATACATCACAATATAAATACAAAACAAAACAAAACAGTATGTTATAATACTATATCATAGTGAAATTAAATATACATAATGGTTAAATTAAGTTATTTCACCAAATGATTCTATAAATAAGTAAGTCTTTAAAGATTTGCGAAAAGTCCTTAAGGTCTTCCTGAGTTCTTAAGTCTTCAGGAATAGAATTCCATAACTCTGGTGCCATAAAGGAAAACGCTCTTTTAGAAGTCATTTGTTTTGATTTGTTGAAGTTCAAAGGAATATTAAGTTTATTGATATTTTGAGATCGTCTTGGTCTTATGCTCTTGTCTTTTGAAATAATAGATTGTAGAATATTCGCTGAGGATCGGTGAAACATTTTGAAAATAGTCATTAGGTTTTTATATTTTGCCCTTGCAATAACCAGAAGGAAATGTAACAGTTTGAGGACAGGAGTTATGTGTTCAAATTTTGTAGAGCCAGTTATAATACGCGCAGTGGTGTTCTAAACTAATTGGAGAGGATGGATAGAGTGTTTAGGAAGACCTTGATACAAGATGTTTCCAAAGTCAAGTAGAGGTGTTATGACTGCCTGACATACCGTGCCAAAGTAATTTGTATTTAGTATTGGTTTTAGTCTTCTTATAATCTTTAAATGATGGTATGCTTTTGACACAATTTTTGTTTATATGAAGTTTTAAATTTAAATATTTATCTAATGTTACACCTAAATATCTTACTTCATCTTTAATTTTTATTTCTCTATTTAATAAATTAATTTCAATTGGTAGTTTTAAGGACTGGCATTTAGATATGAACATTGCTTCTGTTTTGTCAGAATTTATTTTTAAGTTGTTGTTATTAAGCCAATCATTCATATCAGCCAAACAGTTATTAATTTTTGTTGTATCAAAGGTATTTTGGTCAATTATAGTATAAACCATAATGTCATCAGCGTATAAATGATAATTAATTTCATGAAGATTAATAATTTGACATATAGGTTGAATATAAATATTAATGAGAATAGGTGATAAAGCTGAACCTGCACAGCCACAGAACTGTGTACTTGGATGTGCTGTAGCAGTATTTCAGAAGGTGGGCAACTATGTTATGCAATCTGCATGTCTGGATGTCCATTTAAGATAATCAGATGTGTGATGTCGGGCCTGTAATATGTTTGGAGTATGTATTTACATTCAGGTTTCTTTGACCGGGAAATATTAACTTTGTAGATGAAAGCACATTTTGCTCCTCCCCCTGGAAGCATTGCATCCATGAAATTAGCATTTTTTTATACCTTATTCATAGTTAAAAGCAGATATAGGCATGGACATCTCAACAACCAGGGCCAGACGTTCTTGTGCCATTCTGAAATCACATCATGACGTGCATCTTTGTTACTCCTGCCTCAATCACGCCCCCGTGCTACATGGATGTGCTTGTGCCAGGGATATTTCTATACCCAGCTTTCTAAAATGGGCATGAATAGAGCTAAAATGACCACATAGAATATAAGGGGGTGCTGGCAGAAAAAGGCCATTTTTTGCTGCCTTTTTCTGTTTTGTTTCATTTTGTGTCTCTATGCCATGGTTTAGTCTATTTCATCTTAGTGTACACTGAGGAGCCTATTCATTAAGCTGCGTTAATTATTAATGTGGCAGTTATTGTGCACTAAGGGGCTTGTTTACAAAGCCGCGGTAGCGGTTCGCGATCGTTATCGGAGCCGTGGCCCCATTGATTACAGGTATTGTGCTAATACTTAACATGATTAGCAGTTAACATGCATTATCTGCTGTTTTACAAGAGCGGAAAATGGGTGGGGACTACACTTTAAGATCCACAAGTGCAATTAATAGGTAGTAGTCCTTATGTTCCCAAAGTTCTGGGAACACCACCCAAAGGTCTCATGGAAGTTTTGCAGCTAGAGTGGGTTAAGTGTTGCTGATAATGCACATTTCAGTACCAAACCTTGGTAGGGTATGGGAAATATTGTAGGTCCCAGAAGGTGATTTGCTTTCTTTGCCAATCCGAGTAAATAACCTTAGACATAAATGTACTTGTTACTGGATTTCTGCCATTTCACTTGATCAGCAGTTTCGAGATGCCATCATTCAGCAAACTTTCTTGCGCACAAGAAGTTTAAATAAACAGAAGTAAAAGAGAAAGACTATTAAGGAGGTAAACACACACTGATTGATTTAAAAGACCACTGCCTGCATATTCTTCAAAGAATAGCTAATGCATTTTGTCTTCACTGAATTACTTTAGTGGTAATTGCCCTAGATCCTCAATAAATCAAGCTGAAAAACAATGTGTCTTTATTTGCTAAATATGCAGAGGTAGATAAATAGATGCATGCAATGAAAAGAAATAGCTTTCCTTGCATAGTTATTTTCCCTGTGCCTTTTGTGTGACATCACTCATAACTATCTCATCTCATTGTGAAGTTCTGATACACTCGGGCTGATATTCAAAAACACTTAAACGTATGGCGTCACGCCAGTTGTTGAATCGTTTAAAAAAAATAATTAACCGGCCGTATGGGGACAATTTTATAAGGATTTTTTAGGCATAAAGGCCTTTTTACGAGCGTGAAATTATGCTTGGTGCCAAGGTGGTAGGTACTTAGAAACATAGAAACATGACGACAGAAAAAGACCACATGGCCTATCTAGTCTGTCCTTCCATAACAACTACAACAGTCCCCTTTTTACTTTTAGAGATCCTCTGTGTTTGTCCCATGCTTTTTTGAATTCAGTTACTGTCCTCATCTCTACCACCTCCAGTGGGAGACTATTCCACGGATCCACCACTCTTTCCATAAAGAAATATTTCCGCATATCACTCCTGAATCTATCTCCCTTCACCCTCATCCCATGTCCCCTCGTAGCAGAACTTGCTTTCAATTGAAAGAGGCTCTCTCCCTGAACATTTATGCCACGGAGGTATTTAAACATCTCAATCATATCACCTCTATCCCACCTTTCCTCTAAGGTGTACATATTAAGATCCTTCAGTCTGTCCTCATATGCTTTATATTGAAGATCACTAATCATTTTAGTAGCCACCCTCTGCACCGACTCCATCCTGTTCACATCCTTTTGAAGGTGCGGTCTCCAGAATTGCACACTATACTCCAAATGAGGTTGCACCAAAGACTTATACAGAGGCATTATCACCTCCTTTTTTCGGCTAGCCATTCCTCTCCGTATGCACTCAAGCATCCTTCTAGCTTTTGCCGTCACCTTTTCTACCTGTTTAGCTACTTTAAGATCATCAGACACAACCACGCCTAGGTCCCGCTCTTCTTTAGTGGACAAAAGTACTTCACCCCCTATACTATATTGCTCCCTTGGATTGCTGCAGCCCAAATGTATGACCTTACATTTTTTAACATTAAATCCCAGCTGCCAAATTCTAGACCATTCTTCAAGCTTAGCTAGATCCCTCCTCATGTTATCTACCCCTTCCTGGGTGTCTACTCTATTGCAGATTTTGGTATCATCCGCAAAGAGGCAAACCTTACCTGAAAGCCCTTCCGCTATATCACTAACAAAGATGTTAAAAAGAATCGGACCAAGGATAGATCCCTGGGGCACACCACTGATAACATCCTTCTCCTCAGAGTGAGCTCCATTTACTTCTACTCTTTGTCGCCTCCCACCCAACCAATTTCTAACCCAAGCAGTAACTTTAGGGTCCATCTCTAGGATGCTCAGTTTGTTTATAAGTAGCCTGTGAGGAACAGTGTCAAAGGCTTTACTGAAATCTAAATGCACCACATCTAGGGCTCTCCCTCGGTCCAACTGCCTGGTCACCCAGTCAAAGAAATCAATCAGATTTGTCTGACAAGACCTGCCTCTGGTGAATCCATGCTGCCTTGGATCCTGTAATCTGCTGGACTCCAGAAACCTCACTATTTTCTCTTTCAGCAGCGTTTCCAATAATTTACTCACCACCGAAGTTAAACTAACCAGCCTGTAGTTTTCAACCACATCCTTACTTCCGCTTTTGTGTAAAGGCACTACATGAGCCTCTCTCCAGTCCTTTGGCACCACTCCCGACTCCAACGAGGCATTGAAAAGGTTAGTCAGTGGAGCTGCTAGAACATCCCCAAGTTCCCTCAGTATTCTCGGGTGTATCCCATCCGGTCCCATCGCCTTGTCTACTTTAAGTTGAGATAGTTTCTCACAAACACAGTCTTTTGAAAATTGTTCAGGATGTCCTTTGCTACTTATACATGACCCACAAGTATGTGCTTAAAATCTGACCTGGAGTAAATTATGCATATTAATATCTGTTAGTGTGCTCTAACATAAATTAGTAGATCTAGGACGTAATGCGGCATGGCCTTTTGCTACTGACACTCTTGTTAGCAAGACCATTACTGTGCTTTTCTCCTTTACCACAGTGTCTTGCGTCAGGCTTCTTATGATGGAAATGGGGATGTCCCGGGTGGTAACTTCTTCATTCTCCACTATTTTATCAGGGTCATGGTCACAGTGTTTTCCTGGCAGATCAATGTTACAATTTTAACACCTTTTCCAGTAGATGAGACCTGCTGCCTTATTGTGTTTTTCTGCATACAGGACTTCTAACATCAGCATATCGCAGCCAGCAATGAGATGTGTGATTGTTTCTAGTCCAGGGCTGCAGAATCTCCTTTCCTCTGTTTTATGATTCTTCTATGCTTGCTCTGAACAATCTTGTTTCTAGTCCCTTATCCTGTGCTGCAATGATCAGTCTCTCGATTTTAGGATCAAGTTTCCCTCTCCTTAATTATTTCTGTGTCAGATTTTGATCTACATGTGGTTTCTGAAATAACTCTGTATTTCTCACTGGTTTTGTGTTTTAGTCAAGTGTTTTTCCCTGGTTTTGTAACTTCTCTTCTGTCTTCCCTCACTGTGCTGGTGGATTCTCACTCATTCCTTCTGTTCGTTGAAACCCTTGTTCAGATTTAAGAATGGAGACTGACTGTGGCCACCTGCTTTCATACTTTAGCACTTTTTGAGTATTTGCATCTGAGGTGTGCCTGGAAGTCTATGATAGTAGCAGTATGGGCAGGGCCGGCCCTAGAGTTAGTCTAAGGTATTGGAGCTCTAGATGAACCTCAAGCTTTACACTCCCTCTGGCTGTCAAAATCTATTATTTAGCTTTGAATGGCCTGCTTTTGCTGTCCTCCAGAGGTTGCTGCCCTAGGTGACCACCTAGTTTGCTTAGTGGTTGTGCCGGTCCTGAGTATGGGGGTAATTTTATAAAGGATTTTTGTGTGTAAAGGCTTTTTGATGTATGTAAAGGGGCTTTAATAAAAATATTCCCATGGTATGCTGCCATAAAAGTATGTGCGCTGCCAAGAAGGCATGTACTTTATGCATCCTATGTGTTGGCATGTTTGGGACGGAGATTGGATGGAGTGCGGGATTTACATGGCTATTTTATAAAACACGTGTATATGTGTACTTTATATGCAATATTTTTGCTTGCTCCTGAGCAGGTGTAAATGTTCATGACTTCAATATAACCATGATTTCTGCTGCTTTTGCCTTAGTATTGTTTGAAGGCACAGAGATGCCTATGGGGGTCATGCAAGAAGCTCTTTTCATGATATGAGCATCTGAAAATGCCCATTCAGACGTGACAAGTGCATCCATGTCCCAAGACTCGTTTTAGAAAGGTCCAGATTTATGTGTCTAGTGGAGGGAGGAGTGGCCTAGTGGTTGGGGTAAGTCACTTCAGGCCAGAAGGTCAGGGGTTCAAATCCCACTAGAGAACAGCAACCTTGGGCTGGAAGGACTGGGTTTTCTAGTCCCACAGGTGTTCCTTGTGGTCTTGGGCAAGCCACTTAACCCTCCATTGCCCATGTTCCTTGTAAAATAGTTATCCCCAAGTTATAATGCCCTGTTCAATATAAACCATCTTTATATCATGAAAGGCAGTAAGTAAAAAAAATAGTACAATGATGTCCATATTGCATGGTGGAGGTGTGTCTGGGGTGGACTGTAAAAGATCCACATGCATGTGCAATTTTAGAATGGCAATGCACATTTATGACTGTCAGTGGAAACTATAAGGGGAATTTTAGAAGATCCACACGTGTAGTCTGAGGCATTTAAGCCAGAATGTCTGAAAAACATACAAGCACGTCCAGGTGCCAATGTGATTTCACAAACCTGAATGTGCCCGATAAGGGCGTCTGCAGCAGCATCTACTTAGACATCCCCAGAACCTTAGCTTTGAACCTGGATGCCTAGGATAGCATAATGCAGAACTACTCAAATCCAGTCCTGGAGGGCCGCAAACCAGTCAGGTTTTCGGGATATCCCTAATGAATATGCACGAGATAGATTTGCATGCACTGCCTCCATTGTATTTGAATCTATCTTGTGCATATTCATTAGGGATATCCCGAAAACCTGACTGGTTTGCGGCCCTCCAGGACTGGATTTGAGTATCTCTGGCATAATGGTTAGAGTAGTGGGTTGGGAACAGGGTAGCCACAGTTCAAATGCTGCTGCTGCTATGGTTGAAATTGTGCTGAGTACTACAGATACTAATGTGCTTTTTTTCTCTGGAAGGTTTTCAGCTAAAATAGTCCCATAAATTATAAGAGACACCCACCTAGCTTTGAAATCAACAAATCAATTACTCTCCAACATTATAAAAGGACATACAAATTATGGGAAGGCAGGGACCTCAGCTGGGGGAGCACCACCACTCAAGTAAACACCAAGGCTAGGGTTCTCTCCCACCCAATATCTTTCATCAGTCTCCACCTTTTTTTAATGCATATAAAACTTAAAAAATACTTAGCTGAAGTTGAAGTTCCCAGAATCGTAACAACCATTTCCCATTGT
Source organism: Ichthyophis bannanicus (assembly GCA_033557465.1). Classification (NCBI taxonomy): domain Eukaryota; kingdom Metazoa; phylum Chordata; class Amphibia; order Gymnophiona; family Ichthyophiidae; genus Ichthyophis; species Ichthyophis bannanicus. Next base: position 502,190,186 of record CM066031.1, read on the forward strand.
GAAACACAATACTTGACTTGAGTTTTGCCAATAATTTAAAGTCCCATTTACATACTGCAGGATCTATTTAAATATCCGGTAAAGACTGGGGGTGGTTTGTCCACTCTGTTGGCTACTCTGCAAACCTACTGTGTGACTCTCCTGAAGCAGCCGCTCTAAATTATTGGCAAAACTCGAGTCAAGTGTTGTGTTTCACAGTGGGAAATGGTTGTTACGATTCTGGGAACTTCAACTTCAGCTAAGTATTTTTTTAAAGTTTTATATGCATTTAAAAATTTAAAAAAGTCTTGTTGTTTCTCAGTGGCAGGGACCGATGAAAGATATTGGGTGGGAGAGAACCCTAGCCTTGGTGTTTATTTGAGTGGCAGTGCTACCCCAGCTGAGGTCCCTGCCTTTCCATAATTTGTATGTCCCTTTATCTTTTTGGAGAGTGATTGATTTGTTGATTTCAAAGATAGTTAGGTGCCTCGCATAATTTATGTGCTTATTTATTGGATTTAGAGCACCATTTTGTAGAGTTTTTCATTTAGTGCTTTCAGCTAAATTAAACAATTTTGAAATTCTTGTTCATCGCTATACATGCCTCAGAGCTGGTCTAAATTTAGACATGATGTCGGAGTATTCAGTGGATTTAGTGCCCTCCAAGAGTAGTTACAGGGAATCTCCCTAAATTATTCCTTCCTTTGGGAATGACAAAATCTCCTTATTCATAATTCAGATGGAGCGCATGTTGACACCTTTTCATGGTGAACTTGATGTATTTGATCAATCCAGCATTCACTCTGTACATTTCAAGGCAGTTTATTATCCAGGAACAAGAGATGCTATCAAAAGCTTTCTTATAGTTAATCCATGATATACAGCGGTTTTGATTTTTCTTACAACTGGCCAAAATAGCATTATTCAGCATATGCTTTTCTTATCACCCTTTTGTTCTAGTGCCATAGTATTAAAAACTATCCTCCCTGTATATAACCATGGTGGTCAGTGTGTTTTTTTAAACATCAGCCACTAGCAAGCAGCAGACGGTGGGTGGACAGGCAGTAAAAAGCAGCGCTGGGCTTTGAAGCCAACGCATGTGCTGCACATCTGCAGTGCACGCATGAGCTCCAAAGACCCACGTTGCTTTTTAGGGGCCTTCAGTGATCAGTGGCACTTCCTGCCCCGTGATTGGCTCTCTTAATGGTGTAGCTGTGTAAGACAGGAAGTTCACACTGATCTCGCGTTTTGGGAGATCAGGTCCGAACTTCCTGCCCCACGCGGCTCAATCATTCAAAGAACTGATCGCAGTGCAGGAAACTGAAAGCACAATGGGTAAGCGATCAATCTCAGGGAAGGAGTTATGAGAGAGAGAGAGATAGAGAGAGAGAGAGGAGCCTGGGACTGGGTGAAGCTTGATGGGGCCTTGAGAGGGAGGGAGGGAGGGAGGGAGAGATAAACAGCCTGGAGGATTATGAGAGCGAGAGAAACAGACTGGGTGAAGGCTGGGGGGTTTATGAGAGAGAGAAGCATCAGAGGTTGGGATTATCAGAGAAAGACACTGGGTGAAGTCTGAATGGCCTTAAGGGAGATAGAATAGGGGATGTGGGGGGTGGAGAAGGATATGAGGGAGGGAGAGAGAGAGAGAGAGAGAGAGAGAGAGAGAGAGAGAGACTGGGGGAAGGCGGGGGTAAGAGAGAGAGAGATAAACAGCTTGGAGGATCATGAGAGAGAGAGAGAAACAGACTGGAGGAAGCCTGACACAGGGCTCTTGAGAGAGAGAGAAATAGACTGAAGGAAGCCTGGGACAGAGGTCATGAGAGAGAGAACCACACACACATATAGCCCTTGCCACTCCCTATGACAGACACATGGGCACACACATACATGCAGCCCCTGACATTCCCTATGAGACACACACACACACACACACACACACACACACACAGGGCCCTGATATTCCCTATGACACACACACAGAGCTTCTGACACTCCCTATAACAAACAGACAGATACACACGCACACACATATGCAGACCCTGACACGCCCTATGACAGACACACACACACACACACACACATGCATACTCAGCTCCTGAAACTCCATATAACAGACACACACACTCACACAGCCCCAATACTCCCTATGACACACACACACAGCCCCGAACTCCCTATGACACACACACACACACACACACACACACACACACACAAACCCCCCGAAACACCCTAACACACACACACACAAACACACACACACACACACACACAACATACCCTGCATAGCCTGTAGACTTCTCTGCTACCTCACTGCTTGTAAGATAACATATGCTGCATAGCCCCTCTCTCTTCCTTCTATGGTTCCACATCACATTGTCTTCCTTTTCCTTATACTCCCTAACTTTTTCCCCTCCTACCAGCACCAGCACTCTTTCACTCCTCATCCACCCTTTACCACCCTCACTTCCCCCTCCATTCCGTCTTCTACCCTATCATCAGCTCTTGAGCTTCATCACTCTCTCCCTCTCATTCAACCATCTCCTCTCTCTCAAAGGCAACCTCACCCTCGTTTCCGCCGTACTGTCTCCTCTCTACCCTGTACTCTGCTACTCCTTCTCCTTCTCTCATCCAGAGATATCAACCCCAATCCTGGCCCCCCCTAGCTTTTTGTGTCTCTCTGAGAAGAGGTCTTCATGCAATATTTCCTCCCTGCTATTCAACGTTTACATCCAGCCAGTCTGTACGATTTTCCAAAAGCATAACATCAGATACCACTTATTCTGCAGATGATATCATGTTGTACACACAACTTGATATAGACCATCCTAATTTCAACCAAATAGAAGAATGCCTAGGTGAAATGCAAAATTGGCTCCAAGACAACAATATGTCGATAAACCACAAAAAAACTGAAGTGATGTTCATATCAGGAAAACAAGACTTCAAACCTCCTGCTTCAATCACCCTTAACAACAACACCTATCAATCTAAAAATGAGATCAAATATCTAGGAGTACTAATTGATGCTAACCTAAAAATGGACAAACATCTCCAGTTAACCAACAGAGCAATATTTGACAAGCTGAGAGTCCTTCAACCCCTACGCAACATAATTGACCACACGGACTTCAGAACAGTAGCTCAAGCGCTCATCATTCCTCACTTTGACTACTGTAATGCCATCTTGCAAGGTCTACCAAAAAAAACCTTAAACATCTTACAATTGGCACAAAATGTATCAGCCAGGATTATCATGAATAAGAAGCTGATGGATCACATTACACCAGTCCTGATTGAGCTTCACTGGCTCCCCATCTCTGCACGAGCAGTATACAAAATACTGGTAACAACATTCAAAATCATTCACAAAATATCCCCCTCATTCCTCGATAACCTCATCACCACACAGCCCCCCAACAGATGCCGAAGGACTACTAACCTGAACACACTCTGCGTACCCAGCAGTATAAGAGATGTCAAAGAGGGAACGAGCAACCGGGCATACATGTACGCTGCACCCATGCTTTGGAACAAACTACCTCATGAGATACGCCTGATCAACAACCTACAGGACTTCAGAAAAAAGCTTAAAACCCACCTGTTCCAATCACATTACGGCATCACCTAGGCAGATTTCAACCTTCATCATTACCCAAGTTGCCTACCTCCCCCGAAGCACATGAGACATAAAAATCGATCTCACCGATATCTCACATCTATGGCGATTCAAAATGTCTATATGTATAGATCCAATGTCAATGTTAATAAGATTGCATATTTGGCGATGTACTATATAACTGTAATTTATGTTGTTGATCAACCTGTAATTTATCTGGTTGCTCAAAATGGGTGATCAAACTGTAACTTATCTGGTCACTCAAATGTATATTTGTAATTTCATGGTTGCTCAAACTGGGTGATCAAACTGTAATTTATCTGCTCACTCTAATGTATAATTGTAATTCCATGTGTTTGTGGTGCACCCCTCCCTCAAATCAGACTGTATTCTTAAGTGATTATGTACATACTCCCTTGTTTTCTCCACCATTGGTCCGCTGCTGATCACTGGAAGTGGCGGCATACAAATGTATACCAAATAAATGAATAAATAAATAAATAAACATGTCTAATCTTATCCACATCCCTCTGCTTTCCCCTTCCACTCTCCCTTTCTCATGTGCCTTGTGGAATGCACACTCTGTCTCTAATGAACTTGCTTTTACTCATGATCTCTTCATCTCCAATGCTCTACATATTCTTGCTCTAACTGAGACCTGGATCCTCCCAGATGATACCGCATCTACTGCTGCTCTCTGCTATGGCGGCTATCAGTTCTCCCAAACGCCTCGTCCCACTGGCCGTGGTGGTGGTGTTGGGTTTCTACTCTCTCCCTCCTGCCAATTCCAACCCCTCCTCCTGCCTCCTCCTGCCTCCATCTCACTCCTTCCCCTCTTTTGAAGTCCACTCCATCTGCCTCTTCACTCCACTTCCTCTCTGGGTAGCTGTTATTTATCGACCTCCTGACAAGTCTGCTTCTACCTTTCTCACTGACTTTGACTCATGGCTTTCCTTCTTTCTGGACTCCTCTTCCCCCACTCTTATTCTTGGGGATTTTAACATTCATGTCGATAACCCCTCTGATCCTCATGCTTTAAAGCCCCTCTCCCTTGCCTCCTCGTTTGACCTCCAACTTTGTTCCACTGCCCCCACTCACCAGCATGGCCACTGCCTGGACCTGATATTCTTCTCTAGCTGCTTACCCAAAAACTTCTGTAACTCAGTTCTTCCCATAGCTGACCATCACCTTTTAAGCTTTAATCTTCATCACCTGCTGCCTCAGCCTCGTCCTGTCTCTTCTAACCTATTCAGAAACCTTCATGCTATTGATCCCTTGTCTCTCTCTTCCGCCATTTCTTCACCTCTTTCTTCCGCTTTGTCATCTACGTCCATTGATGAGGCAGTAACTTCCTATAATGTCACACTCTCCTCGGCTCTGGATGCTCTTGCTCCCCCATCCCTCATCCTGTGAGACGTTCCGCATCCCAGCCCTGGCTTTCATCCATTACCCGCTATCTATGTTCCTGTGCCCGTTCTGCTGAGCATGCTTGGCTCAAATCCCGCTCCCGTGCAGACCTCCTACACTTCAAATTCATGATTGTCTCTTTCCAGTCAGCCATAGCTCTTGCCAAAGAGGACTACTACGTCCATCTGACTAACTCTCTTGCCTCGGATCCTCGCTGTTTCTTTACTACTCTCAACTCTCTCCTCAAAGTGCCCCCACCTCCGATCCCTCCCTCCCTTTATGCCCAAATCCTGGCCGACTATTTCCATGACAAAATCCACAAGGTCTTGAAGGACTAGAAAGGGGGACTGTTACTTCTGGAGAAAAATCTGCAACTGTGAGTATATACTTCTGGTAATTTTCTAAAAAGAATTCTTTGTATTAAAGCTACTTAATCTGTGAACCCACTGTTTTTTGTTGGATAAGTTAGGGCCTAGTAGCAGCAATTAAGGTTTGAATTTAAAACACAGAGGAGAACTTTCTGGTTACATTTCATACCCAGCAGAGAGCTTGTAGTTTAAATTTAATAGTCACTCAGGGCCAAGTAACAGCAAAGTACTTTTAGTTTAAATTTAACACACAGAAGAGAGCTTTCTGGTTACATTTAGAACCCAACAGAGAGCTTGTAGTGTACATTTAATAGTCACTCAGGGCCTAGCATCAGAAAAGTACTTTTAGTTTTAAAACACAGAAGAGAGCTTTCTGGTTAAATTTAGAACCCAGCAGAGAGCTTGTAGTTTAAATTTCATAAGAAGTTAGAGCCTAGCAGCAGCTAAGAGCTATAATTTAAATCAAATCAGAATTTAGCTTACCTCAGCAGCACAAGACAGGGTACTGTGTAGCAGCCCTCTTTTAATAAGTGTTATTTCCCTCCCTCCCCTGGGATAATCATAGCTTTATAGGTACTTACACATCTTAAAAGACAGGAGGTGCTTTCAGGTGAAGCTCATTACCCAAATCAGTCATACACTAAGGACCTGAGATTAATTAAGCTTTAGGTGAACAAGGTATATTGAACGTATTAGGTACAGTTTTATTGGTATAAATACACATAGCAACCCCTAGTAAGTAAGAACTTAAAGAGCTAGACACAAACTTAAAACTAAGATGCAGACAGCAGTACAGCAGCGGGATGGGGGCTTTCCAGTCTTTTGCATTGAGTGTCACATGTATGATTTTCTCCCAGTTGGTGAGAGGTCTTACATGTGCACTAGGTGCAAGAAGCTCTTTGCTCTCAGGGAACAAGTCCGTTCTCTAGAGGCTAAAGTAGCAGACTTGGAAAACATAAGACAGACAGAGAGGTACATAGACGAGACCTACAGGGATATAGTCCTGAAGTCCCACCTCCAGTCTGGCAGCACCCCTGTTGCCATGGAGGAGAGAGGTCACGTGACAGGAGAGCATCACCCTGGTGTGGCAGGAAGTGATCCTGTAACTAGGACCTGTCCTCCAGGTGATGTAAAACCCTCTAGCACCGAGGAAGTTTCTCCAGGGCCATGTGCCCATGAGGGAAGGGTTAGGACAGCCGTTATAGTTGGTGATTCGATCATTAGGCATGTAGATAGCTGGGTGGCTGGTGAACGTGAGGATCGCCTGGTAACATGCCTGCCTGGTGCGAAGGTAGCGGACCTCACGCGCCACCTAGATAAGGTCTTAGATAGTGCTGGGGAGGAGTCTGCTGTCTTGGTACATGTCGGTATCAATGACATAGGAAAATGTGGTAGGGAGGTTCTGGAGGCTAAATTTAGGCTTTTAGGTAGGAAGTTGAAATCCAGAACTTCCATGGTAGCGTTCTCCGAAATGCTTCCTGTTCCACGCGCAGGACCCAAAAGGCAGGCAGAGCTCCGGAGTCTCAATGCGTGGATGAGACAATGGTGTAGAGATGAGGGTTTTGGATTTGTTAGGAACTGGGGAACATTCTGGGGAAAGGAGGGGCTCTTCCGAAGGGATGGGCTTCACCTTAACTGGGATGGAACAAGGCTGCTGGCATTAACCTTTAAAAAGGAAATAGAGCAGCTTTTAAACTAGATATTAGGGGAAAGCCGACAGTCGCCCAAGAGCGGATGGTTCGGAAGAATGTATCCTTGAAGGATACGACCAAAAGCAGAGAGGTTCCACAAAAGAGTAAAGTAGCCCAAATGCCCTCAAGTATGGAGCAGACAGAGCTTAAAGGTCCCAATTTACCCATGTCTAACAATAGCCAAATTAACATGAATAAAATACATTCTCTAAAATGCTTGTATGCAAATGCTAGAAGTCTAAAGAATAAGATGGGAGAGTTAGAATATATAGCACTAAATGAAAGGTTAGATATGATTGGAATATCAGAGACATGGTGGAAGGAGGACAACCAGTGGGACACTGTGATACCTGGGTACAAACTATATCGTAATGATAGAGCTGAACAAATTGGTGGAGGGGTTGCGCTCTATGTTAGAGAGGGCATTGACTCAGAAAGGATTAAAGTTTTGCAGGAAACAAAATCTGCTGTAGAATCTATATGGATTGAAATTCCATATAAAAGGGGGAAGGCAATGGCAGTGGGGGTGTACTATCGAGCACCTGGCCAGAATGACCAAATGGATGATGAAATGCTCAAAGAAATCAAGGAAGCTAACAAAAGTTACAGTGCAGTAATAATAATGGGTGATTTCAATTACCCCGGTATTGACTGGGTCAGTGTCACGTCAGGACAAGCTAGGGAGATAAAGTTCCTAGATGAAATAAATGACTGCTTCTTGGAGCAGCTGGTTCATGAACTGACCAGAGGGGAAGCCATATTAGACCTAGTCGTTAGTGGAACACCAGATCTAGTGCAAGAGATAAGGGTGTTGGGGCCACTTGGCAATAGTGATCATAGCATGATCGCCTTTGATTTAATTAGTGGAGGAGGGATAGTAAGGAAATCCACAGTACTACCTTTTAACTTTCGAAAGGGAGACTATGATAAAATGAGGAAAACAGTTAAGAAAAAACTAAAAGGAGCAGTTGCAAAGGTTAAAGACGTACATCAAGCTTGGGTGTTGTTGAAAAATACTATCTTGGAAGCCCAGACCAGCTGTATTCCATGCTTTAAGAAAAGTGGAAGGAAGTCCAAAAAACTGCCAGCATGGTTTAAAGGTGAGGTCAGAGAGGCTGTTGTTGCCAAAAAAGCATCTTTCAGGAAATGGAAAAAAGAGTCAAATGACGAAACCTGGAAAGAGCACAAGCACTGGCAAGTCAAATGCAAGGCATTGATAAGGCAGGCAAAGAGAGAATTTGAGAAGAAGCTTGCTGCGGAAGCAAAAACGCGAAATAAAGACTTTTTCAAGTACATTCTTAGCAAAAAACCTGTGAGAGAGTCAGTTGGTCCATTAGATGATAAAGGGGTTAAAGGAGCACTAAGAGGCGACAAGGCAATAGCGGAGAGACTGAATGAATTCTTTGCTTCGGTCTTTACTGAGGAAGATGTAGGGATGTTACCCATGACTGAAGTATTTGAAGGTGCGGAAGAATTGAAGGAAATATCGATACATCGGGAAGATGTCTTACAACTATTAGATAAACTGAAGAGTAGCAAATCCCCTGGGCCGGATGGTATACATCCAAGGGTGTTGAAAGAACTGAAATATGAGATTGCAGACCTGCTATCAGTAATCTGTGAACTATCATTAAAATCATCTCTAATACCTGAAGATTGGAGGATCGCCAATGTAACACCAATTTTTAAAAAGGGTTCCAGGGGTGATCCGGGAAACTACAGACCGGTGAGCCTGACGTCAGTACCGGGAAAAATGGTAGAAACCATCATAAAGAATAAAATTACTCAGCATGTAGATAGTCACAACCTAATGGGAGACAGCCAACATGGCTTTAGACAAGGAAGATCTTGTCTTACTAATCTGTTATGTTTTTTTGAAGGAGTGAATAAACAGGTGGACAAAGGTGAGTCGGTTGATATTGTGTATCTGGACTTTCAGAAAGCCTTTGACAAGGTCCCTCATCAGAGACTTTTGGCAAAACTAAAGAGTCATGGGATAGGAGGCAGTGTACTATTGTGGATCAGTAACTGGTTAAAAGATAGAAAGCAGAGGGTAGGGCTAAATGGCCAATTTTCCCAATGGAGAAAGGTGAATAGTGGTGTACCCCAGGGATCTGTGCTGGGTCCGCTGCTTTTTGACATATTCATAAATGACCTGGAAAGTGGAATAACGAGTGAGGTTATCAAATTTGCATATGACACAAAACTATTTAAAGTTGTTAAAACCCAAGAGGATTGTGAAAAATTGCAAGAGGATCTTGATAAATTGGAAGACTGGGCATCAAAATGGCAGATAAAATTTAATGTGGACAAGTGCAAGGTTATGCACCTAGGGAAGAACAACCCAAACTATGGTTACACGATGCAAGGTTCCACATTAGGAACCACCACCCAGGAAAAAGATTTTGGCGTCATTGTGGATACCATGTTAAAACCCTCGGCCCAGTGTGCAGCGGTGGCCAAGAGAGCAAATAGAATGCTAGGTATGATAAGGAAAGGAGTGGAAAATAAAACAAAAGATATTATAATGCCTCTATATCGTTCCATGGTGAGACCGCACCTTGAATATTGTGTGCAATTCTGGTCGCCGTATCTTAAAAAGGATATAGCGATTTTAGAAAAGGTTCAGAGAAGAGCCACCAAAATGGTAAAGGGGATGGAAGGATACTCCTATGAAGAAAGGCTAAAAAGGTTAGGACTCTTTAACCTGGAAAAGAGACGGCTGAGGGGAGATATGATAGAAGTCTATAAAATAATGAACGGAGTGGAACGGGTAAACGTAGATCGATTGTTTACGTTATCAGAATATAGAAAGACTAGGGGACATGCAATGAAGCTACAGGGTATACTATTTAAGACTAATAAAAGAAAATATTTTTTTAACTCAACGTGTAATCCAACTCTGGAATTTGTTACCGGAGGATGTAGTAAAGGCTGTTAGTGTAGCTGGGTTTAAAAAAGGTTTGGACAAGTTCCTGGAGGAAAGGTCCATAAACTATTATTAAGAAGTGACCGAAGATATCAATGCTTGACCCAGTGCAAGCATTGTGGAACTTATGTCTCTTGGGGAAACCTAGATTGGCCACTGTTGGAAACAGAATACTGGGCTTGATGGACCTTGGTCTGACCCAGTATGGCATATCATATGTTCTTATGTTCTTATCACCCTCCAATTCCCCACAAAATCAACTACTCCCCCTCTTCTCCTTCTTCACTCCCAACTTTCCCCCCCCCCCGCCTCTCCTACCCTCTCTTCCTTTCCTGTGATCTCTGATGAGGAAACTGCACACCTGCTTTCTTCCTCCAAACTCACCACCAGCTCCTCTGATCCTATTCCCACCCGTCTCCTAAACCCCATCTCCTCTACCGTTGTCCCTTCCATCTCCCATATTCTCAACCTACCACTCTCCACTGCAACAGTCCCTGCTGACTTCAAATATGCTGTGGTCACACCTCTCCTCAATCCCACATGTCCTTTTAATTATCAACCCATCTCTCTCCTTCCCTTTACTTCTAAACTACTTGAACGTGCAGTTCACTGCTGCTGCCTCGACTTCCTCTCCTCTCATGCTCTCCTGGATCCCTTACAGTCCGACTTTCGTCCTCTACACTCTACTGAAACAGCTCTTGCCAAAGTCTCCAGTGACTTGTTCCTGACAAAATCCAAGGGCCTTTACTCCGTCCTCATCCTTCTTAACCTCTCTGCTGCTTTTGACACTGTCGACCACACCCTTCTCCTCAATACACTGTCCTCGCTTGGTTTCACGGACTCTGTACTATCCTGGTTCTCCTCCTATCTCTCCCACCGCTCCTTCTGTGTCTGTTCTGGTGTCTCCTCCTCCTCTGCTACCCCAATCCCAGTTGGTGCACCCCAAGGATCTGTTCTGGGTCCACTCCTTTTCTCTGCTGAGTGAAAAAATATTTTCTCTGATTTGTCTTAACTGTGCCACATTCTAGCTTCATTGCATGCCCTCTAGTCTTTTTACTTTTTGAAGAAGTAAACAATTGATCTATGTTTACCCATTCCATACCATTCATTATTTTATAGACCTCTATCATATCTCTCCTCAGCTGCCTATTTTCCAAGTTGAAGAACCCTAATCTTTTAAGCCTTTCCTCATAGGGATACCCTTCCATCCCCTTTACCATTTTGGTCGCTCTTCTCTGTACCTTTTCCAATTCTACTATATCCTTTTTAAGATATGGTGACTGGAATTGCACATAATATTCAAGGTATGATCGCACCACTGAGCGATACAGAGGCATTATAATATCCTTGGTTTTATTTTCTATTCCTTTCCTTATGATTCCTAGGATTCTATTTGCTTTTTTGGCCACAGCTGCACACTGGGCGGAGGGTTTCAACGTATTATCCATGATGACACCCAGATCCTTTTCCTAAGTAGTGATTCCTAATGTGGAATCTTGCATTGTGTAACTATAGTTTGGATTGTACTTCCTTAAGTGCATAACTTTGTACTTGTCCACATTAAATTTCATTTGCCATTAGGATGCCAAGTCTCTCAATTTTTCAAAATTCTCTTGCAATTTTTCACAATCCTCTTGTGTTTCAGCATCGTTGAATAATTTTGTGTCATCTGCAAATTGGATCACAGCACTGATTATTCCCATTTCCAGGTCATTTATGAATATGTTAAAAAGCAGCAGGCCCAGCACAGATCCCTGGAGTACTCCACAATTCACCTTTGTCTATTGAGAAAATCATCCATTTAGCTCTACTCTTTGTTTTCTATCTTTTAACCAGTTCCTAATCCACAATACTGCCTCCTATCCCATGACTTTTTAATTTTGCAAGTATCTCATGAGGGACATTGTCAAAGGCTTTCTGAAAATCCAGACACACTATATGAACCAGCTCTCCTTTATCTACCTGTTTATTCACACCTTCAAAAAATATATCAGATTAGTGAGACAAGACTTTCCTTGGCTAAATCCATGTTGGCTTTCTTCCAATAAGCCATGACTATCTACATGTTCAGTAATTTTGTTCTTTATAATGGTTTCTACCATTTTGCCCGATACGGATCTCAAGCTTAGTGGCCTGTAGTTTCCCGGATCACCCCAGGAATCCTTTTTAAAAATTGGCATTATATTGGCCATCCTCCAATCCTCAGGTACTAAAGATTATTTTAACAATAGTTCACAGATTACTAAAAGTAGTGTAGCCTCTTCTGAGAAGTGCTGGCCTTACTTAACACCATTTTGGGCATTTATTAAAGTAGTTGTGACAAGAATTAAAAATAGTACCTCAGACATTCGCTTCACAGAGGGCTATCAGGGAAAGCAAACTGCATCGCCCAGCAGCTTCCGTTGGGCCCAAAGCTAGGAGAAATAAAAAAACCTAAAAAGGATTCCTGCAAACTAACAAGATGTCACAGGTGTAGATGTTAAGCAGGTAAAATTAGAATTTTCTTCAAATAAGTTCTTATCTGATACTTGAATTGAAATATTTAAAATATTTATTGCACAAGATGCTGAGTTAAATAAATTTTCAATTGGAATATGGGTAGTTGAAAATGGGCAATAAGAATAGATAATCACTATAAGTCAAGTAAAGTAAAGTGCATGCAATGTTATTGCACAAGAATAATTAAAATATCACTAACAGCTCCATCTCAGGTTACTTTTCACGCTTACTACTACTACCACTATTTATTATTTGTATAGCGCTACAAGGCATAAACAGCACTGTGCATGTACACATGGACAGTCCTGCTCATCAGAGCTCACAATCTAAGACAGACCACACAACAACTAGGGACTATAATAACTGCTGTTCTTGTTAAGAACATAAGAACATAAGATATGTCATACTGGGTCAGACCAAGGTCCATCAAGCCCAGTATCCTGTTTCCAACAGTGGCCATTCTAGGTCTTACGTACCTAGCAGTTTCCCCAAAAGACACAGGTTCCACAACACTTGTATTGGGTCAAGCATTAATATCATGGGTCCCTTTTTAATAATATGTTATGGACCTTTCCTCCAAGAACTTGTCCAAACCTTTTTTAAACCCAACTACACTAATAGCCTTTACTACATCCTCCGGTAACAAATTCCAGAGTTTGATTACACGTTAAGTGAAAAAATATTTTCTCTTATTTGTCTTAAATAGTTTACCCTCTAGCTTCATTACATATCCCCTAGTCTTTCTATATTCTGATAGCATAAACAATCGATCTATGTTTACCTGTTCCACTCCATTCATTAATTTATAGACCTTTATCATATCTCCCCTCAGCCGTCTCTTTTCCAGGTTGAAGAGCCCTAACCTTTGTAGCCTCTCTTCATAGGAGTAGCCTTCCATACCCTTTACCATTTTGGTGGCTCTTCTCTGTACCTGTACTAATAACGCTATATCCTTTTTAAGATACGGCGACCAGAATTGCACACAATATTCAAGGTGCGGTCGTACCATGGAACGATACAGAGGCATTATAATATCCTTTGTTTTATTTTTCATTCCTTCCCTTATGATACCTAGCATTCTATTTGCTTTCTTGGCCGCCGCTGCACACTGGGCGGAGGGTTTTAACATGTTATCCACAATGACGCCTAAATCTTTTTCCTGGGTGGTTGTTCCCAATGTGGAACCTTGCATTGTGTAACCATAGTGTGGGTTGTTCTTTCCTAGGTACATAACTTTGCACTTGTCCACATTAAATTTCATCTGCCATTTGGATGCCCAGTCTTCCAATTTATCCAGATCCTCCTGCAGTTTTCCACAATCCCCTTAGGTTTTAACAACTTTAAACAGTTTTCTGTCATCTGCAAATTTGATAACCTCACTAGTTATTCCCTTTTCCAGGTCATTTATGAATATGTCAAAAGCAGTGGACCCAGTACAGATCCCTGGGGTACTCCACTATTCACCTTTCTTCATTGGGAAAATTAGCCATTTAGCCCTACCCTCTGCTTTCTATCTTTTAACCAGTTCCCGATCCACAATAGTACACTGCCTCCTATCCCATGACTTTTTAATTTTTCCAAAAGTCTCAGATGAGGGACCTTGTCAATGGCTTTCTGAAAGTCCAGATTCACTATATCAACTGACTCACCTTTGTCTACCTGTTTATTCATACCTTCAAAAAAACATAACAGATTAGTAAGACAAGATCTTCCTTGTCTAAAGCCATGTTGGCTGTCTCCCGTTAGGTCATGACTATCTACATGCTGAGTAATTTTGTTTTTTATGATGGTTTCTACCATTTTCCCCAGTACTGACGTCAGACTCACCGGTCTGTAGTTTCCTGGATCACCCCTGGAACCCTTTTTAAAAATTGGCATTACATTGGTGATCCTCCAATCTTCAGGTATTACAGATGATTTTAATGAAAGCTCACAGATTACTAATAGAAGGTCTGCAATCTCATATTTCAGTTCTTTCAACACCCTTGGATGTATACCATCTGCTCCAGGTGATTTGCTACTATTCAGTTTATCAAATAGTTTGAAATACATCTTCCCAGTGTAGCAATATTTCTCTCAATTCCTCTGCAGTATCACCTTTAAATACCACTTCAGTCTTGGGTAACAGCCATACATCTTCCTCAGTAAAGACCGAAGCAAATAATTCATTCAGTCTCTCCGCTATAGCCTTGTCTCCTCTTATTGCCCCTTTTACCCCTCTATCATCTCACGGTCCAATTGACTCTCTCACAGGCTTTTTGCTACGAATGTACTTGAAAAAGTCTTTATTTCACGTTTTTGCTTCCATAGCAAGTTTCTTCTCAAATTCTCACTTTGCCTGCCTTATCAATGCTATCCATTTAACTTGCCAGTGCTTGTGCTGTTTCCAGTTTTCATCGTTTGGCTCTTTTCCATTTCCTGAAGGATGCTTTTTTGGCAGCAACAGCCTCTCTGACCTCACCTTTAAACCATACTGGCAGTTTTTTGGACTTCCTTCCACTTTTCTTAATGCGTGGAATATAGCTGGTCTGGGCTTCCAGGATAGCATTTTTAAACAACACCCAAGCTTGATGTAAGTCTTTAACCTTTGCAACAGCTCCTTTTAGTTCTTTTTAAACTATTTTCCTCATTTTATCATAGTCTTCCTTTCAAAAGTTAAAAGGTAGTACTGTGGATTTCCTTACTATCCCTCCTCCACTAATTAAATCAAACGCGATCATGCTATGATCACTATTGCCAAGTGGCCCCAACACCCTTATCTCCTACACCAGATCTGGTGTTCCACTAAGGACTAGGTCCAATATGGCTTCCCCTCTGGTCGGTTCATGAACCAGCTGCTCCAAGAAGCAGTCATTTATTTCATCTAGGAACTTTATCTCCCTAGCATGTCCTGCCGTGACACTGACCCAGTCGATACCGGGGTAATTGAAATCACCCATTATTATTACTGTGCTGTGACTTTTGTTAGCTTCCTTGATTTCTTTGAGCATTTCATCATCATCCATTTGTTCATTCTGGCCAGGTGGTCGATAGCACACCCCCACTGCCATCACCTTCCCCTTCATACATGGAATTTCAATCCATAGAGATTCTACAGCAAATTTTATTTCCTGCAAAACTTTAATCCTTTCTGACTCAATGCCCTCTCTAACATAGAATACCACACCTCCACCAATTTGATTAGTTCTATCATTACGATATAGTTTGTACCCAGGTATCACAGTGTCCCACTGGTTATCCTCCTTCCACCATGTCTCTGAGATTCCAATCATATCTAACCTCTCATTTAGTGCTATATATTCTAACTCTCCCATCTTATTGTTTAGACTTCTAGCATTTGCATACAAGCAGAGACTGTATTTTATTAATATTAATCTGGCTATTGGTAGGCATGGGTGATTTGGAATCTTTACGCTCTGTCTGCAGCATACTCAAGGGCATTTGGGCTACTTTGCTCTTTTTTGGAACCTCTCTGCTTTTGGTTGTATCCTTCAAGGATACCTTCTTCCGAACCATGCGCTCTTGGGCGACTGTCGGCTTTCCCCTATTTTCTAGTTTAAAAGCTTCTCTATCTCCTTTTTAAAGGTTAATGCCAACAGTCTGGTTCCATCCTGGTTAAGGTGAAGCCCATCCCTTGTTCCCCGTTACAGGTAATTTAAAACAGTTTTTTACCAAATTTTCCAAAAGACTGAATAATATTCACACATCTTCTTTCCCTTTAAGTTTTCTCCAGTAACGTTGCAGGTTTTTATTTTACAGGAAACAGCACAAAGGATATGAAAACTCAGCAAGTTATGGGTATGAAAGCCTCTTCAATGCTTCCACAAATAAAAAATATGTGTGCACCACAACGCGGTAAAAATAAAAACGATGTCTTTCTACATGTGTCAGTATGGGTAGCTGCTTATCTTCCTGGCGCTCTCTTGTGGAGGGGCAGGTACAATCCTGCATGGTTCTGCCTCTCCTCAGGTTCTAACCAATAAAATAAAAGAAAAATTGCTATTCCCTGACTAACCCACCCTCTTTCATTCACACCACATTCATACACCAAAACCAACCCCAAAAATCCAAACCAGCCAAAGACTGGTTCAGATTCAATGACTCTGTCCTTTATCTTCTTTCCTCTGTCACTTAAACACTGTTCCTTAGAAACAGCTTCAGCTAATCTGTCAGTCAGCCTGTTCAAGTGACACTCCAAACTTCCTATTTAAGGAAGCAACTATTCTCCTTTGCTCCTTTTAAGAAATAGTTCTGACTGAGGTAATATATTTTCTTCTTGAACCCTGTCAGTGAAACAGTTGTCAGTAGCTCTGCCTTTCTGCATTGTACCTTACTCAAAGCAGCTCACAAACTCCAGTGGCAGAAAAATCTCTTTTTCTCAGGAAAAGTTTAAATTAATTCCCTTTCCTCTTAGCCACTATTAATTTCTCCTATCTCTAATTATATAGGTGCCAGCTTTAAGCTGTTTCCTTCTGCTCTATAAATCTGTCTGTCAACAGATCCTCTTAAAAACAGAATTTCTCACAAAGCAGTATTCAAACTCTAGGAAAGCTGTTTTCTTTGAAGGGAAAAATAAATCCAAACTTTAGAGACTTAAATACTCTCAATAGCTTTCCTGAAGGATCAGCTCAGATTTGCTGGATGGCTCCAAAACCAGCAAACCAAATAAAACTTACACTTTACCAGCTTCTCACCTCTTCCCATCCTTTTCCATACCTTGTCTGTCAAAATCACTTAAAATCTCCTCAAATAAACTTCTTTCAGTACCTCACTCTTTAATGAATGACCCACAACTTCTCTAAGTGAAACAGAACACACACACAGTTCTGGCTCAGCACAAAAATTAACTTCCTACACCAGCTTTAGTCCATGGGACCCCAAATTCAGTACTTTACAGAGGTTTTTACAGAACTTGAATCCCATTATATACCTAATGGCAGTTTTTAGGTATTTTTGACACTTTTATTTTCAGATAATGTTGTTTTTAACTCTATTAAATAAACTATGCCACCTAAACAGTCTGTTTCTACAAGAATCAGGGACTGAACAAATCTCAGTAGATCCCTGCACTGCCTGAGCACCTGTAAGCTCATGCTGTAACCCCTACTGAACATGCTCAACATTCACAGTCTTCAAACACTTCCTATATAAACTTAAAATTAAAGTTTTAGATTTTATTATTTAATCTGACTCCTCCAAGCCTTCCAACACCCACTGTGACATTCTTTTCCAAAACGAAGGCTTCGGAGGCCTGGGATGTCACCCCACAATCCACAATTTTGTATGTTCCTAGCCAGTAAAAAGGACATGGCTCCTTTAATTCTAGCTCCTCCTCCCCTTGTAGGCCCAAGCCAGGGACTCTAATAATGCAACTACAACAAAGTTCCCAGCTTGCCTCTCTCTCGCCAAGGGGTATGTTTACTAATCGGCGGTAGTGGCTTCCGTGCGATTTCGGAGCCATGGGGCCGCGACTCCGATTTGGCATGGAAGTCACTTCCACCGATTAGCAAACATACCCCAAGACTGTGATCCCTCAGCTGAAATCGAAACCCTAAGAAGCTAAACAAACACAGCTGCTGCAGCAGCCATGATCAAACCTGTCTTAACTACAAAGGTAAGCATGTCTTTGTTTACTTATCAAACTTAGCCATGCTTCCTCCAGCTCAATGCCCATTCACACTTATTTAATTATTTTCATAAACCTGCAATATTGGTTCACAGCAGCAGCAAACCCCCAAGTTCTTTAGTTTATTTATAGATTGCTCTCCAGCCAACACGTCCCTCTTTTTACTTTATTTTTAAACTGCTGCCATTTTTTTCCTGTTTACACTTCCTGCAGAGTACTTCAGCATAACAAACCAAGCATCCTGCAACCCCCTCGGGATCACAGCACCCAGATAAATAAATTTATACTATTTTATTTTTAAACTGTTACAGTAGGTCTGCAATCTCATATTTCAGTTCTTTCAACACCCTGGAATGTATGCCATCTGGTCCAGGTGATTTGCTGCTCTTTATCAAATTGGTGACGGTAAATGATAAGGTAAGGGGGAGATGGAGCAGCGAAAGGGGGACAAAAGCTGCAGTGGGGAAAAGGAAACAAGTTCATAAAGACTCTAGGTGCTGATCTGGTGGAAAATCACCATTGACGACATCCAAGCTTTGGATGCACTGGGTAAGGGATCATGGCAGACTTCCATGGAGACTCATTTCAGGGATAATGATGAATCAGAAGTAGCCCGTTTGTTTGCTTGACCTGTCTACCAAGAAGTTAAGTCTTAACACTGTAAGCATTAGCTAGTTCTTTTTAATGGGAAAGGCACTGAGAAATGTCATAAACTTTGAATCTATGGAATCCTTTTGGGTATAACTTCTCTGCTAGTTGATGATGGGGGCTGTATCATTTGAGAATCTGTGCATGCAGCATATAAATGTAGTATCAGCATTTAAAGGCAAGTTGCACAGAGAGGAAAATCTTCAGAAATCTACCTTTGTTGTGCGGAACTATTTCTGTCATAGGAGATGAAGAGATATAGGACTGGACGGGGGACAAAGAGAGAGAAGAGATGTTGAGTGATTAGGGGATAACAGAAGAATGATGGGCTCTGAGGGATAGACAATGAAAGGCAGATGTTGGGCTCTGAGGGGTGGACAAATGGTGAAATTTGAGTGGATAGCCACTTGACTGAAGACTGAACATAGCTTAGGACAACTATCCACAGGGTCAGCATGAGCCAACATCAACTTAACGGCACTTAACAACAACAGAGAGTAACCGAGGTACCCGTAAGCCCCACCCCGCACTTACAACCCCAATAAACAGTCTACTCCAAATTATGGCAAACAGATGCTTGGTCGCAGCTTTATTAAGAACAGTGAAATTCCGGCCCAACATGAGCCAACTCAACATTGCCCAACAATTGCAAACATAGCCGGCCCCCGCACCCATTTCCGGATGATACCCCACCAGCCATTTCTAGCAAAGTGGAGCATCATCCACCCCCCCATTTTCCTGCCGCCCGCCTCGCCATGTTATTAGCAGAGGCAGGCTCCCGTTGCCTTCACCGGGCAGAGACCCCCAGCCGGGACGTCTCTCCCACCCCGGGAGCTGAACCGCTCCCACTCCAGGCGGCAACAGCCTCAAATGCCCCGCCGGGTCGACGAGCACCCGCTCGTCACCCCACCCCAATCGCCAAACCAAAAAACTTCCCCCCCCCCGCTGCCACACCCCCCCCACCCAGGCCCCCGAGGGTGGGGGGGTGGGGACCTTTTTGGGAGGCAGGCAGGACGAGAGAGGGCGAGGACCCAAGCACTCACCCCTCTCGTAGCCAGCCGCTCCGCCTCCCCCGCCCTCCCAGCCAATCCGGCTCTGCGTTACCTGCCACGTGCATCACTCTTGGTCCGTGGCAGGACCCCCCCCACACCCGCCCCCCCCCCAAAGAAACCCCGTCCACCCGTGCAGGGGTCGGGCCCCGGGGACCCGGTTACTAAGCCGGCCTCGGGACCCGGCCCGCGGCGATGGCGGGATTAACCGAGGTACCCGTAAGCCCCACCCCGCACTTACAACCCCAATAAACAGTCTACTCCAAATTATGGCAAACAGATGCTTGGTCGCAGCTTTATTAAGAACAGTGAAATTCCGGCCCAACATGAGCCAACTCAACATTGCCCAACAATTGCAAACATACCCCCCCCCCCACCATTTCCGGATGATAACCCACCAGCCATTTCTAGCAAAGTGGAGCATCATCCACCCCCCCATTTTCCTGCCACCCGCCTCGCCATGTTATTAGCAGAGGCAGGCTCCCGTTGCCTTCACCGGGCAGAGACCCCCAGCCGGGACGTCTCTCCCACCCCGGGAGCTGAACCGCTCCCACTCCAGGCGGCAACAGCCTCAAATGCCCCGCCGGGTCGACGAGCACCCGCTCGTCACCCCGCCACCGGCACAAGGAAGGTACTAACCTTGTGCCGCCCCCCCCAAGGAAAGCTGCGACCAGCACCCACCCTCCAAAGCCTCCTGCCAATCGTTCAACAGCAGATCCTGACCAACCGGAGCAAGGTGCACCCCGTCTAACCGGTATAATCCGGCGCACCGAACATCCGCCCACGGATGTAACACCTGCAGCCCCCCAGACTGCTGTACCCAGCGGCCGATCTGCCTATTAATCTTAATGAGGCCACGGGACCAGCGCCGCTGGGTCCAGCATGCTGGACGAGGGATAATGTCCGACCATATAATGTCGACACCCGGGAGGAGCTCCCGCACCAGACCAATGTCCCGTTGCACAGCTCTGATGATCTGCCGACACGACCAGCTCGCCAAGTCATTGCCACCCAGGTGTAGCAACAACCCCACTGGGCGCTGCCGCTGCATCATCTTCTCCTGTAGAAAGGCCAGTAGCTGCCACCAGCGCATGCCGCGGTGCCCCATCCAGTGCAGCTGAACTCCAGCAGATTCCAGACCGAGGTGGATGCCCAACGGCCGTACTGCAGCCCGGCGCTCCGCCCAATAGACAAAGGAGTGTCCCACGATCCACCGTTCGTCTCGCTGCACACCATCTGGAAAAATAGAGAAGCCGCACTGCCACCAGCCACCAATTCTGCAACAGGAAAGAAAACGTTAGGCACCCCCCCACCCCCCCATCCCTCCCCCAATGGCGCGCACCTGCCCACCAACCAGGAGGGTACCCCTACGGGCGGATATAGCCCTCATAAGCCCCCGAACGCCAGCGACCAATACGCTGGATAACCCGGGGCTGGAGACCCGCCGCAGCCGCACTCGTGGCCGCCCCAATCCGGAAGGAGTGAGAAGCGTAGCTGCACTCATCGAGGCCGAGGGCCCGCAAAACCTTCCTCAAAACCGCCGTGAACTGAAACTGCGTGGCGGGCCTGCCATCGACATGCAGGAAAAATTTTCCTTGTACCCCCGGCCGAAGCCACGCATAATGCCGCAGGGCGCGTACCGGGCACGTCGGAACCGGGGATATCGCGGAGAGGAGAACCCAACCCCCTGTCCCAGCCTGGTCAGTCTTTGAACGGGAAAGATAGATACGCACTGTAGAAGCCCCCACTGTCACGTGCGCAAAGTCGAACCCACCAAACGCGCCCTGCCTCGCCGACCTCGGGACAAGCTCACTTACCCGAAAAGCCCCAAAAAACGCGGACACGAACAATGCCCGAAAAAGGCTATACTCAAAATCCGAGGACGCGATGCGTGGTAACGCCTCACAAATTTGCAACAAAATGTCATGTGAAACCGGCCGTCGCCAATCACGTGACCGGGGTTGCCCGCGGGCCCAACCCACCAGCAAACGCTTGACCAGGAAGGACACCCGGGGGTTCCCCCATCCGGCCGCCTTGCAAAAGAAGGAAAATCCCGCCAATGCAGCAACGACCGCAGACCGCGCCCAGCCAGCACCCTTCGCCCACAACACAAACTGCCCTACGAGCCCATCCGGCTCCCGCCCACCAAACCAGCCCCTGTCACCCAAAAACAGACTCACCTGAGCATAACCGCGCCGATACCCCGCCCAGGTACTCCGCGCCACCGAAGCCGCCAGTAACGCCATCACTGCAGGGTCCCAATGCTCCAAAGGTGCTCCGGCACCGGAGACGCCAACTCCTCCGCCTCTGGCGCCAGGCGTCGGAACTGCGCCCACTGGAAATGGGACAGAGCATCAGCAATGGCATTCTGCGCGCCTGGCACATGCCGCGCCCTGGCAGCCACATTCAGGCGCAAGCAAGCCAGTACAAAGAGTCTCATCAAAGAGGCGACCCGCGGACAGCGAGGCGCATGCCGGTTGATCACCTCCACAACCGCCGCATTATCGAACCAGAAGACCACCCGCCGATTCCGCAGCCGGTCAGGCCAGACCCACAGCGCCACCACAATAGGAAACAGTTCAAGAAAAGCGACATTGCGTACCAAACCAGACCGCACCCAGGCCTCAGGCCAAGGCTCCGCGCACCACGCCCCTTGGCAGTACGCACCGAAGCCGCAACCCCCAGCCGCATCGGTGAATAAGTGTAGATCATGGCTCGAGGTCTCCGGCAACTGCAACACCGAACACCCATCGAAGGTGGCCAAAAAGGAGTCCCACACCCGCAGGTCCTCACGCATACCGGCCGTCACGCGAATCCGGTGGTGCGGGAGGTGCACCCCCGCCAAGGCCAACGATAAACGCCGCGAGAAAGGGCGGCCAATGGGCATAACCCGGCAAGCGAAATTAAGGTGTCCCACCAGGGACTGCATAACACGCAAGGTCGTACGGGATGTGGACACCACGGACGCCACCAACTCCTTCAACCTCGCAACCTTCTGAGCCGGCAGGCGGACGACCATGGCGACGGTGTCGATCTCAATACCCAGGAAAGTGAGGCAGGTGACCGGCCCCACGGTCTTATCGGCCGCTATGGGGATGCCGAACTCCTCCGCCATACTCTGAAAAGCCTCTAGCAAAGTAGCGCAAGCGTTGTCACCCCCCGCGCCCACAAAGAGGAAATCGTCCAAGTAATGGACTATACCACTGAGGCCCGTCTGCCGTTCCAGCACCCAATGCAGGAAGGTGCTGAAGGCTTCGAAATATGCGCAGGAAATGGCACAGCCCATCGGCAAGCACTTGTCAAAGCAAAACAACGACTCGAAATGGAAACTCAGCAACGGGAAAGCAGAAGGGTGAACCGGTAAAAGCCGGAAAGCGGATTCGATGTCCACTTTGGCCAACATCGCCCCTACCCCAAACCGCCGTACCAACAGCACGGCGGCGTCGAAGGAAGCGTAACGCACGGTACACCATTCGCGAGGGATGCCGTCGTTCACCGAGGCGCCCGGGGGGCTGGACAGGTTGTGAATCAGCCGGAACTTACCCGGCTCCTTCTTGGGCACCACCCCCAAAGGTGAAATTGTGAACGGCGAGAAGGGAAGGTCGCTAAAAGGCCCCGCGACCCGGCCTAATGCACACTCTTCAGCGACCTTCCGCCGCACCACCGCCACGTGGGCCAGCACGGAACGGGCGTTCCGCGAACCACCGATTGCTGGGCTGCCCTGGCACGGGATGTGGAAGCCCTCCGAGAAACCCTGAAAAAGCAACCGCCCCACCCTACCCCGACGCCCCCGCCCATAACGGCCCAGCCAAGGCTGCATGGCAGACACCCTGACCGGCGTGGGGGCCAAAGACGCACAAACCCCATCACTTGCCCCCGGCTGGGGCGCCCGCCACACCCTTTCTACTGCACTTAAGGGCCGAGTGCCCGCTCCCGCACAAGGAGCAGACGTGCCGAAATTTACAGTCGGGGAACGGGCACGACGCCTTGTTGAAACGCCAACAGACGTCCCCCCCCCCCAGCACCCCCTTTTTGGAGAGCCTGCGAGGGGGCGGAGGCCCGAAAGGACCGCGCCCCCCCAGCCGAAGGAGACGACCCCGACCTGCCACTCCCCCCCCCGACACCCCCGGCCCGCGGGTGAGCGGACATCTGTGTCAACCAAAGGTTGATGTCCTTCGTCCCCCATGATAACTGGCCGTTCTCCTCCATCCGGTCCCGAAACTCCTCATCGTAATTTAACCAAGCCCACCCATCGTGAGCCTGGGACGCCGCTAAAATGGCATCCGCATAGGCCAACAGGGCCCCTGCCTGATCCGGGAAATAGTGACCCCAGACACTAGCCAAACGCAGAAAAGCATGCGTCCAGTTTAAAGTGTTACGAGATGCCCGCTGCACCCTGCCAGCCTTCTCATCCTCCTTGCGCTTCTTGCGGCTCTCTCCCGAACGCTTCCTGCCATCTAATAAACGGAAAATATCGATGTACTTACGCCGCTTAATCCGATGATGCAGCCTCCGCGGCACGCCCCCCACAGAGTTCAGAACAGCGCACCACCGCGGGGTCCCCCCCATCGCCCCTTGTGGCCCCCGCCGCCCCGGAGTCACTGGAAGAAACCGACGAGGCCGACGACGACGAGGATGAGGAGGAAGCGCGATGACGACGACGCCCCTGCTTGCGCTTAGCTCTCTCCTTCTTGGCCGCGCTAACCTCCGCCGCAGGGGCCGGCGCCGCCCCAGCACCCAAGACATACTCACCAGCTGCAGGAAGGGGAGCCCCAGGTGCTTCCCCCGGGCAGGGCGCTGTAGCCACCTCGGACCCGGCACGGTGCTCGCCATGGTCTCCTGAGCTTGCGCTGTCGGGTGTACCTGCAAGGGGAGAGGAGAAGAGAAACCGGCAGCAACCTGCCCAGACGCACCTAGAGTATGGGCTGGCCCCCCACCCCAGCCCCAAGAGGAGGAGCCAAGACCGCCCGCGTCCCAAGCCGCCGGGCCGCATGCCCCGGAGCCGCCGTACCCCCTTTGCCCTGCAGCAAACCAGTCCCCCCAAGGACCCTGCCAAGGCCCCATGCCAAATGCCCACGGGCCCCAAGGCCCGCAGCCCACCGGAGGCGGAGACCGCCCCTGAGAAATCACACCGGGAGGCCCAGGAGGGACCCCAGAACCAGCCCCAGCCCCCCCGTGCAGCGCCACCCCAGGCGCCCCCCCATCCCCCCCCGCGGCACCCACCCCCACTACGGCATCGAACCCAGCTCCCCCCCCGCCGCAGGTAACGAGGGCCCAGGGATCCCCTCCCCGACGGGCCGCACCGCCTCCCCATCTGGCACAGCCTCCAGCAAAGCCCCTTTTCCCCTCCCCCGCTTTTTCTTCCCCCCGCCCCGCTCCGAGCGCAGCGCACCCAGCACTCCCCGCACCGGAGCCCCCCCACCAGCAGCCCCCCCCATTAGGCACCGTGCCGCGACCCCGCGCAGCCCGGGCCCCAGTCTGCCTGCCACCCGCCCTGCGCGGAGTAGAGCCCCCACCCATGCTGCCCCGGCTGAAAAAACCGCCCCTAGGCCGCAGTACCCTCACACACCAACCCCAAGCACCTCCCCCCCCGCCAAGCAGCCCGCCGACTACGGGAACCCACCGGCCTCAGCAAGGCACCCAACACACCCCCAACAGCTCCGGCGCTCAGGCTCCCGCCGGCAGCAAGCAGGAAGACAGCCCCCCCCCGCGCGAAATCCCCACCAACCCAAACCCACCCGGGAAGGAGGATGCGAGGACGCACCGTCAGCCGAGCAGGCCGCCGCACGTGCAGCCGGCCTACGGAGCACGCGCACCCGGCGTCCAAACAGGCCCTCAGGCAGCAGCAGGAGGACGGGGATAACGTGCACCCGAACGAGGCCAGCGAGAGCCCACGATCCCCCCACGAACCACGAGGTAGGCCCAGGCCAATTCTGCCGAACAGAAAAACCAACCTTTTCCGGAGGCAGGCAGGACGAGAGAGGGCGAGGACCCAAGCACTCACCCCTCTCGTAGCCAGCCGCTCCGCCTCCCCCGCCCTCCCAGCCAATCCGGCTCTGCGTTACCTGCCACGTGCATCACTCTTGGTCCGTGGCAGGACCCCCCCACCCGCCCCCCCCCAAAGAAACCCCGTCCACCCGTGCAGGGGTCAGGCCCCGGGGACCCGGTTACTAAGCCGGCCTCGGGACCCGGCCCGCGGCGATGGCGGGATGTAGTAAAGAAAGACATGGAGGAAGGAGCCAAAAAGGGAAAGATCAGTATGTCAGTTACAGATATAGAAAGGGAATGGAAGGAGGAGCAAGGAGAAATGGTAAATGGACAGCAGACACTGGAAAGAAGGTTAAGTGAAGACAGAGAATAGCTGAAGAGAAACTGGGGCCATTGAGACTGAATAAAGGAAATTCCCAGACAACAAAGTTAGAAAAAAGGTATTTTATTTTGAATTTATTAACTGGAATATGTTAGCTTTGGGAAATGTGTATTGCTGATGTCTGTGTTTTGTTTAGTACAAGAGGAAATGCATTTTATTTTTATTTCGCTAGTGTTGCCATGAATACGGAGTTTGATGTCTTAGGGTTCCCAGTTCAAGTATTCTCTTTTTCTAATTTGTAGTTCTTTGTTTTGCATTTGGTGAGGGTCTGTCTGTTTTGTATGCATGACTGAGATATGGTATTCTGTTAGCATGTAGTTTCTGTGCAGAGACCTGTTGCAATCCCACTTGTTCTATTTCCCCATCGGAACGGTATTGGTGTTCTCTAAGATGTATTGGTTTAGTATTGGTAGTACTGCTTTTTCAGAGCTAGGATTGGTGCTGTGTGAGTCCTGGCAGGTTTGCTATGGACTCTGGCTGGTCTTTTTGCAGGGTTTTATTGCACATACTCATGCATGTGGTAATTAGCACTAGAGGGATCTCATATAGAAGAAATCTGGTAGCCTTTCTTGAACTTCACTGCACATGTAAATGATGTTCAGGCATTCATCATCTTATTAAGTGATTGCTGGGACAAAAATGACAGAAGCATGGGGCACCTTAAAGACTGACCAATTTAGGGTACTCTAAAAGGTGCCAACTGCCTCTGTCATTTTTGCTATTCTAGACTAACATAACCACTAGTCAGAAAATTTTCATCATGTCGGGACCAAAGAGAGGCTTGTAATGGGCTCCATTGGAATCCACTAGGGCTGTTAGAAGTGGGGCAGCACAGGAATCACTTGTACAGGGCAGCATAGGCCCCGTTCTCAACCTAGTTTCTCACTCTTTAGTTGGTAACTTCAAACTATTCCACAGTTTTGATGCTTGACTTTTCATGGTCACCTTTATAGTGGGCAGCCATTCTGCTTCTCTCTTGTCCTCTAAAGGTTCCTCATATAAACAACTCCAGAACTTTTCTGTTTCAGCTTTGGTTGGTGATAATTGAACTGCAATTATATTCTCCTAATTCACTGTAGAATTCCTCTGGGTTATGTCTGAATAGTTTATTTTGGCATCTCTCCTTCCTGGGTTTTTTTTTTCATATCTCTCTAAATATTGTGCTTCTGCTGTTACTTCCAATTTGTTGTTGGATTATATTAATTCAAGGTTTCTACTGTAGGTGCAGTATACTTAAGATTGATGTTTTTGATCTCTCATTGTTTTTGGTCTCAGTCTATTGAGATGTTCATCTATCAGTGACACCTCTGTACGCAGTGGTTTTATTTTTATCGCTATGCATTTTTTCTATGAGATAGTTATCTTTCTCCTTTTCTTCTGGCCTTTTGTCCTTGTTGGTAGGATTTTGTCTGTAAGGCTGTTTGCTATATTCTACTGTATCCAATATATTTCTGTGATATTAATAGATGGTCCTTTATGCAACTTAAGAGCTTGTTAATCTCATTTATCATGCTTTCAACTTTAGCTGCCAAGCTCAACTTAGGAAGTTTTTCTTTCTCTTGGACCCGGGCGCACATATACATCTCCATATAGACCAAGAGTTCAATTGCCAATCCTCCATCTCCTGGTTTTTCTCCTGTCATTCTTCTTCGTTTGACTTTCTGGCTTGTCTTACATTTCTCTCGCCCTTGTGCGTTACACCTTCACTTGCTCTGGTTATTTCAGCACCTTTCTTCTGGTGCTTCTTAGCCATTCAGACGTCTTTTTCGTGGTGCATCTTTAGAGATAGCCTCATTTTCTCCAGC
This sequence comes from Ichthyophis bannanicus, assembly GCA_033557465.1. NCBI lineage: Eukaryota > Metazoa > Chordata > Amphibia > Gymnophiona > Ichthyophiidae > Ichthyophis > Ichthyophis bannanicus. The sequence goes on from CM066031.1 coordinate 502,218,176, forward strand.
AGTCCTCCCAGTTTCTCAGGCATCTTTTTCCATTCAGCCGTTTTAAGATGTTATCACTTATGAACTTCTTTGCTTTCGTTTTCTTCAGTAAGAGACCTGAAATTTGCATCATTGCTTTCTGCAATTTTTCCTTTGGTAGGATTCCTTTTTCTTCCAGTTTTTGGCAGGTTCTTGATTTAAATGTAGGATCTGTAGCAAAAAAAAGTAGCAGCACATTTTCTCCTGCTTATCTTGAGGGTCCAGCTAATTGTAGTTGATTCTCTTTTTTTTTTTTATTAGCTGTAGTGGTCTATCTCTTCTGCAGTGGACGCATGAACAGATTCACTGTGCCTATATCTGCAATAGGGATGTCATCTTTGTCTGAAGTGTCTATACTATTGCTACCACCATCATTAGTTCTAGTTTTAAGCGAAGACCATGCACCTTTTTTTCCTGGGTAATGTGCAGCCAGTATGAATTTTCTTCCTGTCATACTTCAGTGGTAATGGTCGCCTTACTGAGCTTTGGTCTAGATGTTATACAGTGAGATTACCTGCGAAGGAACTCAGTAAGTCATGGCAAGAATAATTTATTCTCGCCCTCTCTGAAATACATAGTAATTCACCACCCTTGCTGCTGAATTTTATGGTGTAATTTTACCAGTGTGGTTATGATGGCACCTAAAGTTAAATAACCATGTAATAATACATCTAGGGGGGATATTAGGTGACGGCAGCTAGTCCTTGTAAAGGGGGTAGCCATCACCACTGAAGTTTAACCCGGGATGTTCAATGCCGGGGCCATATCTGTCCACTGACATTGAATATCCAGGTTGGCCGCAGAACCCAGAAGGGCAGCAGCAATATTGAGCTGCTGCCCATTTAGCTTGTGTGGCTAAAGTAAGGCCAGTATTCGCTGCGCCTGACTTTAGCCATATGTTGCTAACCATGTTAGTGCTGTTGAGTACCCAGCTCAGCCTTGGACTACCCCCCCCCCCCGAATGCCCGTTTTCATTCTTATAAAAAGAAACTGAAAGAATTCAAGGGTAGTCAAGCTTTGTCACTGACTAACAGAGGACATCTTGACAGACCTTAGTTGTGTTGCTTTTCAATATCTATGGTAACTGGAAGATTGGAGTTTTGTAAAAGTAAGGGCCTTGGTTTTCAAAGTGTGGTCAATGAACGGTTAGATGGTTTTAGTAGGAAATCAGTAGCTTTATAAAATGAATTTGCAAACACTCACAAATGATTTTTTTTATAAATTTATTTATGAAATTTTGAAATATACAAAAGAAAACAGCATAGAAAACTATACATTTTCAAGTCTACATCACGGAGAATATTCCACACAAAATTATCTCCAGGAACAAAACCAATAAGACCTCTTTTACATAATCAAAAGGCAAAAGAACTACAACAACAGGCAATCATAGTTTCCTCCAAAGGAATCCCTCCAACTGCTCAGAATCAAAAAAGATAAATCTCTTGCCCTGGTAGACAATTAAGCACTTACAAAGGTACTTTAGCTAGAATGAAGCTCCCAGAGCCAAGACCTGAGGTCTAAACTCTAGAGCTTTCCGACGTCTCTGAAATGCCCTTGATACCTCCAGGAACACTTGTATAACAACACTCAACACTGCCAACACTGCCAACACCCAACACTCAACACTGCCAACACCCCTACCCAACTTTGAGACCAACACAACTCAAGACCAGGCATGGAACAACTTCCACAAAATCGGAGACCAGCAAATTGTAACCATAATCACAAGCATAAACAGCACTTGTATAACAAGCATAAACAGCACTTTTATAACAACACTCAACACTGCCAACACTGCCAACACCCAACACTCAACTCTGCCAACACCCCTACCCAACTTTGAGACCAACACAACTCAAGACCAGGTATGGAACAACTTCCACAAAATCAGAGACCAGCAAATTGTAACCATAATCACAAGCATAAACAGCACCACATTCCCACTCGATCCCTGCCCAGCAGCCTGGGTCAAGGCAGCGAAACAAGACATAGCCCAGTACGTCTCTCACATAGTAAACCTATCACTGCAACAAGGAATCATGCCTTCTGAACTAAAGAAATCTATCATAAGACCGATTCTAAAAAACAGTACACTCAACAGAGATGACCCAGCATCCTACCGCCCAATATCGAGCATATCATTCCTAGCAAAGATCATTGAAAAGGTGGTCCTACTACAACTACAAGACCACCTGAACAACAATGCTCCTCTAGATGACCAGCAATACGGCTTTAGACAACATCATGGGGTGGAAACCCTATTACTAGTTCTGCTTAACAACCTACTCAAGGGCCTGGAAAACAAAAAGAAAATGTATATACTCTTATTCATCGACATCTCAGCTGCCTTTGATACAGTAAACCATGGAACCCTTATAAACAGGATCATGTCAATAGGAATATCAGGAACCCCCCTAAAGTGGTTCACGTCATACATCTCAAACAGAATGCAACAGGTGCAGTTCAATGGTGAAAAAGCGGAAGCATTCCCCCAAACGCAAGGTATACCGCAAGGCTCTGCACTCTCAGCACTCCTTTTCAACGTATATATGCAACCACTATGCGAAATCTTCATACAGCACAAAATCAACTACCACATTTATGCCGATGATATTATGCTGTACACACAACTTGACACTGATAACCCGGACTACAGCCCACTCGAAACATGCCTCGGTGAGATGCAAAACTGGTTACAACAAAGCAGCATGGCGATCAACCATAAGAAAACTGAGGTGATGTATATCTCCAGAAAAGCAAATTTTGACCCCCCCTACAACAATAACCCTGTGCAACAATACCTACCAAACGAAGAAAGAAATAAAATATCTAGGAGTAACATTTGACTGCGACCTAAAAATGGAAAAACACCTCCGCAAAACCAACAGGGCAGTTTTCCACAAACTGAGAGTTCTACAACCTATACGGAACATTATTGATCCCAACGACTTCAGATCCGTCGCTGAAGCACTCATCATGCCACATTTCGACTACTGCAACGCCATTTTTCAAGGACTGCCTAAGAAAACCCTAAACATCCTGCAAATGGCGCAGAATGTAGCTGCAAGGATCATTATGAGGAAAAATCTTGTTGAACACATCACACCAGTACTAATAGAGTTGCACTGGCTCCCCATTACAGCTCGCACAAAATACAAAATACTGACAACCACTTTCAAACTCATCCACAGCATAGCACCATCCTTCCTCTCCACCCTAATCTGCATACAACCAACCAACAGAATCAGAAGAACCATCAACTCCAACACCCTCCACACTCCAACAGATATAAGATCTGTCAAGGCCAGCACTAGTAACAGGGCCTTCTCATACGCAGCACCGACACTATGGAACCAACTAACGCCCGATCTAAGAGCCAGCAAAGATCTATCAGACTTTAGAAAAAAACTCAAGACGCACCTATTTCAAAGTCATTTCAACCTGTTCTAAATCCACATGAGGGGCATCTATCTACCCAGAGGCCCAGAGAACCTTCTATGTAAAAATGTACATATGTAAATTCTTTTCCCCATATATAAGAAGTAGATAATTCTTTTCCCCATATATAAGAAGTAGATAACTTTCTGTGTGTCGTGCTTACCTTACGAATCAATATGTATACACCACAAATTTTCTGTCTTGATTTGACAGCATATTCTATGTAATCATACCCGCTTCTGATCGCTGGAAGAAGCGGTATACAAATGCTTGCTAAATAAATAAAATAAAATAAATAACTTGCCCACAAAACCTTTGTGATTTCTTTGAAAAATATAGTTGAAAAATTCTATCCTTATCAAGTTTGGTTACAAAGGAATCAACTAGAGCCACCCGAGATGAAATATCCTCAGCGGATGACTCCAAAAAGGCAGATATATCCAAACTAGGAACAGAAATCTGATCATATTCTTCATCTGCACCCACGGCCTCCTTAACCAACTCTTTATTTCCTGAAGGAAGATAGTACATTTTTGCCAAACTGAGTCGGCAAAGAACTTTATGCCCAACAAGCTTGGCAACTACCTCTGTAGAAAAAGAAAACAACTTCCCAGATATCTTTAAGAGAAATATCCTTAGGCGGCTGCAACTGCTCCACTGATGTTTTAAAGTTAATAGAAACTGGCAAAGGGCAAGATGATTTAACAGAGGGAGAATCCAGAGTCATAACATTTTTCATAGAAAATATCTTTTGTTTTATATTGGAATTCACTGCTATGGAGACACTAGCAACTCACATTCCTAAATTGGAAGTGAAAGGTTTTAATCTTGATAGAGGCTTCTGCCTTTCTAAATTAATTTCGAGGCTTTGAAACAATGGCAGTCAGCAGCCCAAAGAAATAAATCTTTAACAGTAAGCCTACTACAAAATTTATTGAGTCAGAGAATTTGAAACTGAAGTTTCACATTCAGTAACTTTCTTCAGATCAAAGAGGCAGAACACAAAACTGGTATCCAAGCACTCCTTCTAGGAGTATACCCAAAAGGGTTGCTAAATATAGAGCTGTTTGTGATTTGGATATCTGCAAACAGGCAGGCAGACATTCAAATCATAGAGATATCCCTAGAGCCATTTTAGAAGCTGGGTCTCTGGTATCCCTATCGCAAGGATGTCCACGTCTGAATGGGGGCATGGTCAGAGCATTCCTAAGAATCTGTATATCCCCACCTGATCTCAGAAACACCATGGACACCCCAAATTTGCAGCTAACACCTTTTCCAGGCACAAACAGGCATCTGAAAGCTCTTGGTTTGTCAGGCAAACATATGGAAGGCATGGAGAAAGAGATACACTAATATCCCCTATATTTTACATTATATCAATGAACGCTGATGGGGCATAGGGGATCATGTTTTCACTTCGCTCTGCCGCTGGACGTCCCCTTATTCTATCTTGCCTGAGATGGACATTCTCAACCCAGGCGTCCTTACTGAGGACATCTATGTGGCCACTCGCATGCATGTCCCTGGTGTTTCTCTGCATGCAAGTAGCCACATAGATGTCCCCAGTAGGGATGTCCAGCGGCAGAGTGAAGTGAAAACATAAGCTGCTATTCCCCATCAGTGTTCATTGATATAGTGTAAAATATAGGGGATATTAGTGTAGCTCTTTCTCCATGCCTTCCAGATGTTTGCCTGACAAACCAAATGCTTTTCAGATGCCTGTTCGTGCCCAGAAAAGGTGTTAGGGATTTCACTTGGATGTCCTTTCTAAAATTCCCCTCTATAGTTCATCAGCCTTGAACAAATTATTATATTGTCTCTTTAGGGTTCATATTCAGAAGTCCTTATATGGATAATCCTGCTGAAAGAAATATTTATGTTTATGCTTATTAAAATCTCGATATACCATCTTTTGCGTGGCTAGCAGCAAAGCAGTTTACAAATTAAACATTTCTACTAAAACGGAGCAGAAAAGAGCTGTATAATTATCGCTAGGACAGACAAGAGGGGTTACAGAAAAGACTGTAGCTGAGACAGAAAAAACATTCACTGCCACTCACTGCCATTCACTGCTGAATATTTCCACAGATCTTCTCTGCACTATCCCAATAGCGGTGCTGACCACTACAGCATTTAAATATTGGGTGTTCTGAAAACGGGGCCATTTGTTTTGTTTTCTAAATTTGTATTCTCAGCTGTACCCATACCGCTTTATTATAAACAACAACAAAAATAGTAGAAAGAACTAAATGACAAATCAGACAGAGATAGGAAAATAAACTGAGTTGTTCTGAAAAAGGTTTTGAGTGGAAAAACATTGAAGGCAATAGTATCCTGAAGGTTGTGAAACAATGTGTCCAAAAGGAAAGTACTGGAGGTTCCCTATTTCATGGAAGGGATAAAAAACATAATGCAAGATATAGAATAAGTGAGCATGATGAAACATAAAGGAGAATGAGGCTAGCGAGGGCTGATTCTCCACCCAAATCCTCCTTCCTGCATCTCAAAAATATCCCTGAAAAGCAGGTTCGGGAATTTTAAAATTACATTTCCGTGCTTACTTTTTTTTAGCCCACCTTTCTTCGTTGAGGGCCTGGGGAAATTCTGAAACTGTTTTTTTTTTGCATGTAAACATATGCTTACTGATGGGAATCCCTATGAAAATTGCTCCCATAATGTCTCGCTTGACTAAACACTGTTTAACTTTTCATATGTACTTATGTTGCTCACTTGGATAGTAAATCTGTAGCATGCTTGCAGAATATTAGTGAAATCCTATTATTCCAATAACCCTTAGTGCAGTGAAACATCACTTTTGAAGAAAATGGCTCTCACCATGCTGGCTGAATTTCCATTTTTATAATTTTGTGTAACTTGGTAGCTCGGGTTTTTCCTTGCCTTTCAAAATGCACATGACTGTTGCCTCACTAGAAGATTGTATTCTTTAAGCTTGCTCGACTTCTGACGTTTTAGAAGTGAAAAAAGAACTAAAAGATGGGGTAACTCGCTGGCAAGGATAAAATAAATTTCCAGAATAATATGCTACCAAGGTAGCATATATAGCGCTAAGGTGACAGAAAGGTCAATAAATGAAATAAGAGAGCATAATTCCTTTAGCACAGCTAACACGATAACTTGGCCTGCTGTCACTGAACCTGTCACCATATTATTACATGATGGAAGCACTCTGCACTACAGCTGAGTGCATTGAAGGGGTTTACTTAAAATTTACAGCACTTACAGGTAAAAAAAAAAGACATTATAGCAAGGCTTTGAATTAGCACCTTTCAGCAGTCAATACAAAAAGTTCCAAGGGAAAAAATGATCCTAAAAATCAATGACCAGATGTAAAAGTAGAATGTGTTGAGTGACAACCAACCCTGTTTTCATAGACCTCCTATTATATGGTCATGTCATTTGACAATAACAAATCTACCTCCAGTGAAACCTACAAAATGAATACTTCTCTTTCTGCACTACCTATGAGAGTTTGTAGTGGTTGCCTCCATTGATTTGTAATCTCACATCCTTACTTTCAAATTATATACCATCTTTTATCTGTCAGTAGTTATAAATTTTGAGGATTTGAGATCATGTTACTTAAATTCAGCATGAAAAGCAATAGACTGCAACTGGAGTTCACAGATGGATGTCCAGACTGAACCATTTCACGATTTCATATCATTTTTGTTGAGAAACATACACAGCATCCTCATTTAATCCATGGGTTTCTTCCAGAATGAGAGAACTTTTGCTGAAGTATATTTTACATTAATACAAGAGCAGAGAAAAAACTCTGATTTGAAGGGCCCTCCTTTAGTTCTGGAAAGCATTTTTTTGCATACAAATTGTTCTTAATTTCTTCTTTGGTTCTATAATATGTTTGATAAACGATCTCTGACAGTTTTTAGCTGTAAAAGTTGCATAAGCTGATCACAAGATCTGATCAATACTAGGATTCATGAAGTCAAATTACATTACTACTACTGCTACTGAGCATTTGTATAGCGCTACAAGACGTACACAGCCCTGTACAGACATGTAAGAGACAGCCCCTACTCATCAGAGCTTACAATCTACTCAAGACAGACAACATAATGGAAATACAAGGAGATTGGTTGAGTCAAGCTCTAAAAGCAGCAGTGAAGAGGTGAGTTTTCAGCCTAAATTTGAAAAGGTGAATGACGTACAGACTCAGGTAGTTTGTTCCAGGCGTAAGGTGCTGCAAGGCGAAAAGAGAGAAGTCTGGAATTAGCAATAGAAGAGAAGAACATATATAGAAGCAATTTGCCAGAAAAATGGAGTTCCCAAGGGGTGGGTGGGTGTAGAGAGAGATAAGAGAAGAAAGGTAGTGAGGCGCTGCAGAGTGAATGCACTTATTGGTCAGCAGGAGAAGTTTGAACTGGATGCGGAAACAGATAGGGAGCCAATGAAATGACTTGAGAAGAATGTTAATATGAGCATGACGAGGCTGGTGGAAGATTAACCACGCAACAGAGTGTTGAACAGATTGAAGGGGAGAGAGGTGATTCAAAGGGAGACCAGCAAGGAGTAGGATACAATAGTCAAGACGGAAGGTGAATAAGGAGTAGATAAGTGTCTTAGTAGTGTGTTCAGAAAGGAACGGGCAGATTTTGTTGATGTTATAGAGAAAGAAATGGCAAGTCTTATCTATCAGATGGATGTGTGTGGAGAAGAAGAGAAAGGAGTCATAGCAATCCCAAGGTTGCGAGCTGAGGAAACAGGGAAGAGTAGAAAGTTATCCACAGAGACTGAGAAAGGAGGAAGAAGAGAGGAAGTTTTAGGGGGAAAAATAAGAAGCTCAGTTTTGGCCATCTTCATTTTCAAGTGGTGGTGAGACATCCAAGCAGCAATGTCAGAAAGGCAGACAGAGATCTGGGTCTGGATTGTCAGAGAGAGTTCAGGTGTAGAGAGGTAGATCTGAAAGTCATCAGCATAAAGATGGTACTGAAAGTCATGGGAAGAGATGAGTGCACCAAGGGACTGGGTATAGAGAAAGAAAAGGAGTGGACCCAAGACAGACCCTTGGGGTACACCAACTGAGAGCAGGATAGCAGCAGAGGAGGATCCACCAGAAATGGAGCAATAAAGAGTGAAGTCTCAATGAAGATCATGATACAAGACCAGAAGGAGCAGATAGATCATGCTGGTACAATAACTTGCTTGCCTGATTCCAGACTCCCAGATTATTTGCCATACCTGGCCCCTGACTCCGTTCTCAGTACTTCTGATCTATCACTAGCTGTGCCCTTCCATACTGTTCTCTGACTACCTGCTTCTGCTGCATCTAAGACTTGGATCTAATATGCTTGGGAACATTGCCTCGAGGCCACTGACTGCTTGGGAAAACTTCTATAGTTTGCAACAGCCCAAAAACTCAATGACCCCCAACTGTTAATTTGAATCAGGAAGCCACCCTGACATATTCAAGGAAATGATTTCTGCTATATAAATAATGGAAGTGTAACTGAAATAGTTATACTTATTGGTGAATGACAGACAAGAAGCCATGTAAGCTCATTTAAGAACATAAGAAATGCCATACTGGGTTAGACGATGGTCCATCAAGCCCAGTATATTGTTTCCTACAGTGGCCAATCCAGATCATAAGTACCTGGCAGGTTCCCATAAAGACACACAGGTTCCACAATGCTTGTTCTGGGGCAAGCAGTAGATTTCCTGGTACCTCTTTAATAATGGATTATGGACCTTTCCTCCATGAATTTGTCCAAACCTTTTTAAACTCAGCTACACTAACAGCCTGCATTACATCCCCAGTAACGAATTCCAGAGTTTGATTACATGTTGAGTAAAAACGTTTTCCTCTTATTAGTCTCAAATGGGTTACATTGTAGCTTCATTGCATGTCCCCTAGTCTTTCTGCTTTTTGATGGCCTAAAAAATCAATCTACATTTACCCGTTCTACTCCATTTATTAATTTATAGACCTCTGTCATATCTCCCTTCAGCCGTCTCTTTTCCAAGCTGAAAAGCCCTAACCTTTTAAACCTCTCCTCATAGGGCCATCCTTCCATCCTCTTTACCATTTTCGTGGCTCTTCTCTGTTCCTGTTCCAATTCTGCTATATCCTTTTTAATATAATACAGAGGCATTATAATATCCTTGGTTTTATTTTCCATTCTTTTCCTTCTGATTCCTAGCATTCTATTTGCTTTCTTGGCCGCTGCTGCACACTGGGCGGACGGTATCAACATATTATCCATGATGATGCCTAAATCTTTTTCCTGGGTGGTGGTTCCTAATATGGAACCTTGCATCGTGTAACCGAGGTTTGGGTTATCCTTTCCTTGTTGCATAACTTTGCACTTGTCCACATTAAATTTCATCTGCCATTTGAACGTCCAGTCCTCCAATTTATCAAGGTTTTCTTGCAATTTTTCAAAATCCCTCTTGCATTTTAACAACTTTGAATAATTTTGTGTCATCTGTAAACAGAGCCAGCCCAAGGGTTTCTGCCACCTTAGGAAAAACCTTCAGCCTCAACACCTCAGCTGCTGTTGCCGCCCCCATGCTACCACTGCCCCCCAACTGCCGCCGATTCCATCTCGGGATGGGGGAGGTGTCAGCGGCAGTATTTACAAATGCAGCAGTTTGGAAATACTGCTGCTGCCCGCTCCCCCCCAAGTGGAATCGGCAGTGCTTGGGGGGGGGGCACCACGGCCTTCCATGTGTGCTTGTGCTACTGCTGCCACCTACCCAGGGCGGCCACCCTAGGCAGCCACCTAGCTCGCCTAGTGGACAGGAAGGCCCTGTCTGCAATTTTGATCACCTCACTCATTATTCCATTTCCAAGTCATTTATGAATATGTTAAAAAGCAGCGGGCCCAACACAGACCCCTGGGGTACTCCACTATTCACCTTTCTCCATTGAGAAAATTGACCATTTAGCCCTACTCTCTGCTTTCTATCTTTTAACCAGATCCTGATCCACAATAGTACACTGCCTCCTATCCCATGACTTTCTAATTTGGCCAAGAGTCTCTCATGAGGGGCCTCATCAAAGGCTTTCTGAAAATCCAGATACACTATATCGAATGGCTTACCTTTGTCTATCTGTTTATTCACACCTTCAAAAACATATAACAGATTATTAAGACAAGAATTCCCTTGGCTAATTCCATGTTGGCTTTCTCCATTAAACCATAACTATCTACATGTTCAGTAATTTTATTATTTATCATGGTTTCTACCATTTTGCCCGGTCAGGCTCTCCAGTCTGTTTCACGGATCACCCCTGGGACCCTTTTTTAAAAGTTGCCATTACATTGGCCATTCTCCAATTTTCAGGTACTACAAATGATTTTGATGATAGTTCACTGATTACGAATAGTGGGTCTGCAATCTAATATTTCAGTTCTTTTAATGCCCTCGAATGTATAACATCTGGTCCAGGTGATTTACTACTCTTCATTTTATCAAATACTTGTAATACATCTTCACGATTTATCACCATTTCTTTCACCTTTAAATACCATTTCAGGCAGGGGTAACTTCCCTACATCTTCTTCAGTAAAGTCCAAAGCAAAGAATTTATTCGGTTTCTCTGCTATAGCCTTGTTCTACCTTAGCACCCTTTTTACCCCTCTATCATCCAATGGTCCAACTGACTCTCTCACAAGCTTTCTGCTACAAATGTACTTGAAAAAATTTTTATTATGCATTTTTGCTTCCATGGCAAGCTTTTTTTCATATTCCCTCTTTGCCTGCTTTATTAACCCTTTCCAGGCCGAGCCCAAAACTCTCGGGATCCAAAATTCTGAATAAATATTCCTATCAAATGGTATATAATACATGCCCATAGCAGAAGGAAAATCACTATTAGAACATATTGAATAAGACGGGTACAATTTTCCTGAAATATGCAAAAATTAACCCGGCTGCAGAATATGGATTAAAAATTTAAAGTAGGCCTTCAAAACGTTAATGCCTTGCCAGTGCTTATTTTGTTTCCCATTTTCATCAATTGGCTCCTTTTTACATTTCCTGAAAGATGCTTTTTTTTTTGGCTATACCAGGCTCTCTGACCTCGCCTTTAAACCATGCTGACAGTTTTATGGCTTTCCTTCCACTTTTCTTAAAGTGTGGAATACATCTGGTCTGGGCTTCCAAGATAGTATTTTTAAATAACACCCATGCTTGATATATATCTTTAATCTTTGCAACTGCTTGTTTTAGTTTTTTCCTATTTTCCTCATTTTATCATAGTCTGCCTTTTGAAAGTTTAAAGGTAGTAATGTGGATTTCTTTGCCATCTTGCTTCCATTTATTCAATCAAATGCGATCATGCTGTGATCACTTTTGCCAAGTGGCCACACCCATATTTCTTGCACGAGATCCTGTGTTCCATTAATGACTAGGTCCAAAATATCTCCCCCTCTTGTTGGTTTATGAATCAGCTGCTGCAAGAAGTAGTCATTTATTTCATGTAGAAACTTTATCTCCCTAGCATGTTGTGCAGTAACACTGACCCAGTTGATAACTGGGGTAAATGAAATCACCCATTATTACTGTGCTGTAACTTCTGTTAGCTTCCCTGATTTCTCTTAGCATTTCATCATCCATCTTTTCATTCTGGCCAGGTAGTCGGTAGTACAAGCCCACTGCCATCGCCTTCCCTTTTTCATGTGGGATTTCTATCCATAGAGATTCTAAAGTGTATTTTGTTTCATGCAAAACTTTAATTCTATGTGGCTCAATTCCCTCTGTAACATAGAGTACAACCCCTCCATCAAATTGATTAACCCTATCATTGCGATATAGTTTATACCTAGGTATCACAGTGTTGCATTTGTTGTCCTCTTTCCACCAGGTCTTTGAGATGCCAATTATATCTAACCTTTCATTTAGTACTATATATTCTAGCTCTCCCATCTTATTTTTTAGACTTCTAGCATTTGCATACAGGCATTTTAGAGGTTACATTTTATTCATATTGATATGGTTATCAGTTGATAGAGGTTATTTGAAATCTTTCAACTGTGTACTGAAGGGCATCTGGGTTACATTTATCTTTATTATAACCTCTCTGTTGAAATGTCCTAACTTCCTTTTTTTGCTAGTATTCTTCAAGGATACATCCTTTTGAACCATGTGCTCTTGGGTGACTATCAGCTTTCCCCTCTTATCTAGTTTAAAAGCTGCTCTATCTCCTTTTTAAAGGTTAATGCCAACAGCCTGGTTTCATTCTAGTTAAGGAGGAGCCCATCCCTTTGGAAAAGTCTCTCCCTTCCCCAGAATGTTGCCCAGTTCCTAATGAATCCAAAACCCTCTTCTCTGCACCATCGTCTCATCCATGCATTGAGATTCTGGAGCTCTGCCTGCCTTTTGAGTCCTATGCATGGAATGGGAAGCATTTTGGAGAATGCTACCCTGGAAGCTCTGAATTTCCTACCTAAAAGCCTAAATTTGTCCTCCATAACTTCCTCCGACACTTTCCTATGTCATTGGTACCAACATATACCAAGACAGCAGACTCCTCCCCAGAAATATATAAAACCTTGTCTAGGTGCTGCGTGAGGTCTGCTACCTTCATACCAGGCAGACATTTTACCAGGCGATCCTCATGTCCACCAGCCACCCAGCTATCTACAAGCCTAATGATTGAATCACCAGCTATAATGGCTGTCCTAACCCTTCCCTCATGGGCAGGGGCGGCCCAAGGGGGGTGCGGAGCCATGTGCGGAGACTCGGTGTGGGGCCTCATTTGCATAAGGGGCCTCATTTGCATAAATATTTGCATAATGTTACCATATACTAACTTTTAGTAAACGTGCCTCTTAATGAGTGTATGGATAAAGAAAGACTAAAAGATTTCTACATTACTATAATCCAGTGCCAACTGCCAGACACATTAGGAACTACTACAAATACTGCCCATTTAGAACCCATAGCAAACCCGCCGTATCCTAACAGCACTACCAGGACTCACAAAGCACCATACTCTACCAATCAAAAGGCAACACTGCAAATATTAAACCAATACATTTCAGAGAACAAGAATACATGACCTACTGGGGAAAGAGAACAAGTGGCAATGTCAAATAGGAATTATATAAACAGAACACCTCAGCTCAGTTACACATGCAGAACATAGACCATCACCAAACAAGTAATCACAATTTAGAAACAGGAAGACAATAATTAAACTGGGAATCCCAAAAGCCAAACTTGGAATGTACAACACTGTAGAAATAAAACTATACATTAATTTGCTCTTGTACTAAACAAAGCGCAGACATTAATGATGCACATTTACCAGAGCTGACATATTCCAATTAATAAATTCAAAATAAAGAGATATTTTTCTACCTTTTGTGCATTTTTTTTCAGCTGCAATTGCTCCAGCCACTTTCTTCTGGTTTTCTTCGTGTCTTCTGCTAACTCTCCATCGTCTGCTGTCCATTTGTCCTTTCTTCTCTCTTCTAGTTTTTTTCCATTCTCTCTCTACATCTGCTTTAACATACTAATCTTTCTCCTTTTGCTCTTTCCTCATTCCTATTTCATCCACTCAAATTTTACCCCTCCATCCTCAATCCCCACTTACTCTCCCAATACCCGGCCAATTGTAGATTTTTTATCCCTCCCACACAAAATATTTTTCCCTTCTCCATTTTACTCTTCCAGCCCCATCCCATTCTAATCCTCCCCCAACATCAGCTCCCTTCTAGTTCCAGCCTCACTCAGCATCCATTCCCTTCTAGTTCCTGCATCAGCCCATTTCCAGTCCTAACCACCCATCAGCCCATTTCCAGTCCTAGCAACCCCCCAACCCAATACCAGTCGTAGCCCCCCCATCAACCCACTTCCAGTCCTAACCCCCTATAACCCATTACCAGTCCTAACCCCCCATCAGCCCACTTCCAGTCCTAACCCCATCAACCCATTTCCAGTCAGCCCCCCATAGCCCATTGCCAGTCCTAACCCCCACCCCAGCCGCCCCCAGCCTATTACCAGACCTCACCCCGGCAGCCCACCGCAAGTCCGCACCCCTCCCCAGCAGCCCATTTCCCGTCCTAGCCCCCCCCATAGCCCATTATCAGTCCTACCCCTCCCAGAGCCCATTATCAGTCCTAACCACCCATCAGCCCACAGCCCATTACCAGTCTTAACCCCCCCCATAGCCCATTACCAGTTATACGCCCCCCCACTTCAGCCCAAAGCCCATTAACAGTCCTAACCCCATCAGCCCACCTCAAGTCCTAACCCCTCCCCATCAGCCCATTTCCTGTCCTAGCCCCCCCATAGCCCATTACCAGACAGCCCCCATCAGCCCACAGCCCATTACCAGTCTTAACCCCCCCATAGCCCATTACCAGTTCTAACCCCCCCCAACAGCCCACAGCCCATTACCAGTCCTAACCCCATCAGCCCACCTCCAGTCTTAACCCCCCCATAGCCCATTACCAGTCCTAAACCCCCCCCCCATCGGCTCAAGTAAAATTAAATTTAAAAAAAAACGCTGGCTGCTGCCGCTGCCGCCGCGGCAGCGGCAGAATGGACTGTCCCGCGGGGCCCCCTCTGCCCGGCTGAATTCCTCCCTCCCTCCCTCTACGACGGCTGAGCCCCTCCGTGCCGGCTTTGAGAGTCGCGAAGGGAGAGTGTCTCCCTCGAGTCTCTGCTAAGCCTGCAGGGGCTGATGGGAAATTTCCCATCTGCCCTTGCAGGCGTAACAGAGACGCGAGGGAGACACTTTCCCTTCGCGACTCTCAAAGCCGGCACGGAGAGGCTCAGCCATCACGGAGGGAGGGAGGGATTCAGCCGGGCAGAGGGGGTGCCGTGGGACAGTCCATTCTGCCGCTGCCGCGGCGGCGGCAGCAGCGGTAGCAGCCAGCGTTTTTTTTTTAAATTTAATTTTGAAAAAAGCAAAATGTTCTTTGCGCGGGGCCCCCTGAAATGCGGGGCCCTGTGCAAAAAACATTCTTGCTCAATGGACGGGCTGGCCCTCCTCATGGGCACATGTCCCTAGAGAAACCCCCTTTGTGTGACAGGGTTTTACTTCACTTGAAGGACAGGTCCTAGCTACAGGATTACTTCCTGCCACACCAAGGTTATGTTCTCCTTTCACGTGACCTCTCTTCTCCATGGCAACTGAAAGGCTGCCAGATTGGAGGTGGGACTTTAGTACTACGTCCCTGTAGGTCTTGTCTATATACCCATCTGTCTTCCTTATGTCCTCCAAGTCTGTCACTCTAGCTTCCAGAGATTGGACTCGTTCCCTGAGGGCAAAGAGCTCCTTGTATCTAGTGCATAAGTAAGATCTCTCACCAACTGGTAGAAAATCATACATGTGACACTCAGTGCAAAAGACTGGATAGCCCCATCTCACTGCTGGACTGCTGTCTGCATCTTAGTTTAAAGGTTTTGTTTAGCTATTTAAGTGTCTCCCTGTGGAAATTTCTATGCAATGAAAAAAAACCCCAAAATGCCTCAAATGGAGAAATTTGGGCAGTTTGGGAAAGCCTTTAAGGTTTTTTTCAATCAATGTTACCTGGTAATTAAGATGCAGCCCCTAACCAACCATGCAAACTCTACTAGAGTATGGCTAAACCTTAGTCTCCAGATCCTTGACACATTTAAATGGGGCATTTTGGAGGTTATTTTAGAAGCTCTATTTGGACCTTGGATGTCTGAAAATGGACATAGAGATATTCCCTGGAGTCATTTTAGAAGTGGGGTCTGTGGATGTTACTAGCACAAGAATGTCCAAGTCGGAATGGGGGATGTGATGGAAACATCACAAGGGCATACCAAGAACTTGGATGTCCTCACCCAATTTCAGAAATGTCCTGGATATTCCGAGCTGTGTCAAAGGTTATTGCTGCTCCAGACATGAACAGGCATCTGTAAAGTTCTTGTTTTGTCAAGCAAATGTCTGGATAGTATGGAGAACAAGATACACTCATATTTGAAAGTCTGAAGACTTTGAAAGATCTTATGATGTCGCAGATGGGCTGCATGTATATGTTAAATAGTAGGGAAGACAATGAGGAACCTTGAGGCACACCTTGCTTTTGATGGAAGCGTTTTGACTCTTCTGTACCGGACTTCACATATTGCCATCTTCCATCCAGATAAGAGTTACACCATTCTAATGCACTGTTGCAGATACCTTTCTCTTTCAGTCGTCCGAGGAGAATTTCGTGGCTTACCGAGTCGAACGCCGCAGCGATGTCTAAGAAGACGAGTACAAATCCTTGTCGGATGTTGTTAATGCCTGTGATAATGTCATTGAATAGGTTAGTGAGAAGGGTCTCGACCCCATGATATTCTCTGAACCCATGTTGGCAGTGATCTAGGGGAGCTGTGTTGTCTATATGATCTTGGATTTGCCGTTGTGCCTCCTTCTCAATTATCTTGGCTAAGAGGGGAATGCTAGCTATAGGTCTATAAGATTCGACCTTTTGCGGGTCTAGCTTGGGGTTTTTCAAAAGTGGCCTGATGGAAGTCTGCTTGAGTGCTGCAGGGAAGTACCCTGTTGTGAATGAGAGGTTCATTAGATTTGCAATGAAGGGGCTGAACGCACAACGTAGCTCCTTAATCCAAAAAGCTGGGCATGGGTCCGTTTGTGCGGTGGAGGTATTGAGAGATGCTATGGTGTCCTCGATGCATTTAGTGGATGGTGTAGAGAAGTTATTTAGTGGGGTTGCATTCGTTGGTTCTTGGAACGGGACTGTTGACACCTTGTTAGTTTGCACTATCTTGGATTGCATGTAGTCAGCGAATTTCTGTGGATGAATCTCACTGTGTTGTTCGGGAGAAGGTTCCTTTGAGAGGGATTTGACCAGGTTGAAGAGGTCACGTGGTTTATTCAGTGATCTCTTTAGGGTGTCTGTGTGATATTGTTTCATTGTGGTTGTGATTGCTTCACGGTGTGTGGAGAGGTGAGTACGGTAGGCGGTCTGATCTTCAGTGGAAAGTGATCTGCGCCAGCGGCGTTCCAGTCTGCGGAGTTGAGTCAGAGAGGATCGCAATTCAGGAGAGAAACCATGGGGCGGTGCTTCTTTTTCTCCTCTTTGTGTTATTGGAAATTGGAGGTTGTGATATGGCATGCAGATTGGAGTTCCAGGAGGTGATTAGTTCGTCGAGGTCTGGTATGGTTTTGTTGAGGAGTGATTGGGTCTCAGCCAAGATGTGTTCCCTGTTAAATGGTCTAAATCTTCTTGTGGGCGTCCGTGATGTGCTGTGCATGTTTTGGCTTCTGTGCAGCTTCTCATTGATGATGGGGATCTGGAAAATGATCAGTTTGTGGTCTGACCAGGGTACATCAACGATTGATATTGGTAGGTTGTGGTTTTGTTCAAAGACTGTCTGAGGAGCAAATACCAAATCCAGAATGTTTCCCTTTATATGAGTGGGTTTATTGATAATTTGCTTGAGTCCCAGGTCTTCCATAGCACCAAGGAAGGCAATTGCGTGGTTTTGGGATAACGATGGGAGATTGAAGTCACCCATTATCCAATTTGGTTTTATTGGGATTGAGGGTGCTGGCAGTAAGGTCAATAATGGTTGGGAGGTCATCTGGAGACGTGGACGGATCCTGTATAAGAGGTTGAGGGAGATTTGCTGGTTTGTAATGGAGAGTATGTCTAGATTGTTGAGCTAGAGGAGTCTGTTATGTGGAAGTTAAGGTCCGATTTGGAGACTATGAGCACCCCTCCTCCTTTTTTGTTTTCTCTATGTCTTGTGTGTATGGCGAAATTGGGTGGTAGAAGTTGGTTGATGAGAACGTTATCTTCCGCTGATAGCCAGGTTTCTGTGATCATGAGTATCTCTAGGTCATAGCGGGAAATTGTTTCAAGAACCACAGGCCATTTTTGCGAATAGAACGCGCATTTATGATGGCACATCTTAGGGGTCGGTAGTTCGGAGGTTCTTCCTGGGTGGGTGTATTGGGCAGCTGGAGTGCTATGTGTATCAAATGGGAGCGGCGTGTGTAGGTGTCACTTCCTGGGTGGGAGTATGGGGGTCCAGACCACCTTTTTCCATGGCTATTTAAGATGGGGATAATTCCATGAGATATGTAAAGGGCTTGGGAGGTTCCGAGCCAGTGAGTAAGTAGGAAAAAAGCTGGTAAGGGCGAAGAGCTGGAGGGCCATTTTGCGAGTTCCTGTTGTGTGCGAAGTACTGTAGATATGCTGCCGTATAGTGCAATAGCAGGACAGAGAGTACGGTAGTGAGACACAAAACAGTATGGCAATGGACAACGGTATATGATGCTACTGACAACAGTATAAGAAGCTATTGACCGTGTTATATAGTCTACTGACAACAGTATAAGTACTATCAACAATGTTATACAGTATAAGAAGCTATTGACAGTGTTATATAGGCTACTGACAACGATATAGGTACTATCAACAAAGTTATATAGGCTACTGACAACAGTATATGCGGCTACAGATCATAGGATATGTGTGACCATAGGAGAGTATTGATATTGGCTTAGATGGGTGTGCTGGAAGACTCATTTATAGCCAGTGTTTTAGAAGTGGTATACTTGCTGTGATCGGTAGGTGGCTTGGTTCAATGTGAGAGCGAGGTCTGCCATGGGTGCGCTCCAGCTGTAGGTTTGAAGAAGACGGAGATCTTTTTCAGATGATGTTGATGAGGTTAGTTTCAAACCCGCCGGTCAGTCGAGACACTGCTGTGCTTATACGGGTTATCTGTGTTTCTTGCCGTGCCCCGCCTAAGGGCCACGCCACAGGGCCCTCTGGCGAGGCCCTCAGGCGCGGGCCCGCCAGGCGCGGGCGCGCCCGATGGCGCGCTGTTTTTAAATCCTCGTGCTGCTCCGATTGGGCAGGGAAAGCTTCACGGCCCCTCCCGCTGCTGGTGGCTCGATCCCCGGGAAGGGGAGAGTTGCTGGTGGTGGCGGGGGTCTGAAGAGGCCTGCGCCCGATGGCGCGCTGTTTTTAAATCCTCGTGCTGCTCCGATTGGGCAGGGAAAGCTTCACGGCCCCTCCCGCTGCTGGTGGCTCGATCCCCGGGAAGGGGAGAGTTGCTGGTGGTGGCGGGGGTCTGAAGAGGCCTGCGCCCGATGGCGCGCTGTTTTTAAATCCTCGTGCTGCTCCGATTGGGCAGGGAAAGCTTCACGGCCCCTCCCGCTGCTGGTGGCTCGATCCCCGGGAAGGGGAGAGTTGCTGGTGGTGGCGGGGGTCTGAAGAGGCCTGCGCCCGATGGCGCGCTGTTTTTAAATCCTCGTGCTGCTCCGATTGGGCAGGGAAAGCTTCACGACCCCTCCCGCTGCTGGTGGCTCGATCCCCGGGAAGGGGAGAGTTGCTGGTGGTGGCGGGGGTCTGAAGATCAAGGTTCCTCATTGTCTTCCCTACTATTTAACATATACATGCAGCCCATCTGCGACATCATAAGATCTTTCAAAGTCAACTGCTTGATATACGCAGATGACATTCTCTTATATATGCCTTTCTCTACAACTCAATTAGACCTGGCACCGTTGGTAGACTGCCTCAATACGGTCTCAGAGTGGCTCCAATCACAAAACCTTCGCATTCAACATAAAAAAACAGAGGTGCTCTTCATCTCCAAAGACCCCAACTTCACCCCTGCAGCCCACGTCAGTGTCAAGGAAGCTGACCTACAAGCTAAAGAAACAATAAGATACCTTGGAGTTACATTGGACCAACGTCTGGATATGAAACATCACATAAATAACATAGTCAAAGCTGTATACTTCAAAATACGCTCGCTTAGGCATATGCGCTCCCTGTTGGACCCGGATGACTTCCGAACCATATACCAAGCGCTAATCCTGCCACACTTCGACTTTGCAAATGCCATATTACAAGGTCTCCCTCAATCCACTCTTAGCCCATTACAGATGGCCATGAATGCCGCAGCAAGAGTCCTCTACGGAGCCTCCAGAAGCGATCATGTAACTCCCATTCTTAAACAGCTTCACTGGCTCCCCATCCATGGGAGGATCATCTTTAAAACCCTAGTCCTATCATTCAAGGCAATCAAGGGTATCTCATCCTCCTCACTCACAGATCTGATTCACACTGTACCCCCCAACAGATCCAGAAGAACATCAGCCGTAAACCTACTGACAACCTCGAAGGCGTTGACAAAGTGCAACATGACAACCTCAAACAGAGCCTTCAGTTTCTATGTACCCAAATGCTGGAACGCTCTACCCTCCGACATAAGGGCCATTACTGACCTACTCCAGTTCAGGAAGGCACTCAAATACCACCTCTTCCTTCAATACTACCCTACCAGCAATTGAACCAGAGGAAGTGACCCACTCATGAACACACACCATGCCGTTCTTGATATTATTAAGACTCTATTCTGTTCTATGTAATTATCTCATGTATATAGTTTACCCCGGTTCTCCAAGTTTATACTCCTGTTCGATGTAAACCAAACAGCTTGTTGTTATGGTCTTTATGTTATAATGTAAACCGCGCTGATGCCGAATAGTGCGGTATATAAGAACTTGTAATAAATAAATAAAATAAAAATTTCCTTTATTTTACAATCTGTCAGTGAACGCTGACAAAGAATGAGCGCTCATGTTTTCATTTTGCCATCCTGCTGGATGTCGCTTATGCAGCTTTGCCTGAGATGGACATCCCTGCTCCACGATTTGATAGTGGGGACATCTACATGGATACCATCAGGGGCGTCTATGTTTCTAAAATCGAGCCAGAAATATAGACATCTCCAGTATTTTTCTGCATGTTCTGCTCTGGATGTCCCAGATTGCACTTGGATGCCCTTGCCCCTTTCTAAAATGCTACCTCACATTTAATTATTTATTTACAAAAATGTATAGACTGCCTTCTTGGTACTCAGAGATTCAAAATGGTTTACAAGCTCTTAAAATACTCTAGAAAACAATACAATGCAAAAACATCAACAAATTAACATAAAAAACAATTTTCTGCCTCCTGGGCCTCATCCATCCCCTTCTCCCATTACCAAAAATCTAAAACAAGGGAGGGGACTGCTAGCTGCATACATAGAGGGCTTTCAGAGATGAATTCCAGATGTTTCATGGGGCAAAGCAGCTTTTTAGTGGCATTTTAGGAGAGACCTGGATGTTTCAGTTAAGGATGCATTGGCAGGAACTGACATTACTACTGTGTTAGAACCTTTTATTTCAATCAGTACCAAGACTGACTAGAGACTAGCAGAAGGTCAGTATGAAAGAACAGCAAGGGGAATTTTGCTGAGATCAGGGGTGAAAAATTCACCTAAACTGAAAATGAGTTGGGAACAGAAAGTATGATAGTCAATGTCATCTGATGGAGGCTAAGCAAGAAAAAAAGGGAAGGGTAGGCAAGAAGGATATTGCTTTTCTTTTGGGGCAGTAGGACACGTACAACTGGCATCCAGGCCTAGGCCATGTTCCCTGCCTTCTCCCCTTCCCCTACTGTCCTCCCTCCCCTTCTCTCCTCCCTTTTGCCCTGCCCCGTGTCTCCTTGCTTAAGTTGTCCTTCAATGCTGACAGAATGCACAGATGACCAGTTTTGCCACAAAAATTTTGAGTTTATTGGAAATTTTGGCCACAGCATAACCTTAAACAAACATATAACCAAAATTCACAGTGCACAATTCCCAAACATTAAATTGCCCTAAGCCTTTCTGACACTTTTATTTATTTAGTTTTGTATACCACCTTATCCTTCAATCAAAGTGGTCACAACACAATTGGGGGATAGATTTAACATGAGGGGATATGAGACACATGTACTAATACTTACAGGGAACATGGGCTATGGAGGGTTAAGTGGCTTGCCCAAGACCACAAGGAGCACCTGTGGGACTAGAAGCCCCAGTCCTTCTGGCCCAAGGTTGCTGTCCTCTAGTGGGATTTGAACCCCTGACCTTCCAGCCTGAGGTACCTTGCCCAAACCACTAGGCCACTCCTCCCTCACTTAGCCTTGAGATGCACAGCCCTTACTTGCCAAAGGGAGGTGCCAAGAAAGCCCACCCCTTGACCTGAAAACACGTCTTAACCATTGCTGTCATACCCGAAACACATTATCCGTAATACGCTGTATGGGGCAGCATGCCATTAAAGCATGCACTATACCCCAGTCGCAGCAGCGTCCTCCTTCTCTGTTTCTGACTTGGCCCATAAAGGTCGGGATTGCTGCATATTTAATATATTGCAACGAAGTGTATCCCTCCCTCTCTCCACCATCAAAATGTGGGGAAGCATATTACCCGCTAATCCTGCTGTGAATCCATCGATCCTGTCAGGGGGAGGACAATTTCCTTGTGGCCACTCCCTCTATACTCAACTGTACAGCTGTGCACTCGGTCTGATGGCCCTTAACTTCTGGCCACATCCCACTGACAGCTCACTTGTCGGGGGGAGGTGGGGCCCAGAGTCCCAAAGAAATGTCGGCCTGCTGCATCTTCCGGTTAATTTGACACTGCGGGTATTGGCCAATTGTTCCTCCTCCATTAAGACCCAATGGCTCCTGGCCATCCTTCTTCTGCGCATAAGGGATGGAAGGGATGGAACCAGCAGGTCCCATATCATTCCCTGCACCCCCATCCTGATAATCGACACCTCTGCAGGATTCAGGCCCAAACTAAAGCCCTGCGGTCTGCTCCGGGTTCTCCTTTGCATCCAGTGGAAGTATGTATGGCCTAATATCCACATTTCCCAGGGAGATGCACCTAGGGAAAACCATCAAAAGAAGAACACAAGAAAGGTCAGGTCAGTCACAGCAACATTCATCAATCCCTAGCTTCCAGGAGAACATGCAGGTTATAACAGTCAGAATGCCACCCGCCCACAGACATGATTTGTTACCTTGTCATGGCAAGCCTAGCTGCCATGGTAGCCGCCCCAATACAGAAGGAATGAATGCCGTAATAGTCAACTTCAAGGTCCGCCTCTACGATAACCAGCTTCATGGTCCTTCTCTGTCCGAAGCAGAGGGGCAAGAGGGTGGCCCATGGTCCACAGGCCCCTCTTAAGGTCAGAGATGGCCCGCCCCCCTGCTCCCTGCCCCCACTGCACATTAACCCCTGTCTGTTGCACCTGCCCTCTTGTGCCTGATAGCTGATAATCCAGCCGGCCGGGTCTTTACTGATGCCCATTCAGCAGCAAATAACTAGAGGACCCTTAGTAAAGATATTCCAACCTAAGAAAGAGGCAGGTGGTTGGGTTCAGATTTACCCATTGGCCAAACAAATGTCTGATAAACCAGTCCAAAATAAAATCAAACCTTTATTGATATAAATAAATCATTGCTGGAGGAAAAAGACCTCGGGATATATCCTGTAAACTGTTCCTTTAACAAACACCTTTTTGATAGAAAGTAGGAAAAATCTTCACAGGTTATAAAAATGCTCCAGAGAAATTATTCATATTTTCTTTTTACACTTTCAGATTAACACCTGCCCAGTGATATCACCCCTGGAGTCTATCTGTCAGTCATGTTCAACTCACTTGGGAGAAGGGAAGGGTCTCCAGGAGGCCATGCTGGATTAGGGGGCCTCAAGAAACTTTTAAGATCCTCTATTCGCCAAGACACATAGGGAGCAATATTCAGCCACACAACAATTACATAAATAGTATTACATAACTTATCTCAGAGATTTACGAACTTGCCTGGGGACTCTATATCCAGTCTGGTTTTTAGGATACCCACAATAAATATACATGAGAGAGAGCTGCATGTACTGGAGACTTAGGGGCATGCTTACTAAAGAAGAATGTGCATTAAGTAAAGTTAACGTGTGTGAAGTGCTGCCAGTACCCATTCATTTCTATGGGCCATTGCAACACTTAGGGGCTTGTTTACAACGCCGCGGTAGCGATTCGCGATCGTTATCGGAGCCGCGGCCCCATTGAAATCAATGGGGCCGCGGCTCCGATAACGATCGCGAACCGCTACCGCAGCTTTGTAAACAAGCCCCTTAATGTGCGTTAACTTTGCTTAACACACGTTAACCTTTAGTAAACATGTCCCTTCGTATATGCAAATTTACCTTGTGCATATTCCTTGTGGATATCCTGAGAACCAGACTGGCTGTGGGGTCCCCAGGGCAGGACTGGGAATCCTGACGATTAGATCCCCTATTTGTATTGGGTAGCGATGCTGAGTATACTGTTTTAAATGGATAAGTCATGTGGTGGTGCTGAGTGCATAACTGTTTTTTTTTTTATTCACAGCATTTTTGTGGATACTTTGGCCATTTAAACTGCTAAATTGCCAAAATTGCCTGTTTTTAAAATGGATGTAATTTAGAGAGGGCCAAAAGTAGTGGTATAACTTATTAGTTCGGTGGTGAAATTCTACCCCAAGGGATAACTTATGCATTGAACATTTAATGCCTAATTGGCAGGAATAACTTTAAACAGATAAGTTATTCATTTAACGTTATACATGGATTTTCAGTGAGCCTATGTATGGGGCATGTCTATTAAAGGCCGTTAACTGCTACTGTGAGGCTAATGCAAATTTATCACCCGACGGTAACAGCGAACACAGGCGAAATGCAGATATCACAGACACTTTTCTGGGATATCTGCATTTTCTGTGGTGGATCTGAGGGGAGTAGGCATTCCAGTTTTTGGCAGCCAGCACACAAAAATATTTCCGCAATGGCTGCCAAAAGTAGCCCGGCCATGGCTAAAGATAACGCCACTTTGAGAGGTGGCATTAGCTGCAGCTGACTCTGCTGTGTGCATCTTTGTGGCCATGATCACCACCCTGATGCGCCATTCGGTACCCCCAACCTAAGATTATCGTTGGTGCCGCAGATGTACAGATCTGCAACACCGGCAAGTAAAACAAAGTGGAGATGAGGACAGTATCTGAATTCAAAAAAGCATGGGAGAAACACAGAGGATCTCTAAAGGAAAAAAGGGAATTATTGTAGTTGTTGATATGGAAGGACAGACTAGATAGGCCATGTGGTCTTTTTCTGTCGTCATTTTTCTATGTTTCTATGTTTCACTTTGAACTAGAGCTATTGCGCTGTGTATGGATTTCTTCTTAAAAACTCTTAGGAGATATGTGGTCAAGTGTAAAAGGAAAGACTGCAGGGGTTATTTTAGAAGGCCAACAAATAAAGGGAGACACAGCCCTACAAAATCAACAGACAAAAAGCAGTAGAGATGACTTTGAATTCCACAGAACTCCTCTTTATTCGCCCATCACAGTTGTGTTTTGGCACATAACGCCTGTGACAGGGGCAATTAATATCATATATTATCCCCAAGAAAACTGATAACAAACAAGTTAAAAATGCCTTGGTGGAAGGAGCACACAACTCCAGTAGGCAAAAAATATATTCAGCATTTTAAAGAGGTTTGGACAAGATCCTGAAAAAAAAGTTTATTAACCATTAATAAAGTGGACTGGGAAATCCACTGCTTACTCCTGGGATAAGCAGTATGGAAATGTCTACCTTTTGGGAACCTGACAGGTACTTGTGACCTGGATTGGTCACTGTTGGAAACAGGATGCTGAGTTTGATGGATCTTTATTTATTTATTTATCATTACTTTTATACCGCTCCTTCCTGAGATCAGGGACAGTATACAATGAACAACATTATTACAGAGAACAAATTTTAACATTCTAAAAGAGATCCTATCTCTTATGTTCTTATGTAAGGCATATTTAGCTTACTTATTATCAGTTGTTTTGAGCATAATATGTGATATTAATTGCCCATGACACAGGCGTTATGTGCTGAAACATGGCCGTGTTGGGCGAATAAAGAGGGTCATTCCAAGCAAGATGAACATATCAATTTATTTTCAGAAAAGGCGAACATGCCAATAGCCATTAGATAAGAACATAAGAACATAAGACCAAGGTCCATTGAGCCCAGTATCCTGGTTTCAGCAGTGGCCAATCTAGGTCACAAGTACCTAGCAGTTTCCCCAGAAGACACAGGTTTCACAATGCTTGTGCTGGGACAAGCAGCAGATTTCCCAGATCCCCTTTAATAATGGTTTATGGACCTTTCCTCCAAGAACTTGTCCATACCTTTTTTAAACCCAGCTACACTAACAGCTTTTACTACTTCTTCTGGTAATGCATTCCAGAGTTTTATTATGCATTGAGTGAAAAAATATTTTTTCTTATTAGTCTTATATGGGTTATACTGTAGATTCATGGCATGTCCCCTAGTCTTTCTAATATTTGATGGCATAAACAATTGATCTACCAGTTCCACTCCTTTCATTAATTTATAGACCTCTATCATATCTTCTCTCAGCCATCTCTTTTCTAGATCGAAGAGCCCTAACCTTATTAGCCTCTCCTCTTAGGAGTATCCTTCCATTCCCTTTACCATTTTGGTGGCTCTTCTCTGTACCTTTTCTAATTCCGTTATATCCTTTTTAAGATATGGCGACCAGAATTGCACACAATATTCAAGGTGTGATCATACCATGGAAAGATACAGAAGCATTATAATATCCTTTGTATTATTCTCCATTCCTTTCTTTATAATTCCTAGCATTCTATTTGCTTTCTTGGCCGGCACTGCACACTGGACAGAGGGTTTCAACGTGTTATCCATGATGACACCTAAATCTTTTTCCTGGGTGGTGGTTCCTAATGTGGAACCTTGCATCGTGTAACCATAGTTGGGTTGTTCTTTCCTAGGTGCATAACTTTGCACTTCTCCACATTAAATTTCATCTGCCATTTGAATGTCCAGTCCTCCTATTTATTAAGGTCTTCTTGCAATTTTTCAAAATCCTCTTGGGTTTTAACAAATCAGAATAATTTTGTGTTATCTACAAATTTGATCACCTCACTCGTTATTCCCATTTCCAGGTAATTTATGAATATGTTAAAAAGCAACAGACCCAGCACAGATCCCTGGGGTACTTCACTATTCACCTTTCTCCATTGGGAAAACTGACCATTTAGCCCTGTTCTCTGCTCTCTACCTTTTAACCAGTTCCTGATCCACAATAGTACACTGCCTCCTATCCCATGACTTTTTAATTTCACCTAGCCTCTCATGAGGGACCTTGTCAAAGGCTTTATGAAAGTCCAGATACACTATACTGCCGACCCAACTTTGTCTACCTGTTTATTTACTCCTTCAAAAAACTATGACAGATTTGTAAGAGAAGACCTTCCCTGGCCAAAGCCATGTTGGCTGTCTCCCATTAAACCCTGGCTATCTACATGTTCAGAAATGTTGTTCTTAATAATGGTTTCTACCATTTTTCCCAGTACTTATGTCAGGCTCACCAGTCTGTAGTTTCCTAAATCATCCCTAGAACCCTTTTTAAAAATTGGCGTTACATTGGCCATCCGCCAACCTTCAGGTATTACTGATGATTTTAATGATAGTTGGACTGCCCATGTCTAATCCTGCTCCTGGGCAGAAATAAGCATCATAAAAGCTCTCATTCTGCCATCAAGACACCTGGAGGGCATAGAAAACTGCTCCCTCTCTCTGCCTGCCCTGACCTATTTGGTGTGATCCCACCTGTAATGATATCCGTAACAGTGGCATGGTGAAACACTAATATTCAGGAGAAGCAACCCCATGCAAGCCGACATGCGGGAAAAATGAATGCCTCCCATTGTTTGAATAAGTTTCAATGTAATGTTCAAGCTTTGTTCTATGTAAACCGCTTTGATTTTTCTGAAAGGCGGTATATAAAACCGTTCAATAAATAAATAAATAAATAAATAAATTGAGTGTCAAGCATGATTAGGAAGGGCCACTAATGCTAACTGTGCCATGCCGACAGTGCCCCTGTCTCACCCTGATGTGTATTACCAGGTAGCATGGGTTTTTTAGTGCATAGCATTGAAACCACACACCAACCTTGGTAGTGTGGTTTAGGAAACATGCCTCTCTGTGTTACTGTTCTTTTACATATCATTGCGGATGTGAGATGGATCCTTGAAAAGACTAAAGAATACCAAAAGGATATCTATTTGTGCTTTATCGACTATAGCAAAGCTTTTGACTGTGTAAACCATGAGAAACTCTGGGCCACATTAAGAAGCATGGGTATACCAGAACACCTGATCGTTCTCTTGCACAATCTGTACATTGATCAAGAAGCAACAGTTCGAATGGAACAAGGAGAAACAGAATGGTTTAAAATAAGCAAAGGTGTAAGACAAGGCTGCATACTTTCCCCCTACCTGTTTAATTTATATGCAGAACAAATCATCAGAGAAACAGGATTGTATGAAGACAGCAGAGGTGTGAAGATTGGTGGAAGACTCATCAACAACTTTCACTATGCTGATGATACCACATTACTGGCGGAAAGTGAAGGTGATCTGAAACATTTGCTTCTCACAATCAAAGAACATAGTCTCAAAATGGGCCTGCACCTTAATGTAAAGAAGACAAAGATCATGACAACTGGCATAATCACAGGTTCATCGTCGAAGGAGAAGAAATTGAAATCGTGAATAACTTTAACCTACTTGGATCAACTATCAATAAAGAAGCAACAAGCAGTCAAGAAATCAGACGACGCATTGCTCTTGGCAGAATGGCTATGAAAGACCTAGATAAGATTCTCAAGAGCAGAGATGTCTCTCTCCATACAAAGATTCGACTTGTTCAAGCCATGGTATTTTCAATAACATCATATGGATGTGAAAGCTGGACAGTGAAAAAGATAGACAGGAAGAAAATTGATGCCTTTGAATTATGGTGCTGGCGGAGAATACTGTGTATACCATGGACTGCCCGAAGAACAAACCAGTCTCTACTAGAGGAGATCAAACCTAAGCTTTCTTTAGAAGCTCAGATGACAAGACTTCGACTTTCATACTTTGGACACATCATGCGGAGAGAGAGATCATTAGAGAAAGACATCATGCTTGGCAAGATAGAAGGTCAACGCAAAAGAGGAAGGCCAGCAATGAGATGGATTGATACAATAACAGCAGCTACGGGTACCAGTCTGTCAACAATGAGTCGCCTGACTGAAGACCAAACACAATTTAGGATAGCTATCCAGAGGGTCGCCATGAGTCGACTCCGACTCGACGGCACTTAACAACAACAGGTGTTCCAGATTATCTACCTCTCTTCTTCAGGATCAGGTAAATATCCGCACTATGTCAGAATGTCTATGTATCCCTCTTTTCGTTGGAGACCCCATGTGTGCCTCCCACTTTCCAAAAGAACATTTCTCTTTCAAAAAACAATGTTTATTGTTCCATATTGTCTAAATCACTGGCTAGGGTTACAGGTAGGTGTACACTTATCTCAGGAACTTTTGCTGGTTCCACTCATTACCACAGAAACAGTCTGGGCAGGATGTTTCCCTTCTCAAATGCTCTCTGAGCCTCAGCCTTCCTTGAAGTTAATTAGCTACTATCTTATCTTTACATAAATGAAAGGAAGGAAACCCTATCTGGCCTACTGCAACAGGACATTTAGAGCAGGGCCGGCCCGTCCATTGAGCGAGAATGTTTTTTGCACAGGGCCCCGCGTTTCAGGGGGCCCCGCGCAAAAAACATTCTGATCCTAAAGTAAAATTAAAAAAAAAATAAAAAAAGCTGTCTTCTCCCGCTGCCGGGGCCGCCGCGGCAGTATCGAGTGTGCCGCGGGGTCCCCCCTGCCCAGCAGAGCCTGCCCTCCCCCGTATCACCTCTCTCTTCGTAGCTGCAGTCAGATGCGCTGGCTTTCAGAGCGCGAGGGGAGAGTTTCTCCCTCGCTGCTCTGTTACGCCCGCGGGGGCTGAGCGGACGTCCCCATCAGCCCCCGCGGGCTTAACAGAGCCGCAAAAGGGAAACTAGTCCCTTCGCGCTCTGAAAGCCGGCGCGTGTGACTGCAGCTGCGAAGAGAGAGGGGGAGGGCAGGCTCTGCTGGGCAGGGGGGGGCCCCGCGGCACACTCGATACTGCCGTGGCGGCCTCGGCAGTGGGAGAAGACAGCTTTTTTAAAAAAAACTTTTCTCTGGGCTGGGCTGGGCTGGGCTGGGCTGGGGGGGGGGATTAGGAGTGGTGATGGGCTGGGGAGGGTTAGGAGTGGTGATGGGATATGGGGGGGTAGGAGTGGTGATGGGCTATGGGGGGCTATGGGGGTTATGGGGGGGTTAGGAGTGGTGATGGGCTATGGGGGAGCTAAGTCTTTATATGGGCTGATGGGATTAGGACTGGAAGTGGGTTGATGGGGGGTTAGGACTGGTAATGGGCTATGGGGGGCTTAAACTAACAATTGGGTGATGGGGGATGAGGACTGGAAATGGGCTGGTGGGATTAGGACTGGGAGTGGGCTGATGGGGAGGTTAGGACTGGTAATGGGGTATGGGGGGCTTAAACTGAAAATTGGGTGATGGGGATTAGGACTGGGAGTGGGCTATGGGGGGCTAGGACTGGTAATGGGTTGGGGGGTTGCTAGGACTGGAAATGGGCTGGGGGGATTAAGATGAGGTGGGCTGACGGGGTTAGGACTGGTAATGGGCTGTGGGCTGTTGGGGGGGTTAGGACTGGTAATGGGCTATGGGGGGGCTAGGACTGGAAATGGGCTGATGGGGGGGTTAACACTGGAGGTGGGCTGATGGGGTTAGGACTGATAATGGGCTATGGGCGGCTAAGACAGGAAATGGGCTGATGGGGAGGGGTTAGGACTTGAGGTGGGCTGATGGGGTTAGGACTGGTAATGGGCTGTGGGCTGATGGGGGGGGTTTTAGGACTGGCAATGGGCTATGGGGGGCTGACTGGAAGTGGGCCGATGGGGGGTTAGGACTGGAAGTGGTTTGATGGGGGGGCTAGGACTGGTATTGGGTTGGGGGGTTGCTAGGACTGGAAAGGGGCTGATGGGGGGGGGTTAGGACTGGCAATGGGCTATGGGGGGCTGACTGGAAGTGGGCCGATGGGGGGTTAGGACTGGAAGCGGGGTGATGGGGGGGCTAGGACTGGTAGTGGGTTGGCGCGTTGCTAGGACTGGAAATGGGCTGATGGGGGGGGGGTTAGGACTGGCAATTGGCTATGGGGGGCTGACTGGAAGTGGGCCGATGGGGGGTTAGGACTGGAAGTGGGTTGATGGGGGGGCTAGGACTAGTATTGGGTTGGGGGTTGCTAGGACTGGAAATGGGCTGATGGGGGGCTAGGACTGGAAATGGGCTGATGCAGGGACTAGAAGGGAATTGATACTGGGTGAGGCTGGAACTAGAAGGGAGCTGATGTTGGGGGAGGATTAGAATGGGATGGGGCTGGGAGAGTAAAATGGAGAGGGGAAAAATATTTTGTGTGGGAGGGATAAAAAATCTACAATTGGCCGGGTATTGGGAGAGTAAGTGGGGATTGAGGATGGAGGGGTAAATTTTGAGTGGATGAAATAGGAATGAGGAAAGAGCAAAAGGAGAAAGATTAGTATGTTAAAGCAGATGTAGAGAGAGAATGGAAAAAAAACTAGAAGAGAGAAGAAAGGACAAATGGACAGCAGATGATGGAGAGTTAGCAGAAAACATGAAGAAACCAGAAGAAAGTGGCTGGAGCAATTGCAACTGAAAAAAATGCACAAAAGGTAGAAAGATATCTCTTTTTTTTTCAAGGCTTTATTTTATTCAGTACATAAACAAAAACAGACAAAGAAAAATAACAATCCGACTCCGGGGGGGGGGGGGGGGGGTGTGCTCTGATCCCCGCCCGGAGGGCAGCATTATGTAATGAATACAGCATTTTATAATTTAACCCCACCCCCCTCCCCCCGCCGCACACCCACCCATCTCCGCTACCCATTCTGTCGGCCAATGCCCACTTGCCTCCCGTACTCCACCCTCTAATAGCCAATATGGAGAAGCTCATTCCGGCACCGGGCTCCCAAGGTTTCAATATATACCCCCCACACCTGTATGAAGGTAGTCCAGTGCTTGACACTGCCCCGCGCCTGCCACCGCTCCAATCAGCATAACCTGGTGAAAAGAGTTTCGCCATTCCATGAACGTGGGAGAACGTTGCTCACGCCACAAGCGTAAAATAGGGCCTTTCCCCACCAGACAAGCCTTACGCATAAGCAATCGATCGATGCGCCGGGTCGGGTTGGGGGGTCCAGTTTGTCTAATGCTACAAAGGCTCCTGTCCAGCGCACCCGCATCTTCAGCAGGTCGCTGATGTAGGTTCGTATCCTAGCCCAATAGGGCTGGATGTGGGGCACGCCCACCACATATGCAGTAGATTAGCCAGGGGAGCCGAGCAGCGGGGGCATCGGCCATCTTCTGTGATACAGCTGCGGTAGGCTCGACGCGGTGAAAAATAGGCTCTTGTAAGGCACTTGAATTGTATCTCTCTCCACTTTGCCCCCAATGCCAAAAGAGCAATCCGGCATAATGCTGCCCTAATAGTGCCCGGGGCCACCTCCCTCCCCAGTTCCACTCCCCAAGCCGCCTCCACCCCACCATAGTCGACGGGTGCACAGAAGCTGTCCAGGCGGGTCCTTAGGCCCGCTATCGTAGAGGGGGAGTCCTCCCCTAAAGCAAAGAACCCTAACAGCTGCTCAGAACGTGTCGACACCAGCGCTTCCCGAGGCAAGGAAGAAATATAATGTGAAGCCTGCAAAAACGCATAGGTATGTTTGGGCGTCAATTCGTATTCCTGACTAAGGGCCTGGAAAGATTTACAGCGGCCATTGGCCTCTACTAAATGTCCAACAAGGCGTAGGCCTTTCCGTCTCCAGTCCCGGAACCCCCAAGATCCGGAACCTGGAGTAAAATGAACATTGCCCTGCAAAGGTAGCCAGCAAGACACTGTCCAAGGCGTCCTCCATTGGGTATTAAGGTATCTCCAGGTCCGTTGTGCCAAACCAAATAAGACACTATTTGCCAATAGGCTTGGGAGATTTTTAGGCCGAGTATGTAAGGCCCCTAACAACGAGAGGGGTGCTGCCAACGCCTCTTCTAAAAGAGTGGGAGTGTATATGGTCGTCTGCCCTAGCCAGTCCCCGAGGTGGCGGGCCTGACATGCCAAAGCATAAATCCCCAGGTCCGGCAGCCCCATTCCCCCTTCGCGCCACTTCCCCACCGTCTTAGAGGGACACGAGCCCGTGCTCCACGCCACAAAAATGACCGGAACAACTGCTCGACTTGGCGCAGATCTTTCCGGTAGAGCCAGACCGGCAGTGTCTGCAGCCAGTACAATAGCCGCGGCAGAATTACCATCTTAATTGCTGCCACACGTCCCGACAGCGATAATGGTAGCGGTCCCCATGCTGCCAGTTGTGAGCGTATCCGAGTCACCATCCAGTCCAAATTACTCTTGTAAAGGTCCCGCGGATGTCTGGTCAGACGGATGCCCAAATAGGTGAAGTAAGAATTCGCCCACTGCAGGGGAAACCGACCTACCCAGCTTTGTCGCAAGGCTCCAGAGACATCCAAGGCTTCGGATTTGTCCCCGTTAATCCGTAGGCCGGAAAAACGGCCATAGACCTGGAATTCAGCCATCAACCGGGGCAGGGACTCCTCCGGCGATAAGAGATGCACCAGAATATCATCTGCAAATGCCGAGATTGTGAAAGTTTGACTTCCTATACGCACTCCCTGGATCACCGGCGAGGCCTCAATCGCTCGGATCAGCGGGTCCAACGATAAAACAAATAGCAACGGCGATAGTGGGCAGCCCTGTCTGGTGCCCCGTTCCAGCAAAAAGTCTTCCGATAACACCCCATTACAGAGTATGCCCGCCGTCGGGGTGGCGTACAAACAATCAATCATCGCACCGAACGAGCCGCCCAGTCCATACCAAGGTAACAACATTTTCAGATAGCTCCAGTCGACCCGGTCAAAGGCCTTCTCTGCATCAAAACTTACCAATAGAGAAGACAAATGTCGGTCATGTACCCACTCCAGCGACGCTAAAATTTTTCGCATGTTCCGTACAATGTATCGACCCTTTACAAAGCCGACCTGAGAGTCATGAATTAGGATGTCCAGGTATTCCGCCAGCCGATTCGCCAGCACTTTTGCAAAAATCTTGATATCAAAATTCAATAGGGAGATCGGGCGGTATGACGCAGGTAGCTCGGGGTCCTTGCCCGGCTTGGGTATTAAGGTAATATGGGCTTTGTTCGAGCCCCAGCGAAATCCCCCCTGCTGCTCTACTCGCTGCCCATACACCTCCACCAATGCCGGACCGACCAAACCTTGTAGTAATTTATAAAACTCAGCTCCCAGGCCGTCCGGTCCTGGTGCTTTATAGCAGCTAGCCGACGCAATAACCGACCCCACCTCCTCCAAAGTGACTGGGCGACCCAAATCCCGGCTTTGTTCGGCTGATAACGACGGGAGATTCAACTTCTGGAGATACTCCGAGGCTGCCGATAGCGATACGCAGTCTTTCATATAAAGTTTCCGAAAAAAAACCCGGAATATCTGGGCGATCGCTTTAGAATCACTCTGTAGGCGCCCTTGTTCGTCCCTCAAACCCGCCACCACGTTAGAACCCTGCTGTCCCCGCAGGCAGCTAGCCAACAGTCGCCCAGGTCTATCCCCATGACACTGGAGTCGATAGCGATAGTATAACATGGACTTTTTGGCCCTCTGGTGAAGCAATTCGTCCAGACTCACCCGGGCTTCCCACAATTCTTTTTGCAGTCCCGTAGACGGGGCCTGCGCTAGCCGACGGCGTAAGAATGATACCCGCTTTTCCAGCCGGACGATACGATCTGCCATCATCTGCCGTTTCCGGGCCGCATATCCGATAATCTCCCCTCTCAGCACTGCTTTGGCCGTCTCCCAGACCAGCTCTGGGTCATCTCGATGCACCTGATGAACCGCGGCAAAGTCGTGCCAGCGTTGTTCCAGAAACTTATGAAACTGCGCATCTTTATATAATTCCAGTGGGAATCGCCATAGTCGCGTTCGCTCCGACTGTCCTCCCCAACCTAGGTCCACCCATACCGGGGCGTGGTCCGATATTATAAAAGGCCCAATCTGCGTTTCCCCCACCCTTGCAAATAAGCTCTTAGACAGCAATATAAAATCTATACGAGAACTGGAGCCGTGCGCCCTGGACTGGTGGGTGAAATCCTTTTCAGTGGGGTGGAGAACTCGCCAGGGGTCTACCAGCCCCAAGCGAGCTTTGAAGCGCTGCAAAACACGAGTCACTGGTCCTCTTTCTCGTGCCTCCCCCCCCCTGGTGGTGTCCAGGTCCACATCCAAAACGCCATTGAAGTCACCCCCCATCACCAGGGGAACATCAGGCATCTGCTCCACCTTAGAGGCCACAGTGGCATAGAAGTGGGGATCTAAAGCATTCGGTCCGTACACTGTCCCTAATATGACCGGCTGCCCTTCCAACCGGCCTTGCAGAAGTAAATAGCGCCCTGCCTCGTCTTGCACTGCTGCTGCATCCATGACCCATCGGACTCGTTTGTGGACCAAGATGGCCACCCCGCCTTTCCTTCCCACCGCCGGCGCCCCCCAAACCTGTCCTACCCAGCCTCGACGCAACTTGTCATGCTCTTCAGCCGTCTGGTGGGTTTCCTGCAGGAG
This sequence comes from Ichthyophis bannanicus, assembly GCA_033557465.1. Lineage (NCBI taxonomy): Eukaryota > Metazoa > Chordata > Amphibia > Gymnophiona > Ichthyophiidae > Ichthyophis > Ichthyophis bannanicus. Next base: position 502,254,110 of record CM066031.1, read on the forward strand.
GGCGATGTCGCAATCATGCCTAGATAACGCCTGCAATATTTTGTATCGCTTAATGGGATGGCCCAGGCCGCAGACATTCCACGTAATAATTTTCAGGGTGGCAGGGCAGTGTCAAGCATCTCCAAACCTGTTCTATCAACCCTTCGGGACGGGGCTCTCCCAGCCTGGAACCCCCTCCCCGCTCTCTGAGCCTTTGGCCACAGCAAAAGTTTACAGGGCATGCGGTTTACCCCTTCCCCTTCCCTTCCCCCCTTCCCCCCCCCTACCCCCTCCCTCTCCTCTCCCCCCTCCCTCCCTCTCCTCTCCCCCCTCCCCCCTTCGCTCCCCCCCTCCTCCCCCACTTCGCCCCCTCCCACCCCCCCTTCTCTCCCTCCCCCCCCACTCTAATCCCCCCCCCTAATCCATACACTCCTATCCCATTCTCACCGCTCCCCTCCCTCATAGGTCTTTCGGTGGTGCGCTCCATCGCCCCCCACTTATACTGAACCCACATCTCCCCCAGCCCCCCCCCTCCCGTCTCCACCCTGCTTTAACCACCGCGCCCGTGGCAGCGGAATTAGCTTCCCTCCCTCAACTACACCCCCCACATAGAGCCTTACATCAAACATCCCCCCAGCAGGAACTAAAACATTAAGACGCCAGTCAATTACAACAGGATATAGTGTGCACATACCGAGTAACCCCTCTAGCCCCCGCCCCATCCTGGGTATTCTAACCTGAGGCCAGGGGTAATGCCCTCGAAGTAACTGCAACAGAGGAGGTTCCTCCCGCAGGCTCCAAAACTGCGGCAGGTCAGGCAACGTCCCCTATGGACCCGGTCCTCCCCAGGACGTCAAGCTCCCCGGCCCTCCGGCTGTAGCTCGGCAACCACGGGGACGTTGCTCCCTCCACCCACGGGGTCCTATCCGCAATCTCGCCTGTGTTCCCCCTCGCTTCTGCCCACAAAAGCCCTCCCCCTCCTCCCCGGCCCACCTGCGCATGTGAGGTAAAAAGGGGTATCTGAGGCCTGCCGCATGCTTCCCAATTCTTCCCCTTTGCCTGTCCCCGAACATGGCCCTCAGTAACTTTGTAACCGATCCCGTCTTAACACCCTCCACCCCCTCCCAACCAAACAATCTTTACATATGCATGTAACAAGCATACCCCATCAAAAACAAAGTAACAGAGAAGAATCAGCTAGTTGTAACATTATATAACTTACAAGAACTAAGTTACTCCTCCAGCCTTTTCAGTACGGTAAAGTTCTCTAGCCATAGGCCTGGGAGTAAACCCATCAACTGGGTCTCTGAACCCGGGGAGTTCTGCCACGGAGCTCGCTGAGCTAAGTCCAGGTCCAGTTGCTCCCCCAGTAGGTCAAGCCATCACTGAAGTTTTCGGATCTCTGGTTCCCGAAGGCATTGCTTTTGTGGTGGCCAGGTTTCAGCATACTCCACCCGTCGGGGCCAGGCTCTCCACGTATGTCGCCGCTGCCTCGGCCGTCTCGAAAATCTTCCGCTGTCCCTCAATAAAGACGTGGAGGCGGGCCGGATACTGGACAATAAATTTAATTTGGCGGTCTATGAGTTTCTGGCAGACCGGCGCATATGCCCTACGGCGCTGGCTCAAATGTAAGGAATAGTCCTGCGCTACTCGAATCTTAGAGTTTTCCACCTCCAAACCCCCACGTGCTCGAACCGCTCGCAGAATCCGCTCTTTTTGAGGGAAGTGGAGAAGCTTCACCATAACCACGCGGGGTCTAGATTCTCTGGCATTGCGAATCCCCACCCGGTGAGCTCGCTCAATGTGGATCTTTTCCTCCATACCGCCACTCTGGATGAGGGGGGAAAACAGCTCTACCAGGTACTGCGGCAGATCCTTGTCCGCTATCGATTCCGGTAAGCCCATCACCCGGAGGTTATTTCTTCTTGAGCGGTTTCTCTAAATCGTCTATCTTTGCCTCCTGGGCTTGCAGCTGGGCCTGCATTGTGACCATTGTTTGCTGTAGCCCCGTGGAGGTATCTTCGACCTGCCCCACACGGTCCTCCACCTCCTGCAGTCTCTTGCCGTAGGATTCCATCAGGTTCTGCATGGTATCCAGTTTTTCTCGCAGGGCTGTAAATTGAGTCGCCAGCGCCTCTGCCACCGCCGCCGATATTTCCTCCACTCTGGCCGGGGAGGTCGGGGAGCTCGGCACTGCCGCACCATCCGCCATCTTGCTGGGACCCGGTCCCCGGTCCCACTCCTTCTTCCCCGTTCTGAGAGCCGAAGCCATCCTCACTACACCCGGTAGACAGCTCGGAGGTAGGCACCGCGTGTTTGGCGCTCTGATATTTGCGCGGAGGGGGCTGGGGGGCCAAAAGGTACGGTTCAAATAGCCGGTTTAAGGAGAGGGCGATCGGAGGTCGAGCAGTACCCGACTACTCGCTCTCACCGCATCACCGGAAGTCCAGAAAGATATCTCTTTATTTTGAATTTATTACCTGGAATATGAAAGCTCTGGGAAATGTGCATCATTAACGTCTGCGCTTTGTTTGGTACAAGAGGAAATTAATTTATAGTTTTATTTCTACAGTGTTGTTGTACATTCCAAGTTTGGCTTTTGGGGTTCCCAGTTTAATTATTGCCTTCCTGTTTCTAAATTGTGATTCCTTGTTTGGTGATGGTCTATGTTCTGCATGTGTAACTGAGCTGAGGTATTCTGTTTATGTCATTGTTATTTGACATTGCCACTTGTTCTCTTTCCCCAGTAGGTCATGTATTGTTCTCTGAAATGTATTGGTTTAATATTTGCAGTGTTGCCTTTTGATAGGTAGGGTATGGTGCTTTGTGAGTCCTGGTAGTGCTGTTAGGATACGGCGGGTTTGCTATGGGTTCTAAATGGGCAGTGTTTGTAGTAGTTCCTAATGTGCCTGGCGGTTGGCACTGGATTATAGTAATGTAGAAATCTTTTAGTCTGTCTTTATCCATACACTCATTAAGAGACATGTTTACTAAAAGTTAGTGTATGTTAGCATTATGCAAATATTTATGCAAATAAGGCCACTTATGCAAATGAGGCCCCGCACCGAGTCTCCGCACATGGCCCCGCACCCCCCTTGGGCCGCCCCTGATTTAGAGCTGTCACTGTGGTTGTCCCTGTTCACTTCTTGATTCTTTATGTTTATATATTTCTTTTAACCCTGAGTAACAAGCCCTTATTTTCTAGAACTGCCCCTAACTACTGTAAGTTGCAAAATAAAAATAATTATGGTCCCCTACCTAATGAGACCAAAGGATTCACGTTCTCAATCACTTTCACACTCTTGCTTTTCTGACCGCACACTCTCTCTGAGAGCACTGCCTTTATTATTCATTGGTATTCAGCCTGTGCACTTCCAGTTAAACCCTTGCATAGAACTTGCCCTCTCCTGGTAGGGCCTTAACCCAAGGTCAATTCTCAGTATTACAAGTGTACTGGGTGGCTCATAAACTAGCTCTTTTCTATTTTTGTTCTCTAGAACAGGGCACTGGCCCTTTAAAATTTTGGGTTGCCAGTCCCACTTTTCCTCTTCCAGACCTGCTGCTCTGTCTCTCTGCTCCCTCCTCCCAACAGGGAATCACTCTTTTGCACTGGGATACTCCCAGTCATTTCTATTTCATGTCAGGGCTGTAGCCCCTTTAAATCTTCAGTATCCAGTGCCACTTTTCACTCTGAGTTTGCTAGTTCTTCTACAGCCGGGATTGCAGCTCTTCTTTATTTTTTAAACTTTTGATGCAGCTCTTTTAAATCTGCGTCCAAGTGTCATGGGCATCCCAAGCCCCCACAGCGCTACCAATGCCATGCTCTGCAGCCCCAGACCTCTCTCAGTGGTGCAGTTATGCGGCCCATCTCCCCATGAGCTCAAGTTTCTGCTTTACTTTCTTTAAAATCATATGCTGCTTCTCTTCCCTCTTGTGGCCTGATCCTTTCACAGGTCGTGAACCACAGCCCCTGTTACTCTTCTGCTCCCCGAGCCCAATCTCCCTCAACCACGCCTCACTCCCAATGCTGCCACCTTCCCAGGGCACCTTCACAGGATCACCAGGTAATTAATTATTTTTTCTTCTTTATACAGTACCTATTTATGGCCCCATGGGAAACTCTGTTGTTGGACTTCATAATTGAGTTACTGCTATCTCAAGGAATGTGCACAATACTAGAAAGAGTAAATGTCTTTTCAAAGGTAACAGATTTTATTCCCACAGGTGGACAGCCCAGAGCAAAATGCACTGCTCAGTTGTTTATAGATGAAGTTGTTCTGCATGGGCTTCCTTTGCAGACTATCTCAGCTAGGAGAACACGATTTACAGAGACTGTTAAATGCTTTAAGGATAATTTGATAACAGGGCACTCCTTTTATAATAGGAAGCCTAGATTTTGGGTACCTATGTTCAACCTATGTATGTATGTCCTTGAGTGGCCCAGTCAAAGCCCAGACATGAAGCCAATAGAAAATCTTGTCAAGACTTGAAGATTGCAGTTCACACAGCATCCCAGCCAACCTGAAAGAGGTTGACCTATTTGTGAAAAAGAATGGACAAAAATTGCATATCCTGATCTGTAAATTTGGTAGACAGTTCTAAATGACTCCTGACCTGTATTGCTGCAGAATAGGGCTTCACTAAGCACTGAACTAAGGAGGTACAAAGACCTAGGCAACTGATATTTTTTGGTTTCTTAATTGCTTTTTTGAATAGTTCTATGAATATTCTTTCACACTGAAAGTGTAGTGGATCTTATATAGATCAGTGAAACAAGCCGCTACTCTAATGCATTTTGAATTGTATTTTATTGACTGCAGAATGTGAAAAATGCAACCGGGTGGAAAGAGGTTGATAAAGTATTGTGTCTAATGAATTTGCTTATAATAAAACACCATCGTCCAATCATGAAATCTGTTTCTTGGCATACCAGCTATTTTTATTTTTAATTTTCAATAAAATAAAGCACCAACCTAGTTAATAATAATAAATCACCAAATTAGACATTTTTTTAGTTAACACTTAAAAAGGAAATTTATAAACTATAATACCACCCCAATGCCATAGTTTATAATTTCATTTTGAAGTGGTGAGGACTACAGGGAATGTTTGTATAAAAACTTGAGATTGTTTTGCAGGAAGAAACATTGTGTAAATTATATAGCGAGTTATTTTCCCAACAGTGGAATAGGATAATATTATTTATAGTGATGAGAGTTTCTTCCTTGTCAAAAGTGGTTCTGTTTAATGACCTATGCTGATTTGTTTTAAATGCTGATAAATTGACTCATCATTGTGCATTACTAAGTTGGTTGGAATTAATCCTTTTATATAAAAGAAGACAATGTCTCATAGCCTCATTGTTATTTATAAATGTAAGAACAATACGTCTCCTGGGTATTAATAAGAGCTCTTGAATCTGAGATGAATGCACATAGTACGAGGTATATGATCTACAAAGGGAAATCTTTAACAGAAACCTTTTGGTGAAGGAGAAGAGAATGACAATCAATGTGTTATAGAAAATCTCTTGTAGAAAGAGAACTCACTGAACAATGGGGACCATGAGCCTGGTGTATAGATTTCTCTAAGGTGTTGCTCTGACTTGACACTGGAATCTGGATCCCCTTAAAGTGTTACAAAACTTTCAAAAGCTGTCCACGAATGTGTTCATTCAATGAAATAGCATTACCTAAAACTTTCTTACTGATCTTTTTTCAATGGCCACAATATTTAAATGGATTTTAAGAGCTAACTGATGGAATACTCTGCTCTCTCATACCTTGGATTCTTTAGCTCCATTGACAGCTGGAAATACTCAGCCCAGGAAATGCCAGCCTTGGTTTCATTCTGGACTGCAGTTGCTCAGATCCACTGAAAGGTCCTGAAGGAAGAATCCACACCCAACCTCTCTGACATTTTTCAAGGTATGTCACACTCGTTCAAAAATTCAACTTGCCAAGAAAGATCATTATTCATCACTAATAAAGGCTTCGTCACACTTCCCGAAGACTCTTTGGGATAGTTTCCCAACTCTACTCTGCAAGTTATAAATCTGACTATCCTTTACAAGATCCTTCCTCAGAGTCTCTCGCAACTTTTTTCATAAGAAAGTTATGAATGTCCATACAGGTCTTCCTTCTCAGCCTAGTTTTGTCTGCCCTGACTTCACAGACGTCCCTCCTCCAAACTTGAGTCTCTCACACTGTGGCAGGCTATGGCCTAGAGTAGTCTGCTAATATGAAAGGCCTGTAAGTTAGGCCTGGATCCCAACCCTCATTATTTATTTATTTATTTAGCTGTATTTATATCCCGCTTTTCACCGGGTCAAAGCGGTCAATTGGGGGATACATTTAACATGAGGGGATATGAGACACATACACTAATACTTACAGGGGAACATGGGCAATGGAGGGCTAAGAGGCTTGCCCAAGACCACAAGGAGTGCCTACAGGACTAGAAATCCCAGTCCCTCTGGCCTGAGATTGCTGTCCCCAGGTGGGACTTGAACCCCCGGCCCTCCAGCCTGAGGTACCTTGTCCTAACCACTAGACTACTCCTCCCATTATAGCTAGAAAAGAACCAAAAATCTGTGAAAAACGAGAAAATGGTTTTAAACTGCTTAATAAGAAGTTTTACATGAATTCATAAGTCTTTCATTATTCTCTTGTGTGCAAAAGAAAGAAATGTTTCAATACATGCATTCCTAGAGCTAGAGACGACCTTGCAGTAGAGAAGTATCAAACCTAGAAACTGCACCATTGTTAGGACAGTCCTAAGGGAGAGAACTAGGTGCTCGGCCCAGGAGGGATCTCTGATTGGACAGGTGCAGGGGGCGTTGGAACCAATAGGAAGTTTGCATGTATCAAGCTGGAACCAATAGAAAGTTCTCATGTATCAAACTGAAAAAGAGGTATAAATGAGTATGTCTCTGTAAAAACTTTGCTCAGTCCTTTTAAAGCTTTGGCTAACTGAGCCATGTGCACAATAAATTGGCTTGGATCTTTGAACAGACTCCTGGTTTTATTTATTGCATGCTTATCAGCTGCTACATTTTCTTGGTGCGTTGGCCGGGAATGTGCGAGCAGGGGATGGTATGCAAGTGAATATACCACGACTTCTCGCCTCAAAGGTTTGGTCCGGTTAGAACCATGTCTGTCCGACCGCAGGGGAATTCTCAGGCGCCGCCGATCCCTTTGTATCAGAGAGGGTTCCGCCTTGCCTCGGCGGGCCACTGGATCCAGCTGGCCAACACCTCAGAACCCGAGGGGAGTCCAGGGTCCAACCCAAGAACTGGTTTGGTATCGGAAACTGGATCCGGTGAGTAGACATTTTTGTGATTTGATAGTCAGTACAGCCTGGGAAAAAGTCTTGCATGAGTATGCGCGAGACTGCTTTGGTATAGACTAACTGGGAAAATCTCGCATGAGTATGTGCGAGACAAGAGAGCTTGATCACCTCTCATAAGGGCGGTCCTAGTACGCTCCACATAAGAGAAAGCGGAAGCCGAAGCCATCGACCCTTCTTGTTTGGAATAGTCAGTTAGTCAGAAAACCTGTGCACTTGAAAAATGATTTTTGTGATAATATGATTGCCTGTGTGATTGAGAGGTCTTGAAATACAGACCGAGTGAAAGTGGACTCCTGAGTAGCGCAGTTCCTGGCCAGGCGACTGCGCCCAGGTCGCGAAAAGGAGGAAGCGTTTGGTGTTTGTCTGTCCTTACTATGTGTTTTCTGTATCTGATTTCTGTTATCTGTTGAAACCGCAAGTTTCCCTTCTGGTATAATGTGAGATTATTCTGTTGGGTAATTTGTGGAACAGTTTACCGATTAATAAATAGTATTAAGCAGAAAAGAAGACAGAAGGAAGCAAACTCAGGAGTCACTTTTTCAGTAAAGAAGCTGTCTCATTCATTCCAGTTTTTTCCTTCCGCACAGCCTGAAACTGGCAAGCAGAGAGAGAAGGGGCGTGTCTGGAGAAAGGAATGTGTAGTATCTTTTAACCCTGTGAAGGCTTATTTTCAGCGTTCTGCACCTGGGTTAATTTGTGCTTATTTCAGGAAAATTGTACCTGTTTTATTCAATATGTTTTAATAGTGATGTTCCTTCTGCTATGGTCATGTATTATATATATCATTTAATAAGAATGTTTAGTCAGGATTGTGGATCCCGACAGTTTTGGGCTTAGCCTGGAAAGGGTTAAGTTGTTATTAACCCCTTTCGAGTTCCTGTACTGTTCTTGTACGGACCAAGTGAAAAGGATTTCTGTAAAGCTATAGGTATAATGCATTTGTGGGCTTAGCCTTGTCTTGTGTTTTTTTATGTTCAAATCTTCAGCAAGCACTGTAACGGTTCAAACAGAAACTGCTTTTGTTTTCCCTTTGACCTACGAAGTAGAGGTTAAGAACCCTGACAGGACTATGAAGCATCCCGAGCCAGTAGTACCAGATCGCGACTTGAAAGTGATTTAAATCCTGAGTGAATGAGGAGTTAATCGTGCTTGAATTCTAGTTCCTGATATACTGCGGCAAGCACCTCATAGAAGACATACTTATTGTTAATAGAAAAAAATAAAAAAGGAAGAAAAAGGGGTGTATATGTATTCCAGATATCCGCCCACTTAATGAAAAAGTATCCGGAATGTGTTTTGAATATCTGCTTCCTAAACTGTAAGATTTAAAGTAATTTCTTTTGCAGAGACATTGTTCAGCTTAAATGCTGATTACGGCTGGCAGTTAGTTTCCATGCTAAGTAATTTCATTCCAGTCATACGTAACAGATATGTGGCCGTCATGTTGGGAGCCATAGTTCTTTCTGTTGGGATTGTTGTTATAACATGTTGCAAAATAATAGTTTTATATTTTAAGGACTTCATCTAAACTGTTCCTATTTAGAATGAGCACACACATCCATTATGTTTAGTCCATAAGAAAATGCAGCCTGACTGCCCGCCCCTTCTGTCTGTTGTCAAATACATCAGCATGGGGGGGGGGGGAGGGGGTCAGAGTCCACGCAGATTTTGTTGAAATGTATGACTAGGAATTTTAGCAAGGGCTTTGCTGGAAACTACAGACTTAAAATGTCTCCGTCCCTATTAGAAATGCTCTGTGAAAGGGAGTGGCCAGTGTTAGCTACTTCATGGAATGGAATGGAAAATAAAACAAAAGATATTATAATGCCTCTATATCGTTCCATGGTGAGACCGCACCTTGAATATTGTGTGCAATTCTGGTCGCCGTATCTTAAAAAGGATATAGCGATTTTAGAAAAGGTACAGAGAAGAGCCACCAAAATGGTAAAGGGATGGAAGGATACTCCTATGAAGAGAGGCTAAAAAGGTTAGGGTTCTTTAACCTGGAAAAGAGACGGCTGAGGGGAGATATGATAGAAGTCTATAAATTAATGAACAGAGTGGAACGGGTAAACGTAGATCGATTGTTTACCTTATCAGAATATAGAAAGACTAGGGGACATGCAATGAAGCTACAGGGTAAACTATTTAAGACTAATAAAAGAAAATATTTTTCACTCAACGTGTAATCAAACTCTGGAATTTGTTACCGGAGGATGTAGTAAAGGCTGTTAGTGTAGCTGGTTTAAAAAAGGTTTGGACAAGTTCCTGGAGGAAAGGTCCATAAACCATTATTAAGAAGTGACCGAAGATATCAATGCTTGATCCAGTACAAGCATTGTGGAACTTGTGTCTCTTGGGGAAACTGCTAGGTACATATGACCTAGATTGGCCACTGTTGGAAACAGAATACTGGGCTTGATGGACCTTGGTCTGACCCAGTATGGCATATCTTATGTTCTTATGTTCTTATGGCCCCCGTAGTTTCCCGTGTTCATCAGATTGTGCAAAAAATGTTCCCTGATCAGTTCCCCTATGTAGATTACTGGTTAAATGTTTGTGAGAAAAAACCCTCCTGGATAAAGCGTTGCTATGAGAAACAATGTAGGAGATTAGTAGCAAACACAAGGGAGGGGGGCCCGGAAGTTTGAAAAACAAAACAAAACCCTGCCCATTTATTATCTTTATAGACCAGTTCCCTCAGCTCTGCCACCACCCCGGGCAGAGCCTGGGGCAGGGGGGGACACCTCCTTGCAGATGTACCCCAAGTAGTTCACCAGCCACCTCCACAGCAGGAGGACGTACACCCCCTCTTGACCGAAAGCCCTGGCACAGTTTAAAGTACTCCGAGTTGGCCACAATCCACCAATGACACTACAAGTAGGGATTCATTTGCCAGTTCAGGGTCACTCACAGCCAGTGCCCGAAAACATGAAGTGGAACCCAGACAGTCCCGATTGCCGTATACCTTCAGAAGTACAACTACCAGTAAAAGGGAGGGTCACGTTATCCCATTACGCCAGGTCCAGGGCCTACCCACCCTTAATACCGAAAGTCAGCTGACCAGCCTTGTTTCTGCCACTGATTTACTGAACTGAAAGCTGCATTATGCCTCCTACACTGAGAAACCTTAGGATTCGATTGAACTAATGAACAGTATTATGCAGACCCATCAGCCTTGATAACCCCAAGTGGGATCCAAATAGTGCAGGCAGCCCTCACTATATACCCCATACGATCCAGCAGCCCAGGAGAATTTGTGTATGGTAGATGCAGTTTTTGTCAGTCAGTACCAGAGAGATATAAAATGGAAACTGCAGAAACTGGATGGATTTGCGGGTATGAATACAGCACAGTTAATGGAAGTTGCTCAGAAAGTTTTTGTGAATTGTGAAAATGAATGTGACAGAAAGTGAACATAAGATGAAGAAGAAAACAGATCTTCTTGCTGATACTTTAGTTGAATGACGTGGAGGAGGTTTTCCTAATCGAAGGAGCAGAGGAAGTGGAAGGGGTCATGAAAATAATCGGCCCCCACTGGGTGCGAATCAGTGCGCCCATTGCAGAGAAGAAGGACATTAGAGAAGTGAATGCCCGTACCTTGACTCCACCCCCAGGAAGGGAGGAGGGAGCACTTGAAGAACAGGAGGTGGATTTTAGAGTCATGAAAGAATAAACCGAGCACAGTGTTCCAGCAAGAGAGGGAAGCAGCTATAGAGTGAGTGGCAGCCGAAGAGGGCTACAGCATGGATGAAGACTAGGCCAGACCGGGCTCCAAGTTTCCCTGGGTCCCCAGGAGCCTATGGTCAGTCTGAAAATAGGGGACCAATATATGGACTTTATGGGGGATACAGGAGCAGAATACTAAAGCCAGTAGCCCCTTTGTTTTCTCGATGCATCACCATTGTCAGAGCTACTGGGGCTAAGGCCACAGGGCCTTTCCTGCAGAACTACACATGTGAACTAGGGGGACAGAAAATAATGCACCAGTTCTTGTATATGCCTGAATGTCCTATTCCACTTTTGGGCCGAGATCTGCTTGCAAAGCTCCAGGCACAAATATCCTTTGCTGAAGGGGGAGAAATGAAAATGACTGTGAACCCAAAGCCTGCTGGATTGATGGTGCTGACTGTTCCCCGAGAAGAAGAGTAGCGGTTCTATAGTGCATCTCCAATCAAGCCAGCTAGTTCCTGTATATCCACCAACCTTATAGCCCCACCTGAAGTATGGGCAGAAGATAATCCACCTGGCCTAGTGAAGAACATAGCCCCTGTCATTGTCACCCTCAAGCCAGGAGCGGAACCAGTGCATGTGAGGCAGTATCCTCTTCCCCGATCAACTAATGAAACTATTGAAGTATGGACTTCTCAAGGAGTGCCAGTCACCTTGGAACACCCCCTTCTCCCAGTTAAGAAACCTGGGACAGGGGATTACCGCCCAGTACAAGATCTAAGGCGGGTAAATGACGCAGTTGAAACTATACATCCCGTAGTGCCAAATCCTTATACTCTCTTGGGACTGATCCCCGCTGAGGCTACTCATTTCACCGTCCTGGACCTGAAATATGCCTTTTTTTGCGTATGCCTAGCCCCCACCAGTCAACTTTTGTTTGCTTTTGAATGGCAAGACCCCACAACAGGAAGGCGGGGCCAACTCACCTGGACTCGATTACCCCAACGATTTAAGAATTTACCTACTCTCTTCAGTGCTGCTTTAAATCAGGATCTTACAAGCTACTATGTGAACCCAGAAGAAAGGGTTCTTCTCCAGTATGTGGACAATTTGCTCATAACCACCAACTCAGAAAGTGAATGTCTACAAGCCACCAGTGAACTCTTGCACCTTTTTAATGAGGCTGGATACAAAGTCTCAAGAGCCAAGGCGCAATTATGTCAAACAAGTTAAATACCTAGGATTCCAGTTGTCCAGCGGAATTCGACGCCTGGGACCAGAACGCAAAGAAGCTGTATGCAGTATTCCTACTCCAACCACCAGGAGTCTTCTTGGGTGTCGCAGGGTACTGTCGTATATGGATCCCCAATTTTGCGCTGCTAGCAAAACCATTGTATCAGGCTACCAAAGGAATGGAAAAGTCTCCATTGGAATGGGGACTTGAACAGGATGCAGCCTTTCGATCTTTGAAAACCACTCTGATGTCATCACCAGCTCTGGGTCTACCAGATGTCCAGAAAACCTTTCAGTCTCTATGTTCATGAGTCACAAGGAAATGTTCTAGGAGTGTTGACTCAATCTCTTGGATCTTGGCAACGGCCAGTAGCCTATTTGTCAAAACAATCGGATGTAGTTGCAAAAGGCTGGCCCCCTTGTTTGAGAGCTGTTGCAGCTACAGCCCTCCTAGTAAGCAATGCAGACAAGCTCACTTTGAGACAGAATCTTCAAGTTACTGTACCACACTCTGTTCTAACCATTATGGAACACAAAGGAAGTTTCTGGCTCACAAATTCACGAATGTTGAAGTATCAGAGTATGTTGTGTGAAAACCCCCAGATACAATTGAAGGTCAGTCAAGCTTCCAATCCTGCTACGTTGTTACCAGTTGGTCTTGACCCCCCCTGATCATGACTGTCTAGAAACTATGGACACTGTATTTTCAAGCCGCCCTGATTTGACTGATGTTCCTTTGGAGAACCCTGAACGGACTTTCTTTGTAGATGGAAGCAGTCTTGTCATCATTAATGGACATTGTTGTGCCAGATATGCAGTGGTGACCCTTGATCTGGTAGTTGAGTCCTCAGCCCTGGTCCCAGGAACTTCAGCGCAGAAAGCTGAACTGATAGCCCTCACTAGAGCATTGACATTAGGAGAAGGACTCCGCTTAAATGTGTACCCAGATTCCAAGTATGCCCTTACAACCTTGCATGCACATGGGGCCCTGTACAAAGAATGAGGGTGGATAACCTCAGGAAGCAAGTCCATTAAGTATGGCCCCGAGATATTGACATTATCAGATGCATACTGCCTACAGATTTCAGAATTTAGGAAAAGTAGAATGTATGAATAGAACCCTGAAATCTCAGTTGTCCAAACTTTGCCAAGAGGTTCACCTGAAGTGGCCCCATGTTCTTCCTATAGCCCTTCTTAGGATATAATTAGCCCCTACTAAGTCTTTAGGAGTTTCCCCTTTTTGAGATTCTGTATGGGCGACCCCCGCCTATTGTGTAGGAAATAAAGGGAGATATGGAACAGATTAGATCTGAAATTACTAGACAAGAACTATTGGTTTTAAGTTCTGTTTTGCAGAGTCTTCATACGTGGGTACAAGACCAGCTGCCCATCCATCTAACAGAACCCTTGCATCCTCTCAAGCCTGGAGTCTCCGTGTGGATTAAAGAGTGGAGAAAGACACCGTTGACACCGCATTGGAAGGGACCTTATGTTGTCATCTTGTTAACCACAACAGCAGTTAAAGTTGCAGAACTCAAACCCTGGATTCATCACAGTCGAGTAAAGTCAGCAGCCATTGATAGCACTGTAGAACGGAAGGCAGCTACAAATGTTTTAGCTATGTGGCAATATTACCCTATACCCCAAAATGATGCTTTTACGCAAGTATAATATGTGATTTAATTCTCACCCTTTCTCACTTGCGGGTGAGAATAATCAAAGGGGGGAATGTGGCAGGCTATGGCCTAGAGTAGTCTGCTAATATGAAAGGCCTGTAAGTTAGGCCTGGATCCCAACCCCCATTATAGCTAGAAAAGAACCAAAAATCTGTGAAAAATGAGAAAATTGTTTTAAAGTGCTTAATAAGAAGTTATACATGAATTCATAAGTCTTTCATTATTCTCTTGTGTGCAAAAGAAAGAAATGTTTCAATACATGCATTCCTAGAGCTAGAGACGACCTTGCAGTAGAGAAGTATCAAACCTAGAAACTGCACCATTGTTAGGACAGTCCTAAGGGAGGGAACTGGGTGCTAGGCCCAGGAGGGATCTCTGATTGGACAGGTGCAGGGGGCGTTGGAACCAATAGGAAGTTTGCATGTATCAAGCTGGAACCAATAGAAAGTTCTCATGTATCAAACTGAAAAAGAGGTATAAATGAGTATGTCTCTGTAAAAACTTTGCTCAGTCCTTTTAAAGCTTTGGCTAACTGAGCCATGTGCACAATAAATTGGCTTGGATCTTTGAACAGACACCTGGTTTTATTTATTGCATGCTTATCAGCTGCTACAACACATTTGGTCTTCTTTCACACTGGTTACCGCCTCCAGCTGTTCGCTTCTCAGTTTTGTTGTTTAACTATCTGTGCTACCGATCCCATTCCATCCAAGTGGCTCACGGAATCCCAATTGAGTTTAGAGCCCATCATTCACTCTTTGATTAGTACCAGCTTCATCACTGGCCAAGTTCCTACCTCTTGGAAAAAGGCCATTGTTTGTCCAATAGTTAAGGACCATAAAGCAGATCCTTCTGACCTGGGTAATTATCGTTCCATCTCTAATCTACCAATTTTATCTAACCTCACAGAATAGTTGGTTCTGTCTCAACTGAGAGACCACTTTGAAAATACCCATGCCTTTCACCACATCAGTCTGGTTTCCACCGACATCACAGTACAGACACTATTCTAAATTCCATTCTGAGTGCAGATACTATTCTAACTTGCATCCTCAATGAGGTCCGTACTGCTTGGGATCAGGGCAGGATAGCCTTGGCCATCTCTCTTGATCTAGCAGACGCATTTGACCTGGTTGATCATAATATCTTACTATCATGACTCTATGACAGAGGAATTCGGGGCACTGCTCTCTCATGGTTTAATTCCTTTTTACAAGGTCGGTCATTTAAGGTTTACACAGGTGTGTCACATTCCAGTACCTTCCCTCTGACTTGCGGGGTGCCTCAGCTTTTCAACTTATTTTTTAGCCCACTGGCTTCTCTTATCCAGTCCTTAGGTATCTCATGTTATTTCTATGTGGATGCCATATTCCTCATATTCTGTTCAGATGCCGCTCTTAAATGCTTGTTTATCCCAGGTAGCCAGCTGGCTTCATAGTAACTTTTTAAAGCTGAAACTCAAAAACTCTCTGACTATGTGGCTTACAGGGCCTGCCTCCACTCCAACAGTTGCTCCTGTTTTAGATGAGGTGCTTTTACCTCTTCAGATTTCTATAAAATATTAGGCATTATTCTTGACTAATCACACAAATGGTAAAAGTTTCCTTTTTCACTCTCCATCATTTTTGTACAATGCGCTCTGTCCTTGACTTACCAGTCCAGACTGGTTACAGTCAGTTCAGAACACCATTGGCTCCTGGTCTTCTCTTGTATCAGGTACAAAATTCTTCCTCTGACTTGGATCTTCAAACACTTCAAACTGTTGACCGGATTATCTGTCTGCCCTGATCTGTCTCTATCCATCTACTCGTCTTCGCTCACTTCATGCAAATTGACTTCACATTCCCTCACTGTCGAAGATTAAGTATGAATCCACCCATCAATCCGCTTTTTCCATTACAACTCTCTCTCTTTGGAATAGTCGCCCTACACATCAGGGTGGTTCACAAACCAATGCAAAAGGTTAATGTTTGTAGAATCATTTCTCCACAAGGCCTATTTTGTCCATTAGGGATAGCTTGTTTACCTGTGAAATTTCAGCCTGATCGCAAAACATTTAGAGGTCACTCCATTCTAAACATTTTATGGATGGGAAAAGGAATTTATGTATTGAAAATATTCCTTTTTAAGGCTCAGTTCAGGATGACTGCACGTGAGTCCCAGAATATCACAGATTTGGCTCTTTTTGTCAGTCTTGTTTATGTCAGATAGTGGAATGAAGCACTATTTGCAATCTGAGCTCCTCTCAATGACATCAAATTTTTATCAGTTCTTAAGACTTACCCAAACCAGGCTGTTGCATTTTCAAGGTACCTCTGTTTTTTTTTCTGAACATTTGGCAGGCTTAGCCCTTTTTGATGATAGAGTCTCAGCAGAAACAAAGAAAAAGATGGTGCAGAACCTTCAGTGGCCACTGTTACCAGACATTCCAGTTGTTTGCTGTTTATTTACTTTACTTATTTATTTCAAAGTTTTTATACACCACCCCTTCCTGAGATCAGGGGCAGTTTACAATGAACTCAGCAGTATACATTAAGCATTGGGGAGTTACATCAAACAAGTGGTAAGAAGTAGTATATGGGGAGCATTATTTACATTTAACTATGTACATATTGAACTATATACAATCTAGGTCATTAAAGTACAGTTAAGAGGGAGAGTGTTCTTAGAGTAGGGAGGCTGGAGGTGATGTTTTGTTTGTAGGGGGTTGTTAAGTTGGGTATGGAGTGTGATTGATGTTGTCATTCCCAAAATGTTCGATAAATAGGTGTGTCTTGATGTATTTGGAGGTCTTTAATGGATCTCAGTGTGTCAGGGAGGGCATTCCACAGTGTGGGGGCTATGTACGAGAATGCTCTATTGCTGGTGGTTTGTTTGGTTTTACGGTAGCCCTGAGGTATTTTACTGGTGTTCATATGGCATCCTCCTTTGGTTCTAGTTTCTGTGGATGGAAGAATTAGCATGGATAGGAAGGAGGGAGAGATGTTGTTTAGCAGTTGAAGGTGGTCATCAGTATTTTGAACTTAATCCTACTTACAACAAGGAGCCAGTGGAGCATGTGCAAAATGGTCGGTTGGGGGGGCTTTATAGATGATCCTGGCTGAGACATTTTGGGCTATTTAGAGCTGGTTGGTAGTTTTTTTGGGCAATCCTTGGAGTAGACTATTGCATAAATCTATATAGGGTGTGACGAGAGCTTGCACCACTGATCTGAAGTCGAGAGGGCCCAGTAATGGTCTAAGGTGTTGTAATGTTAGAAGTTTCTAAAATATATTTCTAGTGGTTCATTTTATGTGGGAATTCATGCTGAGTGTTTTGTCTATGGTGACTTCTAAGTATTTCATTTCTTTACTTGGTAGTTAGGTATGTATCATCAATTGGGAGATTCAGGGGAGGGGTGGGTTTCTGGTAGTGTATAGAACTTCTGTTTTATTGAAATTAATCCGAAGATTCATTGTGCTTAGCCAGGACTGTACTTTTTTAATGCAGGGAGAGAGTGCATGTTGGTTAAGGTTGGTGATGTCAATAGCATAGTTCAGATGACTTAAAAACTGCAAATGGGGTGACCTCTAAATGCTGTTTATTTTCATTAAAATATTGTATGTTTGTTATAAATATTATAAATATTATAAAGAACAAAACTAGCCTTGTGGAGAACTGAAATCTGTTAGTTTGTTTTTTTGGACCACTCTACTACACATGTTCATTTGCAGCCTCGGTTTGGAATTTTAAGATCGCTCTGAAGACCCATCTCTTTGAGCAGACCTATGGAATTGGGGGTTAGGGGGGCCTCATGAAATACTGGCATTGGGAATGTTTGATCCTCTGTTTGCCTGTCCTTCCCTCCCCTCAGTGTGTTGCATTTGAATTAAGTTCTTTTATGTGTGTCCTTTCCTCTCTTTCCTATGCATAATGGCGTTCCTGATTTTAGAAGAAACATAGAAACATGTCAGCAGAAAAAAAACATATGATCTATGTAGTCTGCCCTTCCATACCAGTTGCTGTAGTCCCTTTTTTCCTTTAGAGATCTTCTGTGTATGTCCCATGCTTTCGTGAAGGAGCGTATAAGTGCCTTCCAAAATCTCCACTCCAAAAAATGAATGCCCCAGTAACTATACAGAGTCCATTTCCATAACCAGTTACTGGACATTCATTTTTCGGAGTGGAAACAAAGTGATTTTGTAAGGCATTTAGATGTGCCTCCCTTCACTTATGCCACTCCTCTGGACGTTTGGACATTCTGCTCTGTATGTACCAGATTCTACCTGGGTGCCCCTTCTAAAATCCCACTTTATATGGATATTAGCTGAATTACATTGCTTCAGAACCTGGTGAATGGACATACCAGCAAGGGAATTTCAGAGGGGTGGGGCCAGCCATTTCAGATACTCAGACATGTGGCAATGGGCCACTAATATGTTTGGAGTTTGTATTTATGTGCATATTTCTTCATCCAGGAAATATTATCTGTGACGATAAAAACACATTTTGCTGTTCCCTTTGGAAGTGTTGCAGCCATGAAATGAGCATTTTTTTGCATCTTATTCATGGTCAGGAGCAAGTATAGACATGGATGCCTTACCATTCAGAACCAGATGCGCTTATGTCCTTCTGAAATTGCACCACAGTGTGCATCTCCATTGCTCTGCCCAGACTATGCCTTCTCCCTATCCCTGTGTTACATGGACATCCTCAAGTTGGGGATGTCTATATACCTGATATTCAACAAGGTGCCAACGCATGCCATACCTGCAGCAACATACCTGCACAGGAAAAGTGCTTGAATTGTGAGTCATGCGCCTCCAAAATGGGCATGCATCGAAAATGCAGCACAAACCGAGCACAGCGGCAGGCGCCCAGCGTGGCATAGACGGGTAGTCTTAGAGTCCAGAACCCAGGTTCAGCGCCTAAGGCTGACCTGCTATACCTGTGTATGTGTCCAAGCCAGCAGCCAGAGAAGTGGGACGGCAAGTATGCATGAACCCGTGTATCGTCCCTCCAGTGTACCTGTGCAGAGACAACACTGGCACGCAGGCCCCTTGGGCTACCTGTGCAAGAGCCTCTTGTGGCTGGGCAGATAGACACCAGTGGCATGGCAGTGAGGAGGACAGCAATCTTCAGCACTGATGAGTTTGAGACCCTTGCCCAATCTGTGCTGTGGTATGAGGGGTGCTATAACCCAGGGGGGCCAGAAGTCTAACCTTTGGCTGGCCATGGCCACATGGAGAGGCATCCAACTCCACCTGCGCAGGTAAGAGGCCTCAACAGGAGGGTGGGAAGGGGATGAGCACCATGCTAGGCCACACTCACCCTGAAAGGCACAGCTGTGTGTCTGCACAGGGAGACAGGGCTGTGGTGCCAAGCCGCATATTGGTGGCAGCCCCAATGTATGCACAACAGGTGTCAGAAGGGGAATGTACCATGCATTGGTACAGGTGCCATCTTTGGCTGCCCACAGCAGGAGGCATAACCAGATACAGCAGGTGAGGAGGCCACTGCATCCCCTGGTGGTGGTTAGCAGCAACACCACAGGGCACGCACAGAAATGGCAATATCCGGTGCATGGGGAGCTGTGATCGGGCTGCCATCTCAGGGGACCCTATCAGCCAGTGCAGACACCCTGGACTTGTACCCCACCCCCTAGCCTCTATGACTCCGGTCCAGGAGACTGATGGGGCCAGAGGCAGAATCCACATATTACTATCCATCTGTCCCTGCAAGTGGATCTGCCACTACTGCCCACCACCTCTTGTCAGGCTGTGGCAGCATGTCAATGATGTGATGCCATAGAACCTGACAGATGTGTAATGGTGAGCATGCACAAACCGCAACACCCTATCCTGCATGGCACCAATCAAACCATGCAGTGATGTGGCCCCTGAGACAGTGATTTCCCCCTAGCATGACACATGTCCACAGCCGAAGCTACTCATGGCCCAGAACCATGTACCATAGTGCCAAGGCAAGCCTGTGTGCAACAGATGGTATCAAGGGAAGGGGGGAAGATTGCAGAGGTGGCTGAAGGGGCCAGAAGGGTGACACAGGTGAAGCAGTGGCCCAGATGGCTCTGTTGGTTGTGGCATGGGGCACATGTGTAAGGTCCAGGGGTGTGGTGGGTAGTAATCCAGTGGCAGACGCCAGAGGTGTACCATCACATGCACCCCACACCTGCTACTCATGGGTATGCTCCTGCCCCCCAGGATGGGCAGGCCATCTGCCTGATGAAGGATATAGGTATATTTAACAGGTGACATTGAGGCACCCAACTGAGCCCCTGTATGTCCCTCCCTCCCACAGTAAAAATGGCATGCAACACACACTGGAGGCCTGAAGTGTCACTTTCAGACACTGCGCTGGAGGTGACAGAACCAGTTGCAGGGCATCAAGGAGCAGCTGGCGGCAAAGGAAGGTCAGTATGGTATACAGTGGAGCTCAGTGGATGCAGAGGATGGTAGCCATGGCTGTCAGATAGGAACAGGCAGACCATCTGTTGATGGATGCTCTGTATGCAATGTTGGAAATGTGCAGTGGGCAGCTGTGCCGTCCTCTGGTGCCAGTATCCCATGTGTACACCAACTGGCACCCAATACGT
Organism: Ichthyophis bannanicus; assembly: GCA_033557465.1. NCBI lineage: Eukaryota > Metazoa > Chordata > Amphibia > Gymnophiona > Ichthyophiidae > Ichthyophis > Ichthyophis bannanicus. The sequence goes on from CM066031.1 coordinate 502,274,612, forward strand.
GCAGGTACACACACAAATGGTAGTGGCAAAGCACGGATGGGCGGTACAGGGCACACATCATCAGCAGTGGTCCCACTGCCCCCTATGTGTGCCCATCACCTGTGGGAGCAGCAAACCACAGCTGGGCATGTGAGAGGGAGAACAGAGCTGGCTAGAAGTGGGCAATAAGGAGGGCATGCAGTGTGCACTGTGGGGTAGCATGCCCCCATGATCTGAAGGTGGGTTGTGCCATGCATGTGCAGGACCCCTGGATGTGCACCAGTACTACCCCAGGGTCACGCCTGTGTGGACCATTAACTCTCCCTCCCTCTTCACCCACAGCCAGTCCCAGGGAGGCCCTGGACACAGCTGGCCCACCACAGCCACCACCCAGGAGCAGTGGTCTAGCGCCAGCACATCCGAACTAAGGAGCAGAGACCAGCAGTACCTCCAGCAGTAATGGGGAGGAGGGATCCAGTAACACTGTGTCAGAGGACAGCCCACGGAGGAAGAGAACAGTGAGTGGGCCGCAGCACAGCAATGGGATGGGGAGTCAGAGGAGGAGGAGGGATCAGGGAGGTCAGTAGCAGGGTGGGGAGTCAGAGGAGGAGGAGGAGGGATCAGAGGGCCGGGGCAGGGTGGGGAGTCAGAGGAGGAGGAGGGATCAGAGGGCCAAGGGCAGGATGAGGAGTCAGAAGAAGAGAAGGGATCAGAGGGGGCAACAGGGGGATGCAGGCACCACCCTCCAAGTGCCCCAGGTATGGCTGTGCAGTACAATGCAGAGACAGCAGGCACCCGGCAGGGAGACCGGAGGAGGAGCTGCACCCACGGGCTGTGTCCCGCAACCTACAGCCATGTTTGCCCAAAACCCTACCAGGGGGCCGTGTGCCTGCTGCATGACTTGGCATGGGCCAAGGACAATGGGCAGCAGAACAATAGTCTACCTTCTGCAGCTGGGGGCCCCCAAAGCCACCCCAACACCCATGGGCATGCCCTGGCCATGCCACACCAGGCTCCTCTATAACACCACCCCCTCGTCCATTAACTGACTGAGCTCTGGCCGCCCTAGTGGTGGAGGTGCGGCTCCTCAGGGAGGAAGTACGGACTGCAGCACAAACCATCCCTGTTCACCTGGATGCCCTCACTTCTGTAGTAACAGGGCACAAGCAGCGGCCCCCCTGCACTATAGGCCATCCCCATGCCAGGGATTGCCCTGCGATGGACTGTAATGGGGGGACTGAGTTTTGTACTGCTGTTGGTTATATACTGCGGTTGCCAGTTTTGTGATATATGTTCCAAGTTCCCAGTTTACAATCACAATGTGTTGTCCGTTTTGTGGGGGCAGGGCAGTGTGTCTGCGTGGGTGAACATAAGAACATAATATATACCATACTGCATCAGACCAAGGTCCATAAAGCCCAGTATCCTGTTTCCAACAGTGGCCAATCTAGGTCATACGTACCTAGCAGTTTCCCCAAAAGACACAGGTTCCACAATGCTTGCACTGGGATAAGCATTGATATCCTGGGTCCCTTCTTAATGATGGTTTATGGACCTTTCCTCCAGGAACTTGTCCAAACCTTTTTTAAACCCAGCTACACTAACAGCCTTTACTATATCCTCCGGTAACAACTTCCAGAGTTTGATTACACGTTGAGTGAAAAAATATTTTCTTTTATTAGTCTTAAATAGTTTACCCTGTAGCTTCATTGCATGTCCCCTAGTCTTTCTATATTCTGATAACGTAAACAATCGATCTACGTTTACCCGTTCCACTCCGTTCATTAATTTATAGACTTCTATCATATCTCCCCTCAGCCGTCTCTTTTCCAGGTTAAAGAGCCCTAACCTTTTTAGCCTTTCTTCATAGGAGTATCCTTCCATCCCCTTTACCATTTTGGTGGCTCTTCTCTGAACCTTTTCTAATATCGCTATATCCTTTTTAAGATACGGCGAGCAGAATTGCACACAATATTCAAGGTGCGGTCTCACCATGGAACAATATAGAGGCATTATAATATCTTTTGTTTTATTTTCCATTCCTTTCCTTATGATACCTAGCATTCTATTTGCTCTCTTGGCCGCCGCTGCACACTGCACCAAGAGTTTTAACATGTTGTCCACAAAGACGCCTAAACCTTTTCCTGGGTGGTGGTTCCTAATGCGGAACCTTGCATCGTGTAACCCTAGTTTGGGTTGTTCTTCCCTAGGTGCATAACTTTGCACTTGTCCACATTAAATTTCATCTGCCATTTTGATGCCCAGTCTTCCAATTTATCAAGATCCTCTTGCAATTTTCCACAATCCTCTTGGGTTTTAACAACTTTAAATAGTTTTGTGTCATCTGCAAATTTGATAACCTCACTCGTTTCCACTTTCCAGGTCATTTATGAATATGTGAAAAAGCAGCGGATCCAGCACAGATCCCTGGGGTACACCACTATTCACCTTTCTCCATTGGAAAAATTGGCTATTTAGCCCAACCCTCTGCTTTCTATCTTTTAACAAGCTCCTGATCCAGAGTAGTACACTGCCTCCTATCCCATGACTCTAGTTTTGCCAAAGTCTCTGATGAGGGACCTTGTCAAAGGCTTTCTGAAAGTCCAGATACACTATATCAACCGACTCATCTTTGTGCACCTGTTTATTCACACCTTCGAAAAAACATAACAGATTAGTTAGACAAGATCTTCCTTGTCTAAAGCCATGTTGGCTATCTCCCATTAGGCCATGACTATCTACATGCTGAGTAATTTTATTCTTTATGATGGTTTCTACCATTTTTCACGGTACTGACATCAGGCTCACCTGTCTGTAGTTTCCCGGATCACCCCTGGAACCCTTTTTAAAAATTTATGTTACATTAGCGATCCTCCAGTCTTCAGATATTAGAGATGATTTTAATGATAGTTCACAGATTACTAATAGCAGGTCTGCAATCTCATATTTCAGTTCTTTCAACACCCTTGGATGTATACCATCCAGCCCAGGTGATTTGCTACTCTTCAGTTTATCTAATAGTTGTAATACATCTTCCCAATGTATCGATATTTCCTTCAATTCTTTCGCACCTTTAAATACCACTTCAGTCATTGGTACATCCCTACATCTTCCTCAGTAAAGACCGAAGCAAAGAATTCATTGTCTCTCCGCTATCGCCTTTTCACCTTTTAGTGCCCCTTTAACCCCTCTAACATCTGATGGACCAACTGACTCTCTCACAGGTTTTTTGCTATGAATGTACTTGAAAAAGTCTTTATTTCGCGTTTTTGCTTCCACAGCAAGCTTCTTCTCAAATTCTCTCTTTGCCTGCCTTATCAATGCCTTGCATTTGACTTGCCAGTGCTTTTGCTGTTTCCAGGTTTCGTCATTTGGCTATTTTTTCCATTTCCTGAAAGATGCTTGTTTGGCAACAACAGCCTCTCTGACCTCACCTTTAAACCATGCTGGCTGTTTTTTGGACTTCCTTCCACTTTTCTTAAAGTGTGGAATACAGCTGGTCTGGGCTTCCAAGATAGTATTTTTCAACAACACCCAAGTTTGATGTAAGTCTTTAACCTTTGCAACTGCTCCTTTTAGTTTTTTTCTTAACTATTTTTCTCATTTTATCATAGTCTTCCTTTCGAAAGGTAAAAGGTAGTACTGTAGATTTCCTTACTATCCCACCTCAGCTAATTAAATCAAAGGCGATCATGCTATGATCATTATTGCCAAGTGGCCCCAACATCCTTATCTCTTGCACTAGATCTGGTGTACCACCCTGCTGGCCAGCACCCGGGGCAGGCTACACCCATTGCCCCACCCTTAGTACACCATCGTCAGCACCAAATGCTAGGTTAGCTCTGGCCTTGAATATCTGCTTTTAATTAAAGCAGCAGTGGTCAGACACTGTAAAGCACTGACCACTGCTGTAGAATATAGACCCCATACAAAATGACAGAGATAGAGATCATATGGTCTATCCTGTCTACATATCCATAAGAATTAGGATTCCAAAGGAGGCACTTGCTGTTGCAAAGGAGAACCAAAGACAAAGAGCAACGTAAAAAAAGGACAAGACCCTTTATATGAGGAACCAGTCTTTAATGATAACCCCTACACTGACAATGTTTCGACACAGGGAGCCTTCATCACGGGGTTTATATGTTCAGACCTCCAACAAACGAAACATAAACATTTGTCATAGACATATGTTAAAATTATTAAATATAAAACCACACAAGTACCATCCTTTCCATAAAGAAATATTTCCTCAGATTACTCCTGCGTCTATCCCCTTTCACCTTCGTCTTATGATCCATCATTCCAGAGCTTCTTGTCAACTGGAAGAGGACCATCTCCTGTACATTTATTCCATGGAGGTATTTAAATATCTCTATCATATTAACTTCTCCTGCTTTTCCTCCAAAGTATTGAGATCTTTAAGCATATCCTCATATACCCTATCATGAAGATCACTGAACATTTTAGTGGTCACCTTCTGGACTGACTCCATCCTGTTTGTATGCTTTCAAAGGTGCAGTCTCCAGAATTGCACACAGTACTCCAAATGAGGTTTCCCTAGAGACTTCTACAAAGACACTATCACCTCCTTTTTCCTGCTGGCCATTCCTTTCCCTATGCATTCAAGCATCCTTCTGGCTTTTGTCAGCACCATTTCTGTTTGGTCACTGAAGTACTTCATCCTCTATATATTGTACCACTCCCCTGGATCTTTGCAGCCTAAATACATGACCTTGCATTTTTTAGCATTAAATCACAGTTGCCAGATTCTCAACCATTCTTCAAACTTCACTAGATCCCTCCTCATGTTACCCCATAAGCGCCAAGTCCAGTATCACCCCTCCCATGTGGGCTCCATTACCAGCTGCCGGAAATAGTTCTCCATCTAGAGAATCCAGGATCTCCCTACTTCTAAATGACACCACAAAAGGGATATCCCAATCATTATCTGGCAAATTGAAATCTCCTTCCAATAGTAATTCCCCTTTCATAGCAATATTGTGAATGTATTCAATTATATCTGTACCTACTTTTTCTGCCTGTGAGGGAGGTTTTTATTCACACAAATACAATAGATTTTCCATTCCTTCTTTTCAAACTAACTCACAGTGCCTCCTCCTTCCCTTGTACACCCTGCAATTCTGAGGCTTTAATATTATTTTTTACATGTAAGACCACTCTTCCTCTATTTCTTACTACCCAGTCTTTCCTTCAGAATTTGGCGCCCTAGGGAGCAGCCTATGTTGCTTATACCAAATCTGGGCTTGTTAAAACCATGGAACATCCCAACATACGATATGCCATACTGGGTCCATCAAGCCCAATATCCTGTTTCCAACAGTGGCCAATCTAGGTCATAAGTACCTAGCAGCTTCCCCAAAAGACACAGGTTCCACAATGCTTGTATTGGGTCAAGCAATGATATCCTGTGGTCCCTTTTAATAATGGTTTATAGACTTTTCCTCCAGGAACTTGTCCAAACCTTTTTTAAACCCAGCTACACTAACAACTTTTACTATATCCTCCGGTAACAAATTCCAGAGTTTGATTACACGTTGAGTGAAAAAATATTTTCTCTTATTAGTCTTAAATAGCTTACCCTGTAGCTTCATTGCATGTCCCCTAGTCTTTCTATATTCTGAAGATGTAAACAATCAATCTACGTTTACCCGTTCCACTCCGTTCATTAATTTATAGACCTCTATCATATCTCCCCTCATAAATAGGCATTCATTTTAAATATGTATCTTCAATACAGAAGCAAAGAGAATTACAAACCACGATATCATAGCACCTTGGATTATGGTCCTGCCAAATTACAGGAAAAAATATCAACCTGTTTCAACTGTACTTCTCCAGCCAAAGCAGGATACTACAGCCTTTAAAATCACTATTACTTTCCCAACTAGCCCTAGACCAAAATACTGTTCAAGCTTTCAGAACCTGTCTGTATATCTTACAGATAGGTCCCTTCTAAAGAGCCAAGTTTTATGCTTCTTCCGAATTATAAATAGTCTCTTTGTGTAAGCACAGTCTGGAAGACTGCTCTACAGTGTTGGTGCTATTATATGGAAAGACATCTATGTGATCACAAATAGCTGGATTTCTTTTATCCTTAGAATATAAGGTGATTTTAGTGACATGAAGCATTCAATGAAAATTTAACACATAAACATTCTGGGCTTAACCTATTTAATACTTTTTGAAAAAAAAAGAACATAAGAAATGCCATGCTGGGTCAGACCAAAAGTCTATCAAGCCCAGTATTCTGTTTCCAACAGAAGCCAATCCAGGTCACAAGTACCTCTTGGGTTTCAAAAAGGTAAACAGATTTCATGCTGCTTATCCCTGGGGTAAGTAGTGGATTTCCCAGTCCACTTTAGTAATGGTTTCTGGACTTTTTTCTCCAGGAACTTATTCAAACCTCTTTTAAACCCAGTGACACTCATCTTTTACTACATCCTCTGGTAATGCATTTCAGAGCTTGATTATGCATCAAGTGAAAAAAATATTTTCTCTGATTAGTCTTAAATTTGCTACATTGTAGCTTTATTACATGTTTCCTAGACTGTCTACTTTTTGCAGGAGTAAACAACCGTTCTAGGTTTACTTGTTCCACTCCACTTATTATTTTATAGACCTCTATTATATCTCCCCTCAGTCATCTTTATTCCAAGTTGAAGAGCCCTAACCTTTTAACCCTTTCCTCATAGGAGTATCCTTCCATCCCCTTTCCCATTTTGGTGGATCTTCACTGTGCCTTTTCTAATTCTGCTAAATCCTTTTTAAGATACGGCAGCCAGAACTGCACACAAAATTCAAAGTGTGGTCGCTCCACGGAACAATACAGATGCATTATAATATCCTTGGTTTTATTCTCCATTCCTTTCCTAGCATTCTATTTGCTTTCTTGGTCACTGTTGCACACTGGGCGGAGGGTTTCAAGGTACGATCCACAATGATGCTCAGATCCTTTTCCAGGGTGGTGATTCCTAATGTGGAACCTTGCATTGTGTAAGCATAATTTAAGTTGTTCTTCCCCAAGAGAATAACTTTGCACTTGTCTGCATTAAATATCATCTTCCATTTGGACGTCCACTCTCCCAATTTTTCAAGATCCTCTTACGATTTTTCACATTCCTCTTGCGTTTTAAGAACTTTGAATAATTTTGTATCATCTGCAAACAGGGTCAATGCAAGGAGATGAGGTGCCCGAGGTGAACTTCATCCCTTTCACTCTCCGAGCCCCATTGCTGCCACTGCCACCCCTCTCTGGGACCTGCAGCAGTGGCCGTGGCCTCAAGCAGCCTTGTGGCACTTACCTTAAAGTTTCAGCACCATGGGGCTGTTTGGCTTCCTCCCCCTCTGTTGCTGACTTCTTGGTATTATGTTGGCCACTCTACAATATTCAGTTACTACAGATGATTTTAATGAGAGTTCACAGATTATGAATAGTAGGTTTTCAATCTCATTTTTTAGTTATTTTAGCACCCTGGGATGTATACCATTTGCTCCATGTGATTTGTTACTCTTTATGAAATTGCTGTATTATATCTTTTGAGTTTATTGAGATTTGTTTCAATTCCTCCAATAAATAAAAATAAAGAATTAAGTATAATCCTGTCCTTAAATTAAAGCCAATTAAGTCTTCTCATCAGTGTGGAAACATGGGTTTCTGGCTTTTAATGTCCCCCACGATCCTTGAGACTGTGTTTTGGAAGATCTTCAGTCTTTTAAGCAGTTCCTGAGGTAATCCTGAATAGATTGCTTATAATAATCTAGTATTGAAAGAACAGCAGACTACCATGACCACATCACTAAAGGCAAAATACAGATGACATTAATAAATAGTCTTTAATGCTTTCAGTTTACCCACCCATAAAAATTCTGTGTTTCTTTAAATATTTAACTTCAATTTTTGATCTTCAAAATACTTGGCCATATTTTCTACCTCCCCCCCCGAAATAAACAAACCCAACAATTCTTTTTGCCATACGTGTAATTTTCCTTCTTATTTTGGGAGACTGGAGGGGGGGAGGGGGCAAAGAGTAGGTAATTCATATTGGCATTGGAGAGGCAAGGGGAGAGATAAAATCAGCATTATTTTTTTTTAATTTAAGTTTTAAAAAATTTACAAAAGAATGCATATTTTTACTGAAATTACAAGCAATCATGTTAATATTGAAACACATGACAAAAGAAATAATCCAATTTTAGCCCATGTTAATAGAGAATTGCTATGCTGAGATTACAAAAATTATAATCAGGATACAGCTTCAAAGAAATAAAACTCATAAAACAGAAACAAAATGCAACCAGAAAAGAAGGGGAATAATCAGGCAGACCTTAACATTATACTTTCCCAGTGATCTCCTTGCCTTTAAGAAAATCTTCAAGCTATGTTGTTGTTAAGTGCCATGGCGACTCTCTGGATAGTTGTCTTAAATTGTTTGGTCTTCAGACAGAGAGGCATCCATAGCTGCTGTTATTGTATCGATCCATCTCATTGCTGGCTTTCCTCTTTTGTGTTGACCTTCTACCTTGCCAAGCACGATGTCTTTCTCTAACAATCTCTCTCTTCATATTTATGTGTCCAAGCTATGAAAGTCGAAGTCTTGCCATCTGAGCTTCTAAGGAAAGTTTAGATTTGATCTCCTCTAGTACTGACTGGTTTGTTCTTTGGGCAGTTCATGGTATACACAATATTCATCGCCAGCACCATAATTTAAAGGCATCAATTTTCTTTCTGTCTACCTTTTTCACTGTCCAACTTTCGCACCCATATGACGATATTGAAAATACAATGGCTTGAACAAGTCAAATCTTTGTATGGAGAGACACACCTCTGCTCTTGAGAATCTTGTCTAGGTCCTTCATAGCCATTCTGCCAAGAGCAATATGTCATCTGATTTCTTAACTGCTTTTCATTTCTTTATTGGTAGTTGATCCAAGTAGGTTGAATTTGTCAACTATTTCAATTTCTTCTCCACCATCGATGAACTTATTGATTTTGGCAGTTGTCACGATCTTTGTCTTCTTTAAATTAAGGTGCAGGCCCATTTTAGGCAATCAAAAAAAAACATACTGTTTACCCTGAAAAGAAACCAAACAGAGGAAATGTAAAAAAAGTAGCACCAATAGCTAACACTCTAGATATTAACTGAAGAAAAGACTTCCTTTGCAAATGGCCACATCTGGAAATATCATCAATGTACCTCCACAAAATAATACATTTTTTCCCAAAATACAATTTCAAAATAACAGTTGTATCAATTAATGTAGCGAATGTTACAATCAGAGTAGCCCGATTTGCAACATCTTCTGAGGCAGTTTCAAAAAAATTTGAAATAAAGGTATTCACCAATTCGTGGGCTGCCCACTAACTGCTTACCTGACAGGTAAAAACAGAAACTATTACTTGATCAAATTGACCATGTTTAAAACCCTATTAAAATACTTCTGCAGCAAAATTAAAGGGACCAAGTAATGGGTTCTAGAAAAATTGAGAAATCTCAAATTTCTAGCATACATAACAATTTCCATAGATTCTAACAGCTTATGCAAGACAGTACTATCTTTAATGCTAGAAGACCCAGTCAGCTGAAGAGTAGTAACCTGAGAAAATAAATTTTCCATCTGTGGTTACTCTCATGCAGCTGCTCATCATGAAAGGTCAAAACATTAACAGTATCACGAGAAAATAGAGCAATTAGCCCTAAAGTACCTCTTAGGGGCTTGTTTACAAAGCCGCGGTAGCGGTTTCCGATCATTATCGGAGCCACGGCCCCAGTAGCAAGTTGTTTGGTGAAAAGCCATATTCTAAACATCTGAAAAGGTAATATTTGAGGATGGCAGAGGCAACTTCTGAGCAGATTCCAAAGCTGGAAAAGAAATAATCTATGGCATGGTAGGCATCTTGGCCACTTCCACTAGTAGCATGAGATAGGGGACCCAAGCCCCAGCCTGAACCTGACTCACTCCAGGAATAGGAGGTGGAGTCCTGACAATGGGGCTCTAAGAAACCCCAGATATGGAAGAAGAGTTCATTGCCATTGCATCAGCAGAGGAACCCACGGAGTGGAAGCTTCTCCTTGAAGATGTTTATCCATGGGTCCAATTTTCTTACCTCCCTCTGCTGGAACCGGTGCTGAGGCCTTTCCTTTGTCCTTCCTCTTGACACCACTCTTCGGCATAATACCAATATCCGAAGAAAGTCAAAACAGAAAGAAGAAACAAAGTAGTACTATAGTGGCACCAAAGGGGCATGCCCCTTTGGTCATGTGCACCTTCAGTCACGTGGCTGCGACTACCTGCTCGTGGCCACATGGCACTTTGAGGTGTTTTAAAGGGTGGGGAGGTGTTGATGATGCCTTCAGTAGGTGGTCCATAGACTACAGGCACCCAAACTCCCTCCTTCGAGCAATGGGAGCTCTCTTGCAGCTGCCTCGCTCACTCCTGGCCACTTTCATCATTGCTATATCTAACGTAACTCTCCCACATAATCAATATTAGCATGCACATTTGGGAATGGCACAATCCTCCCCCATGATGACCCAGACTTTGCCTCTGCTTCCTGCCCTATCCTGTTCAAAGGGAGATCATCTCGCATTCAGTGATCACCAGATAGTGTAGTTCAGTATTAGGACTAGGGCTGATAAAATCCATTCAAATGTGAGGTTATTAGACTATAGGAAAACTAACCTTGCCAAGATGAGACAATACCTCAAAGAGTCACTAGCGGGGTGGGAAAAACTGGGGGATGTAGAAACGCAATGGACAAAACTGAAAGGGGATATTTTAAGGGCAGCAAACCTTTTTGTTAGAAAGGTAAATAAATGTAAAATAAAAAGAAGACCACTATGGTTCTCAAAAGAAGTAGCTGAAAAGGTGAAGAAAAAGAGGGTGGCCTTCATAAAATACAAGAGATCACAGAAAGAGGAAAACATGCATCAATATCTGGAAAAACGTAGAGAAGCTAGCAAAGTAGCCAGGAAAGCAAAGATACAAAAAGTAGAAGAAATAGTCAATGCAATAAAATGGGGAACAAGACATTTTTCAGATATGTTAGTGAGAGGAGAAAGGGCAAAAGTGGTATTGTCAGACTCAAGGGGGAAGGGGAGGAATATGAAGAAGCTGATGAGGATAAAGTGGAATCACTTAAAAAATATTTCTGTTCTGTGTTCACAGATCAAGGGACAGGAGCAGGGCCTCCAAAAACATCCACAAATAGGAAGAGAAGCGACTGGGATCTTGAACGATTTTCAGAAGACTGTTTTCATGAGGAACTAGCTAAACTAAAAGTAGACAAAGCAATGGGATCAGATGGGATACATCTGAGAATATTGAATGAATTTGGGGACATTCTAGCAGCTCTACTGACTGAATTTTTCAATGCTTCTTTAGGGTCCCAGAGGACTGGAGAAAGGCACATGTCGTCCCTTTACACAAAAGTGGAAGTAAGGATGAGGTTGAAAACTACAGGCCCAGTTAGTCTAACCCAGAGGTTCTCAACCCAAGCCTCTGGGACCTCCAGGCCAGTCAGAGTTTCAGGATATCCACAATGAATATGCATGAGATAGATCTGCATGCACTGCTTCCATTGTTTGCAGATCTATCTCATGCATATTCATTGTGGATAACCTGAAAACCTGACTGGCCTGGGGGTCCCAGAGGACTGGATTGAGAACCACTAGCTAAATGCTGCTAAAACAAAGAATAGTGAGATTTCTGGAGTCCAATGGATTGCACGATCCGAGGCAGCATGGGTTTAGCAGAGGCAGATCTTGTCAGACAAATCTGATTGCTTTGACTGGGTGACCAGGGAGTTGGACCGAGGGAGAGCACTAGATGTGGTGCACTTAGATTTCAGTAAAGCCGATGACGCTCTTCCACACAAGCGACTTATAAACAAACTGAGCACCCTAGGGATGGACCCTAAAGAGGCTGACTGGGTTAGAAATTGGTTGAGTGGGAGGTGACAAAGGGCACAGGTAAATGAAATTCACTCTGAGGAGAAGGATATTATCTGTGGTGTGCTGCAGGGATCTGTCCTTGGTCTGATTCTTTTTAACATCTTTGTTAGTGATATCGTGGAAGGGCTGTTGGGTAAGGTTTGCCTCTATGTGGATGATACTAAAATCTGCAATAGAGTAGACACCCAGGAAGGAGTAGATAACACAAGGAAGGATCTAGCTAAGCTTGAAGAATGGTCAAGGATTGGGCAGCTGAAATTTAAGGCTAGAAAATACAGGGTCATGCATGTGGGCTGCAAAAATCCAAGGGAGTGGTACATTATAGGGGGCAAAGTACTTCTGTCCATAAAAGAAGAGCGGGACCTGGCTAAACAGGTAGAAAGACAATGGTGAAATCCAGAAGGATGTTTAGATGCATAGGGAGAGGAATAGCCAGCAGAAAAAAAAGGTGATAGTGCCTCAGTATAAGTCTCTACTGCAACCTCATTTGGAGTGTTGTGTGCAGTTCTGGAGACCACACCTTCAAAAGGATATAAACAGGATGGAGTCGGTGCAGAGGTTGACCACTAAAATGGTTAGTGGTCTTCATTATAAAGCAAATGAGGTCATACTTAAATATCTTAGAGGAAAGGCGGGATAGAAGAGATATGATAGAAATGTTTAAATACCTCTGTGCCATAAATACACAATAGGAGAGCCTCTTTGGATTGAAAGCAAGCTCTTCTATGAGGGGACATAGGATAAGGGTGAAAGGGGATAGACTCAGCAGTAATATATATTTACAGAAAGAGTGGTAGATGCGTGGAATAATCTCCCAGTGGATGTAGTAGAGACGAGGACAGTATCTGAATTCAAGAAAGTATGGAACAAACACAGAAGACCTCCGAAGGAATAAAGGGGGCTACTGTAGTTGATAAGGAAGGGCAAACCAAATAGGCCATTATGTTTCAATGTTTCTCATCTGCCAATAAGTAATATTACCTAATTTTTGTAAAATCTTGCATAATGCTTTCATGTAAAAGCTGAAAAGAAAAAGAGGCAGTATGAATCCATATAAGATTTCAAGGATTACAAGTACATTTTTTTAATTCACTCTTTGTCACCTTTTTTCAAGAAGTGAAGAAATTATTTCAACGCAATACCACCTAGCTGTACTGTTCTCAATAGGTCAACCAACAATTTGTTAACACTGATGAAGACAGAAGACAAGTCTGGCAGTGTCACCCCCCCCCCCCTCACTTTCCTCTCCATCTGTGTAGGGAAACTAACACAGAGTCCATGTTTTTTTTAATGGGAAGTGTGATTGGTAGCTATTCAGTACGTTTCCATTATCTATGAAATCCTGTCATTGCACAAACACTGTCTTTTTTATGATTTTTCCTCACACAAGACAAATTTGTAATGGGTCTAAAGTGTTCTTTCACTTGTGGAGTCAAGAGTGGAAGCATTCAAAATTTTTTATCTATATTTTCAAGGACTCTGGAAAAATTCACTCTGAAAGTCTCCCTTTTTCCAACTTTCACTTACCAGCTTTCCACTTCCTGCACTTACCTACCAAGTTCTATTCCCACAGCCCCTATTCTCCCTGTCTTTCACCTACTTTCTAGTCTCCCATTTCCATCCTCTGTACTCACCACTTCCCCAGCATTATCTCTCTGCTTCTCATCCCCTTACCAACCCCAATCCCTTCTCTGTTACTCATCCCCTCTCCTCCTGCAGTTCCTTTCTTATGAATTACGCCCTATCCAGGTCCCCATTCCTCCTTTTACGTAGCTGCCCTATTTCCATCCTCTCTCAAATCCTTCAAAGACCTGCCTCCTGTCCTTTGTCTCTCACCCTCTATTTTCTTTTCCCTTTCTCCAGCATCCTCTACCTACCATCTTCTCCAGTATTCATTTACCCTGTCTTTCCTCCACCTTAACTGCAGCATTCATCCTTTTGTCCCTTCATCTTCACCTTCCCCTGAATATGACTTTGTTTCTCCCCTGCTATAGCACAGTATCAGTTCCCAGCCCCAGCATCAGACCTGTCTTCAAGCCCAGCCCCCTTCTCCTATGTGCCCCTTGTCAGCTCCAGCCTCAGTGTCACCTCTTGCTCTTAGTACTCGTTCTTCCATCTCCAGCCCCCTTGGTAACTCTAAGGGATTTGTTTACTAAACAGTGGTAGCGGCTTCCGTGTGATATCGGAATTCAATGGGGCTGCAGCTCTGATATCGCACGGAAGCCGTTACTGCCGTTAAGTAAACATATCCCTGTCTCTTTGTCCCAGCCTCAGCATTAGCCCCTTCTGCCAACATGAGCTCCCTTTTGCCATCCACAGCCTTGTGTCAGCCACGAGCCCCTTCCCCAAGCCCAAAACCCGGCCCCTGTGTTAGCCCTGTGCCCCAGACCCTGCGACAGTCCCTAGTCCCTACATCCAGCCCCATCATCAGACACCTTCTATTCCTATGCTTAGCATCTCTCCTCTTCTTCCATTCACAGCCTTCTTGACAGTCTCATCCCCCTTCTCCCATCCACAACCCCATATCAGTCCCCAGCCCTGTGTCATCCTCCAGCCCGAGCATCAGACCAGACTCCCAGCATCAGCCCCCTTCTTCTATCTTGCCCGTGAATACTTCTAAATACTCCGCAGAAAGGCAAGAGCTTGGTTTCTTCAGTCTTCCACTTCTCTGCCTCTTCTTTGCCAGCTCTTACTGCTAGCACCGCTCAGCAGTTAAAACCCAAAAGCAACTACTTCCTTGTTGATACCAAAAGTAGTTGCTCTCTGATTTTAGCGGCAGCGGGGTGCTGACAGCCAGATTTGGCAGAGGAGCAGGAGTGAAAGAAAGAAGCCCAGAGGTGTGCCTGGGCAAGGAAGGAGAAGGTGGATCATACTGACAACAAAATTTGGGTGGGGCGAGGGCCCACATACCCCCTCTCCCTCGTTCTGATGCCTATGGAAGAAGTCCAGTTAGAGTGTACAGCTGCCATGTGGACTGCAAACAGAGGCCAGTGTACTACTACGGTGTGATAATATGGGCTATTATTGCACATTAATGAGTGATAAAGGCCCAAGTTAATGACATGCAAATGAGGTCTCAGCTAAATATCACACAATAAATTTTGTGCTTTCCCACAGCCATTATCATTAGCATTTAGATTTGAGGCGTAGCTAGCTTTCTTGCAAAAATAATTGCTCTGTGTTGACATTTTCCGATTTTTTTTGTTCATTATTGAACTATACAAGCAGGGTATTGGGTGCCCTAGGTGGACCTTCAACCCTATGCCCCCTGCTTCCAGAGATTTTGATAATTAAACTCAACAATCATGATCATCCCAACAGTACCCTTTCTACAATAATCCTATAACAATGTATAGCTGGATATCATACTCTGAATATTAAGCTTTGCTTTGTTTGTATGTGCGTGCCCGCTCTCTGCAGGTCAAAGAATGTGCTGACGGCTCTGTGAGTCTGTGCAACTGTCGGGATCTATTGTTCTGCTTTGTCTTCTGCTGTTCTTTGCTGTCCTTCAGAAACTGCTGCCCTAGGTGACTGCCTAGTCTTGCGTAATTGTTGTGCCGGCCCTGTATATAAATGGGTAGTCAGTTGATCATTTATGCAGTTCGTTTTTGCAGTGAACCTCACGATCGCTGACTATGACGTCAAAAAAGGCACACAACACACCAAGTTTCAGAAAGAGAATAGTGCATGTTATCATTTTTGCAAAGCCCAACACAACTTAATAGGTCAGCCATGTAGAATGAGCTGTTGAAAACAATTGTGTAGGTATCACACTGATTTTGCGGTATTATTTACTAGAATGAAGATTTCTTGTAAAAGAAAATAGTACAATGGGAAGAAACCTTATTTTCATAGTAGATTGCACTAGCCATCTATGTTACCCCTTTAGCTTGGCTCCTCCACATGGCGCCCCACCCCTTTGATGTCGCTCTTTCTCCAAGCATCAGCACGACTGTGGGCCTACAGCAAACGTCTGAGAGCAAAACAGTGAGAGCACTGGGTGCAAGAGCAGCAGAATGTGTGAAAGAAGGGGCAGACGAGGCAGGCAGGTTTTGTAATCAGATGACCAGTCTATATAGTATCAATAAATGTATTTATCTAGGCTTATATACCGCTTTTCTACCAATAAAAGCAGTGTACGTTCAAGTACTGTATATATATATTTTTCCCTTGTCCCTGAAGGGCTCACAATCTAGGTTTTTGTACGTAAGGCAACAGAGGGTTAAGTGGCTTGCCCAAGGCTTCAAGGAGCACCTGTGGGACTAGAAACTCCAGTCCTTCAAGCCCAAGGTTGCTGCCCTTTAGTGGAATTCAAACCCCTTGCCCTCACGGCCTGAGGCAACTTGCCCCAACTACAAGGCCACTCCTCCCTTAACTAAATTAACTGTGCTGCAAAAGGGAATTGCTTAAGGGGTGGAAGCAATATGGAGAAATGACTGGGATTGGGTACAACAGTCCTAATGAGATAAGAGACTTGTTTAAAATGACAAACAACTTGATTGTGAAAATTGGAAGGAACCCATGGCTGGAGCAGCAGTTCCTAAGGGAGCAGAGATGCGGTGGAAAACAAAGGAAACTAATTGACTGAAAAATTATTAAACTAAGAAAGAAAAGTAAAACATGCGATAAGCAGGTGTGCAAGTCCAGTGAGGCCAAATCTATTGCCAGGTATCAGTGGCGTTCCAAGCCCCTTTGGTATCCAGGGTGGGTGCCCCCCCTTGTGGCAGCAGGTGTCTTCCCTGCATGGTGCGGTGCATCCCCTCCCCTCCACTTTGCTTGTGGTTTTATACAATTTTATAAAGCTTCTTTTTATTCTCCATGGACAAGAATGAAATACGTCCTCACATAAAGGTGACATCATCCGACGGAGCTCATGTGGGAATGCTCCCCAGCTTCTAATCGAAGCTTCTGGGAGCTTCCTCTGTGCATGTGTGCCATCTTCCCGTCTACTGCCATGGCACCATTTTAGATCAGTCTTCATTTTTCTGCGGAGCTCAATGGATACATCTTCAAGACTCTCCACTTCAGTCGATAATTTTTTCCCCTCACGGGGACTCTGCCGCCTTTGATGGTATTTTTTTGTCATTTTCCCACTTGCTTGTTGCATTTTCTACTTTTCTTTCTTAGTTTAATTTTTCAGCCAATTAAAGTTTCCTTTGTTTTCCACAGCATCTCTATGGGTTCCTTCTAATTTTCATAATCAAGTCATTTGATTTTGCTATGGCTGTTTTTCCAGCCGATATGTCCAACCGATGTGAGTGGCTTGTTATGCTGCCTCTGCTCCAGGTCTGGTGGCTCTTCTTTTGCAAGACTTCGGCCAAGAGAGAAGAGCCGCTGGGTCTGGAGCAGAGGCAGCGCGGTAAGCTGCTAATGGGCTTTATGTTTGTTGAGCTGTTTCTGCTGTGTGGGCCCAGCAGGGGTGCACCCCTTCCTGGCTGGTACCTGGGGCAGGCTGCACCTACCGCCCTGCCCTTGGTATGCCAAAGGCAGGCATGTTGTTTATTTTCAGCCAGTCAGAATGTGTTCTGCTCCCACAGCTGTATATGGATATTGTATTGTATACAGCCGCCAGCTAACACAAGCAGCTTGTGAACCCTCTCTCTCTAGTCCCTGGAGATCTGCTTAGGTCATAACTCAGTCCAAGGTACAACCTTGACGCTATTGGTCAATGGCAGTGCCCATAGCTTTTTGGATATTCTTTCTTTTCCCACCTTATTGGTCAGAATTCTCCATCATTGGTACAAGCAAGCAAGCTCCACTGCCCCTCTCTCCCCCTCCATCCCTGCAAAATCATAATCATTTAATGAATTTAGCACCCAGCTTACTGCGTTCAGTACAATCTAGAGCCTGTCCTGAAAGTGGGTGTGAACTGAAGCAGCAACTACAGATAGATCCATCGGCATGTTGAACTAGGAACAATATTTTCTCTGCATTGAACTACTGCAGCATCAGTACTGGAGCATCATAGAATGAGTGTTTGGGTGAATGATACCCTGTGAAAATTTGAGAGGATGGGCCCCCTTTGATTTTCAATATTGTTCTCCCACTATGCAGGCATACAAATACACTGTTAGTTTCATTTTTATTTTATAGACCTCATCCCAAAAGGCTTTACAGCGGTTTACAGCAACAGTAAAAATATAAAAATAAATAAAACTTGTCCTTAACAATACCTATTAAAAGTGAACATAAATTATACACACTAGCATTCACCAATCCCTTTGGCCCTCAGCCCAGTCTTACTCTGTTTGCTGGACCTGTATGCAATTTCTGAAGATGGCTGACACCTTTCTGCATTTAACTGGGTGATTCAACTCTCTTTTCATTTCACAAAACACACACCAACACACTCAGCTTTGACCACCCTTACACACATATATCCTGCACCACACAAATTATTTCCCTATCCCCCCAGCCCTCTCAAAGCAACCCCTCCTCTACCACACCGCACGACCCCATCCATTCATTAAATCAGAGGCCCTCAAATGCAGTCATTGAGAGCTGCAAGCCAGTCAGATTATCTGGATTTCCACAATAAATAAGCTTGATGTAGGTTCAATACAATGGAGAAAGTGAATGCAAATAGAACTCATCATGCATATTCATTTGTGTAATTTCTGAAACGCCAACTGGTTTGTGACCCTCAAGGACTGGATTTAAGGAGCCCTGCTTTAAATTAATTTATTTGAAAAGTGCTTGCTTTGTATAAATTACAGACTAAAGAGTTTTCCTTATTTCAATCTATGTGCAGAGTTTCATTGTATAAGTTACAAAGATGACAACATTTAATTTCCTACCAGCATGAACTAAGTCATGGTTTGTTTAAGTATGTAGAAATTAAAGGTCAACAATTACAACAAGCTGGTAGAGATGCATATTATGTTGAAAAGAATGCAATAGATACAGGCTGATTATTTCACAGCTTAAGTTAGAGGTTCAGGATCCAATAGTCAGTGGCAGTGGCTAGCTGTCGCCGCTGAACTTTAGACCCGGATAGTCTGTGCTGAGGCCATAGCAGGCCACCGGCATTGAATACCTGGGTCAGCCAGATAGCACACAAGCTAACCAGTAAGCGGCAATATTCAGCCACTGTCCGGTCATCCCCACCTGAACATTACCGCTGCCCGGTCATACCCAGGGGCTCCTCCTGTTCCACCCCCAGAATGCCCCAATGCTACCTGGCTAGCATCGGGGCATACAATGGCAGCACCCACAGATATCTGATGGCACTAACCACTTTAGTACCCCTGAATATCCCTGTCAGCATGATTAAATATTGCCCTTTTTATTTATTTATTTAACTGGGTTTATATACTGCTAGTCTACTAGTCAAAGAAGTTTACATTGGCTTACATAGAACAGTAATAACTTAGTGGAATACATAGAACTGTAAGCAATAAACAAGTGTTGAAACGTTGTTGTCCTTGTAATTATCCTTAGGGCCTGATATTCATCTAGGTCGCCTATGCGCCGCTACGGCGCATAGCCATCTGCGCCAAACCTTAACCCTGGATATTTAATGCCGGTGTCATATGTGGCACCAGTATTGAATATTTGGGTTCGCCCACAGTCTCTCAGCTGCAGTAGCTAGCCGGGCAGTGACGATATTGCATGCTGCCCAGTTAGCTCCTGCAGGTAAAAGATAGGTGAGCTTTTGCTTTGCCTATCTTTTAGCCACAGATCGCTAACCAGGCAATATCACCACTGCCTAGTTATCGACTGTTGCTGCCTCTGCTCCTCCCTGAAATGCCCACAACACGTCCCAGTGCTAAGTGGTTAGCATCTGGGCATGTAGGGAAGAAGATCGGGGATATTCAGTGGCACTAACTGTTTTAGAGTCAATGAATATTCCGGATAGAGACATTTACATGGTTTACAGGGCTGTAAACTGTAAATGCCTTTCGGATATTGGGGCCTTAATGTATAAGGTTTTCTGTCCTAGGAATAGATCAATAAAGGACAATAGCTGGCATTGTCTTATAGGTAAGAGTACAGGTTGCCTTACAGGAGAAACTATATATCCCAAAAGGCTTATTTGAAGAAACACTCTAAAGAGGAATTTCCGGTTCCTGTTTCACAACCATTGTTTAGCATGCAGGTTTCTGCCAGTATAACTCATGTCACTTTTCAATATTCTTGTATGTATTCTGTGCATGTAATTACTTATAAAACAGTTTTCCCTTCTAAACCTCATTGTGAGGTTACCAGATTCCCTGATTTTTGAGGACTGTCCCTGATTTTAGAGCTGTGTCATCGATTCCCACTTGTTTGGCAGTCTCCTGTCCCCAAATCTAGCAATGGGGACAGAGAGGTAGAAAAAAAATAATTTTCAATATAGTGATTTGAGTATGTCAGTTTTTATAATTTACATCTATTATCTTTATAGTTCGCACAGTACAGGGGAAGTGAATCACTGTTTCTATTTCTTTGTCGATTTGTCTGCTTGGAAGTGATATTGCCACTGTCATGGGATGGATGGGAGGGGGCAGTGTAATGACTCCATTTCGCTCCTCCACACCTTGTTGCTCAAACTTGGAACTAAGGTCTCCTTTCCTTTCCTCCTTCTCCTTTCCCACTTTGGATGTGTCCCAGATGTGCCTCCAAAAATGTAGTAACCTTACATCATTGTGTGAATGTCTGTGGTTCAAACCAACACATTTTCCATCATATTGAACTAATATTATATTGTTGGCCAGGACTGCTTAAATTTATCTCCCCTTATTTTGGGCTCCCTTTTCCCTTAGATCAAGAGAAAGAGATCTTCATAGCATTCTGATGCAATTGGCCATCCCAGACCCCCAGTGTCTAAAACACATACCACTAGCAGTATTTTTAATGCTCATTAGCAATTTGGCAGAAGAAAGATGTGTCATACCTCAGGTTCACCACTGTTTCTCTGACTCCTGGCTGGCTTGAGAGTTAACTCTGTCTGCAGGCAGGCAGCAGCCAGGCAGGGAAGGGCTGCTGCTTCTACTTAAAAGCAAAGAATTCATTCAGTCTCTCCGCTATAGCCTTGTCTCCTCTTACTGCCCCTTTTACCCCTCTATCATCTAACGGTCCAATTGACTCTCTCACAGGCCTTTTGCTACGAATGTACTTGAAAAAGTCTTTATTTCGTGTTTTTGCTTCCAAAGCAAGTTCCTTCTCAAATTCTCGCTTTGCCTGCCTTATCAATGCTTTGCATTTAACTTGCCAGTGCTTGTGCTGTTTCCAGTTTTCGTCGTTTGGCTCTTTTTTCCATTTCCTGAAAGATGCTTTTTTGGCAGCAACAGCCTCTCTGACCTCACCTTTAAACCATGCTGGCAGTTTTTTGGACTTTCTTCCACTTTTCTTAATGCGTGGAATGCAGCTGGTCTGGGCTTCGAGGATAGTATTTTTAAATAACACCCAAGCTTGCTCTAAGTCTTTAACCTTTGCAACTGCTCCTTTTAGTTTTTTCTTAACTATATTCCTCATTTTATCATAGTCTCCCTTTCGAAAGTTAAAAGGTAGTACTGTGGAGTTCTTTACTATCCCTCCTCCACTAATTAAATCAAACAGGATCATGTTATGATCACTATTGCCAAGTGGTCCCAACACCCTTATTTCTTGCACCAGATCTGGTGTTCCACTAAGGACTAGGTCCAGTATGGCTTCCCCTCTGGTTGGTTCATGAACCAGCTGCTCCAAGAAGCAGTCATTTATTTGATCTAGAAACGTTATCTCCCTAGCATGTCCTGCCGTGACACTGACCCAGTCGATACCGGGGTAATTGAAATCACCCATTATTACTACTCTGCTGTGACTTTTGTTAGCTTCCTTGATTTCTTTGAGCATTTCATCATCCATTTGTTCATTCTGGCCAGGCGGTCGATAGTACACCCCCACTGCCATCACCTTCCCCTTCATACATGGAATTTCAATACATAGAGATTCTACAGCAAATTTTGTTTCCTTTAAAACATTAATCCTTTCTGACTCAATGCCCTGTCTAACATAGAGCGCAACCCTTCCATCAATTTGATCAGCTCTATCATTACGATATAGTTTGTATCCAGGTATCACAGTGTCCCACTGGTTATCCTCCTTCGACCTTGTCTCTGAGATTGCAATCATATCTAACCTCTCATTTAGTGCTATATATTCTAACTCTCCCATCTTATTGTTTAGACTTCTAGCATTTGCATACAAACATTTTAGAGACTTTATTTTATTAATATTAATCTGGCTATTGGTAGGCATGGATAATTTGGAATCCTTACGCTCTGTCTGCACCGTATTCAAGGGCATTTGGGCTACTAAAACCTTTTTTGGAACCTCACTGCTTTTGGTAGTATCCTTCAAGGATACCTTCTTCGGAACCATCCGCTCTTGGGCGACTGTCGGCTTTCCCCTATTTTCTAGTTTAAAAGTTGCTCTATCTCCTTTTTAAAGGTTAATGCCAGCAGCCTGGTTCCATCCCGGTTAAGGTGAAGCCCATCCCTTCGGAAGAGCCCCTCCTTTCCCCAGAATGTTCCCCAGTTCCTAAGAAATCCAAAACCCTCATCCTTGCACCATCGTCTCATCCACGCATTGAGACTCCGGAGCTCTGCCTGCCTTTTGGGTCCTGCACGTGGAACAGGAAGCATTTCGGAGAATGCTATCCTGGAAGTTCTGGATTTCAACTTCCTACCTAAAAGCTTAAATTTAGCCTCCA
Source organism: Ichthyophis bannanicus (assembly GCA_033557465.1). Taxonomy (NCBI): domain Eukaryota; kingdom Metazoa; phylum Chordata; class Amphibia; order Gymnophiona; family Ichthyophiidae; genus Ichthyophis; species Ichthyophis bannanicus. The sequence continues at coordinate 502,297,241 of CM066031.1, forward strand.
GAACTTCCCTATCACATTTTCCTATGTCATTGGGTACCGACATGTACCAAGACAGCAGACTCCTCCCCAGCACTATCTATGATCCTATCTAGGCGGTGCGTGAGGTCCGCTACCTTCGCACCAGGCAGGCATGTTACCAGGCGATCCTCACGTCCACCAGCCACCCAGCTATCTACATGCCTAATGATTGAATCACCAACTATAACGGCTGTCCTAACCCTTCCCTCATTGGCACATGGCCCTGGAGAAACGTCCTCGGTGCGAGAGGGTTTTACATCACCTGGAGGACAGGTCCTAGTTACAGGTTCACATCCTGCCACACCAGGGTGATGCTCTCCTGTCACGTGACCTCTCTCCTCCATGGCAACAGGGATGCTGCCAGACTGGAGGTGGGACTTCAGGACTATATCCCTGTAGATCTCGTACATGTACTTCTCTGTCTTTCTTATGTCTTCCAGGTCTGCTACTCTAGCCTCTAGAGAACGGACTTGTTCCCTGAGAGCAAAGAGCTCCTTGAACTTAGTGCATACATAAGACCTCTCACCAACTGGGAGAAAATCGTACATGTGACACTCAATGCAAAAGACTGGAAAGCCCCCATTTCGCTGCTGGACTTTTGTCTGCATCTTAGTTTAAAGCTTGTGTTTAGGTCTTTAAATTCTGTATTTACTAAGGGTTGGTGTAGATGCTTAAACTAATAAAAGTGTATCTAATACCTCTAATATACCTTATTCACCTGAAGCTTAATTAATCTCAGGTCCTCAATGTATGACTGATTTGGATAAAGAGCTGCACCTGAGAGTAGCCCCCTTCCTCTAAGACGTGTAAGTACCTATAAAGCTACAATTACCCCAGGGGCGGGTGGGTGTTGGAGAGGGAGGGAGGGAAATAAGACCCATTAAAAGAGGGCTGTTACAAGGTACCCTGTCCTGTATCCTCAGCAGGGGGGAGGGGGATAGTCCCTCAGGTAGGCTAGAGCAAGAAAAAGAGTTTAAAACACAGCAGGTTCTGGGGACAGAGCAGGGGGAGATATTTAATTTAAAGTAACAGTTAACCTGCTTGAACCAAATGATTTCAGGACAATCTACCAGGCGCTGATAATATCTCATTTTGACTATGCCAACGCCATTTTACAAGGCCTCCCCCAATCCACCTTGAACCCGCTACAACTCGCCATGAATGCGGCAGCGAGGGTTCTGCATGGAGCCTCCAGGAGCGACCATGTGACGCCTCTTTTGAAGCAGTTATACTGGCTACCCATCCAGGCCAGGATCATTTTTAAGACCATGTTACTCACATTCAAAGCTGTTAACAAACTCTCCTCTGCCTCTTTAACCGCCCTCATCCACACCACATCCCCAAATAGAGCAAGAAGATCCACGGCTATAAACTCTCTAAAAGTTCCGAAGGCACTAACAAAATGCACCACAACTACAGCCAACAGGGCTTTTAGTCTCTGCGCGCCAATATGCTGGAATGCATTACCCCCAAATATTCGGGCAATCAGGAGCCTGATACAGTTCAGGAAAGCCCTCAAACACCACCTTTTCATCAAGTACCTCATGGATAGCAACGACACAACACCCCAAGCAATCAAGGGATCCTCAACAACACGCCCAGATAGATACTCTAACTCCAAGTGGCTCATATGATTCTATGAAACCTACCTGTTCGTATGACTTTATGCAGTTTGCTTTGTAAATAGTTGCCCTTTGTTATCCAAGTTTTTTACCCTGTTATCTGTAAACTCATACGTGTTAACTGTACTGAGTATTTTTGTTCCATGTAAACCGCGCTGATGCCGAATAGTGCGGTATAGAAGAGATTGTAAATAAATAAATAAATAAAATGCAATTTTTAACACTAACAATGACAGACTATATAGCCATAACAACTCAGAGGCCTCTTTTTCTAACCCTTCGCTCGAGCTATCTGCCATACAACTCATAGGAATAAAATGGGCCATACCACAGATAGCTTGATTAATATTAGTAAAATGGGCCCCAAGTGTTTTCCGAGGCAAACAATGATTGTATGTCTGCTTTGCCCCCTGATTTCAAAATAAAAATATAAAACAAGGATCATTAACAGTGCTGATATTCTGACAGGTCATGTTATATCACTGACCTGGATATGTGGCAAATTGTGTCCTTTTCCCCACTGCAGCTAGAAAGGTAGGTGGAGGGTGGTGTTGTTCCTGACCTGGTCCCTTTGTTTCTTTTTCTGCAGGAAATTACCATTGACCATTTTCTACTTCCTGTTAATAAGTTCTCTATCTTCTGTTGTGATGTCATCAAAGATGCAATTGTAGTGACCTGCATCTTACAGTAACTTATGACATAATAGTACAACTACAACAACATGCAGAAGAACTTGTTAAAAAAACAAGCAGCAATATTTAAACCCTGCCATCTGTATTTTTTTTAAATGCCAGCAATGATATTTAAGTACAATCTGGATAACCAGTACTGGCATCGGTACAGTGTCTGGCGCTGAATATCTGGATTCAGCACTGGCCGCCTAGCACTTAGGATAGCTTTTTAACTGTCCTAGGTGATGCAGATAATTATCTGGACAGCGATGCCGAAAATCACCGCTATCTGGATAATTCTCAGCTCCTCCCCCAAACTACCCCAGCCCAATCTGGATAGCGCCAGCATGGTCTGTGATAATATTCAGTGACACCGGTATATTTTTTCTCAGAAGAAAGTGTCAGTGCTCATACGCGGGGTTCTTTCATTAATACATGAGGACTATGGGTCAATATTAGCAGGCAATGAGGAAGATGATGGTACTCTGTACCTCTATGTACCCCCTCAAAAAGAGCCCCGAGTGGCACTATCTGGATTATGCTGCTGGGCTTACCTGGTCAGCTGGTGCTGCTAGCTGGATAAATCGCGCTTAATATTGCACTGACATTTTAAAAGTCTTTTGACCTGTCATGTTCCTCTTGCTCCTTTGTGCTTCCAGCTCAGTTGGAGACTTCATCTGCAACCATGAGGGGGGGGGGGGGATTTTTCTCCTGTTTTACTTCTCTCCCTTCCCTAACATAACTGGTCTTGTTATTGTAAACATGGGCTGGGGGCTGTGCACTGGGGCTGCTTCTGGAGCCCTTTGCCATGGCCACCCTTAAACAATGACCACATCCTCCAAGGGCTGTAAACACTGCCTTAGCATCAGTGCCAGCTGACCTGGGAAGCAGAATCCCTGTCCTGTGGATCAATCCACATGACGGGTCACAGCACCTGCCATTTGAGCTGTCAGGCTGGCCCTTTATTCATGTACAAAATGTCTGCCTTTTTACACAGGATGAGTTCTGTTGCAGTCTCACTTCAATACTGCTCCAAGTGTTTGTCAGTAGCCTTCAGTTTTTTTTGTTTGCTTCTTATTTGCATGCTAGATGCAGCACCTCCCCTTTATCGGAACGGAAATCTTTCTAACTTATGCACGCTGCCATGTGTAAGGCGTACGTGCTGGAAGATAACACGCCACAGACCAGAACCAAAGCTCTGCTTTGACGAACAGTGGCAGAAAAAAGAGCAAGGGATTACTTTGAATGGTTCTGCCAAGATCAATTCAACAGCTTGAAAACTGCTGATAACCACTGTTGAAAAAGGAATTTAAGTCCCCAGTTCTGCTTGTCCAGATAGGCTTGGATGGCTGCCAGTGGGTGAATCAGATGTCAATTGGGTTTGCACTGTAGGAGGCAATCTGTTCCAACAGCACTGAGGCCTGAAAAGAAGGAATGAATCTGAGGAGGCCTCCGTATAGCATGTCCTGTCTTTCATGCTACCAGGAGAACCTGCTTTATAGCCAAATCACTCTGGTGAGAGGTTTGTGGAGTTTATACTGCTGAAAAGAAAGCCGTTTCCGCTACTTATCTACAGTCTGCTAATTTTTTTCATTCTTTTGTTTTCCACGGGAAGAATTATAAAATTAAGCAGAACTACTGCTCCCCTTGGTAAGTGCAAATTGTACAATAGGTTTTGTTTTTGATTTATTGAGAAAACACTATTGGGAAATGTTCCTGCAAATTGGAATTTTTTTCGGCTCTAAGAAGTAAAGGGTTAATTTTCATTAAAATGCTGGAGATTCTTCTGTACCTGTAATTGTTATCCTTGGTTTATTTTATTTGTTATACCACCTTTTTTGAGCTTATAAGTGGTTCGCAAATCAGCTCGTTTTGTAAGAGAACCAAGTACCACATCAGTAAATGCGTATGTTGTGATAAAGTTGGAACCAAGTTAATATACGGCAGAATTTTTAAAACACTGGGTTCAATATACAGCTGGTGCAGTGACCATACTAAGTTAAGTGCCAGTGCTGGCTCCTAGTGTGTGTATATTCAGCACTATTATCCATATAGATAGTGCTGCTAAACATACATGTAGTGCAGTCACTGTGCTGGCACTATCCACCTAGCTTAGGATGCTGACAACTACTACTACTTCTTATCATCTGCATAGTGCTACAAGGCGTACGCAGCGCTATACAGAGACATGTACAAGTACATACCTGCTTCAAAGAGCTCAGAACATCTGTGCGAAAGTAGTCACTAAAGCCAGCCTAGCAGATCATGTAACCCCAATAATGCTAGAACTTCATTGGCTCCCTATAAATAGCAGAATCAGATATAAAATCCTCCTAACCACATTCAAGCTCCTGAACAACATCGCCCCTTCATATCTAACCACACTATTACATGCCCCATCTGAATCAAGAACCCGCAGACTAAACGCAACACACTCACTTGAAATACCAAAATCATTCAAAAGAACTAAAAAATCCACCAGCACCAGAGCCTTCACATTCACTGCCCCCATGCTCTGGAATGATCTCCCAATAAACCTTCGGATCATAAAAGACCTCACCCAATTTAGAAAGGAACTCAAGACATACCTTTTCCTCCGAACACTTTGAAATCCCTTACCCCCAAGTCCAACCACATACCATCCCAAAGACACTCAAACACAAAGCCCTAAAATTACACTCAACTACCCACACACATACACCCACCACTTACACACCCATCACAGACACCCCAAACAATCTCAAGAGAAATATGAAATAAATTCCTAATCACACATATATGACCATGACTACCGGTACAACAGGTAGAATACTCTGATTGACACTACGATACAGAAATTTATAATTATATACAAAATGTAAATAGTTACAACAATTAATGCACAGTTATCTGTATAAAGTTAGAAAGTTATAAAGTTACTAAATATTATCTGTATAAAGTTTACTAAATATTATCTGTATAAAGTTAAAAAACTATGTTCCATGTAATGTATACATTAGTGTACAAATTTGTTTACTTTGTTCCATGTAAACCGCCCCTGATCTCTGGAAGGGGCGGTATAGAAGAATTAGATAAATAAAATAAAATAAATAAATAAATAAATAAATAAATAAATAAATAAATGGAAGAGACAATCCCTTCTCATAAGAGCTTACAGTCTAATCAAGACTGATAACACACCAAGTGGAGATTAGGCTATATCTAGGGGAATGGTAAGGAAACACATAGGAAGTGAACAGGAGACTAGGGGGATCAGGATCCAAAAGCAGTCTCAAAGAAGTGAGTTTTTAGCCTGGAATTGAACAAGGCCACTGATGGCGCCTGAAGTACCGACTCAGGTAGTTTGTTCCAGTCATAAGAGCAGCAAGGTAGACAGATTGAAGTCTGGAGTTGGCAATGCAAGAGAAGGGCACAAATAGAAGGGATCTGCCAGAAGAGCAGCGTTCCCAAATATTGCTGCTATCGGAATAATTTTTTCAGTCGCTCTCATGCCACCTCTAACATGACCCTTTTTTTATACGGGTGGAGCCACATTCCAACATGGGCATCCAGGCCCCTGTGTGCCCAAGTGGAATCAGGACGCACAGAGATAGATCCGATTCCAGTCCCGTGGGGGCTAGACGTGCCCTGCGATATCAGAATCAGGTTTAGGGTCTGTACATGCAGGGCAGGACCTGATTCCGATCAGCCTGTATGTACAGAGCCATGCCCAGCTAACTCAGTCAGGCTCCTGAATGGACCGCAGTGCCATGGCGTTCCATTGCAATCCCCGGCCGTTGACCACTCTCTCCTTTCCCTGCAGTCCAACCCCCAATCTGGCCTTCCATGGCCAGGGTCGGGCTGTGGGGAGCCCCTTCACCCCCTCATCTTCCTTGCGGTGCCTGGGCCTACCATCCCCCGACATCCAGGGGGACTTATTCCACCTCTGAGGTGGAATAAATCCCTCGTCCAGTCTGCCGACCCTGGATGTGCAGGGCCGACTTCAGAATCAGCCCTGTACATCTGGAGTCGCGGACCACCTACTGCCGCCCTAACTCCACCTCTGCAGGGCCCCCCCCCCCCCCGTCTAAGCCTCCCTATAGAAACTCCTTGTTCATATGGGGAGACTTTTGACAGGGCTAGCAGGGACAAATAGTGGGGATGGATGTCCCAACAGGGACAGAATAGACCCCTTAGTATCCAGCTGTTTAGTGGGTTGTTTTTTGTGACTCCGCTGGCACTATCCATTCAGTTAAGTCCTGCAAATCATCAGGTCTAAACTAAATGAATAACTTTTCTGTTTAGCAGCTGAAAATTACCACTAAACAGACAGGGCTCGATATTCATCTGGGCAGGCTACATGCTGCTACAGTGCCCGCTGACCCTTAACCCCAGATATTCAATGCCGGGGTCATATGCAGCCCCGGTATTGAATATCTGGAGATCGCCGCACACGCTAAAGCCATAGTAGCTAACCGGGCATCAGCGATATTGTATGCTGCTCAGTTAGCTCCTGTGCCTTAAAGAAAGGCGAGGGTTTTCCTAGGCACAGGTCACTAACCAGGCAGCATGCAATATCGCCGCTACCTGTTAGTGACAGTCTTCGCCTCTGCTCCACCCTGGAATGCCTCCAACACACCCTGGGCTGTAAACCATATAAATGCCTTTTGAATATTGGGCCCATAACGTTTAGTATTTCCTCCTCCCCACTCCTATTCCAACCCATTAGTAAATGGGCAATATCTGGATGTTTGTCAATTTAAGTGGCCCAATATTATGCTTTGAAAATATGTAGATAAGCAAATTATGTGTTTGCTATCCACTGGCGAATGCATGGTTTGTTTTGAACATCAGTATGTAGATGTACAGAAATTTGCTTAAGTTGCTTCAATTCACCACCTTAAAATAATGTTTATGGTCTTGTCATTATTCCTATATTCTCAATAAAGATCAAAGCAAAAAAAGTAATGTAATTTTTATGTTATTACTGTGCTCTTCCTGAGCGCTCCTTCTACCCTTTGGTCATCTACAGGTTCAATTGACTCCCTCGCAGTCAGGATAAGATTCTTCATAACATGGGTGATGTACTGATGGAGCCCAGTACAGGCAGCTTAAGATTTCTCTCGAAGCAGTTGAAAGGGAACTCATGTATGTTTGTACATGACGTCCCAGCTGCTGCTGTTGTGCTGTTGTGCAGGACCATCTCAATCTAATATTGTAACTTAGGGGCTCTTTTACAAAAGGGTGCTATGGTGTTCCACCTAATGTGCTGATAGCGCTCAAAATCATAGCGCGTTAGGAGACAACACCACTGCGTTAACTGTTGGGGGAGGGGGGAGAAAACATGTTCCTGGCAGTTAACGCAGTGCATCCTGTCCTAATGCGTTATGGAGGTGGAGGTAACTGCACTCACACTAATCGCACATCTTGCAGTTAGAACCGAGTGCATTGATTGCAAGGTGCTTACCCCACCCCTCTTCATTCTTAAACTGCCCACTTACCACCCCAATGCACAAAGCACAATTAGTGTGGCAATCAGGCAATTGCTAACTGTACTAGCCCCATGCTAACAGTAACTGTAACTCATGTTAACTGCTTTGCTCCCTTACGTAAAAAGGCCCCGTAGAGTAGAATTCAACTTCTTGTAGAGATGGAAGATTTTGTAAGGACCTGTATCCTCCTGCACATGAAGAACACATGCTACAAGTAAATAACTTGGGTTTCCCCTAGGACATGAAGGATAGCAAGTTCTCAGCTCATGGGGCTCCCTAGCTCGGCTGCTTTCAAAAGGAAAAAGGGGAAATAATCAACATGCAAGGCACAGCGACAACTAGCCTTTTTCATATTATTTCTCTCTTTTTTCATTTTTCTATTTTTGAAAGGCAGCCTGGAAAATAAATGAAATGGTCCTAGGGAGATGGAGCTAGATTCCTATCTACAGAGATTCAGGAAGATGGAATCAACAAACCTACTGCTGTTTCAGGAGTCTCTTTCTAGATAGTACTATGATGTTATGTGATGTTGGAAGGACGCTTGTTTGTATGTGTTTGTTAGTGATTTGTGGTATGTATGTGTTGAGATTTTTTGGTGATAAGTGCTTGACTGTTTTTTTCCCAATGGTAATGTTGTGGTGTTTAACGTTTTGAGTGGGTAATGGTAGTGGTTGAGGCTTTTTGACCGGTGATGCAAGCGTCTGCTGCTCCCTATAGTGAATTCTCACTAAATGTAGGGCATGAGCTAATCTGAGGTCATTTTGCCTGGAGGGATATGTGTGGATGAACTATTGGTAGAGTAATTGTTTTTGTAGATAGTGTTTATTTAAGAGCTGTTCTTGTTTAGCGATAAGGAGTTACCATGCAGTAAGTGTTCTAGTCATGTTAGAGGCGTTCCGTTGTTAAGGGGTGGTAGTGAACACTTAGTGGGTGGTAATAGCACATGCTGCATTAAGGGATGGTAGTGGACACTTAGCGGGCGGTAATAGGACATAAAGGGGTGGTAGAGGACATTTACCCTGTGGTAATAGCACATGCTGCAGGAAGGTGTCTGGCATGCACCTTAATGCAGAAAAGCCACTGAAGTGCTGAAAGGGGGCAGGGAAGCCATTGGAGAAGGTATGGATGCAAGCACCATTGGAAGCTGATGGTGATGACTCACCTGATGCCTGGCAATGTGGCAGTATGTCTAATGAGCATGTCTGACCGTACAGCAAACCTATGCTGTTGACTAGGCAAGATAGGTGGCTGCCTAGTGATGATGGCCAGTGTGTGTTTTGGTTGTGTTATGGGTGGGTGGTGGTGGCAACAAAGTCAGCAAAGGGAATGCAGCAGCAGGGGGTGGGGGGGCACTGTGACAGGCATGCAGTCCTAGATGCACCTGAAAGCATACACCATATCGTAAGCTACATTATAGTGTCTGTGAGGTGTGGACAGGTATCCAGATGTACTGTCAATGTGTGGCATACCATAGGCCAGGACAGTGTCTGGGTGGAGGCAGCATGTGCCTGATGAGGCAATAAAGAGAGGTTTGTCCATGAGTGCGCATGTGGAACAATCACAAGAGAGGTGTGCATGATATGGCTAACTGCTGCAAATGACCCCTGATGGCCATGGTGGTGCAGTTTACTGCCAGTAAGCTGCCCCACTATGAATCTCCCTGATGGTCAAATGTGGGTGCAGGGTTGTGCCATGGATTATCCAAACATAGAATTTGCATTGTGTGTGGTGGATGGATGTATAGGATTATACAGGCCAAAAGCATTTGGTGTGTGTGAACCAAAAGTAGTAGTGCCATGGGGTACATGAAACACCATTTTTTGCAGGTGGGACTGGTGCCTCAGCATATTTTACTGCAAGACGATACACCCAACAGAGTGGCATGATAGAAAGGGATAGAAAGTTGAACCCATCTACCCCATGTCAGGCAAGTAATGATGGCAGAACAGTGCAGGGGATAGTTATGCAACAAGTGTTAGGTGCCTGAATGTATGAGACATAGCCTCTTTACATAAAGCTGGGAGGTCATAATGATGGCAAAACAGAAAACATATCCATACCAGTTGACCCAGACATCTGCTGCATATACATCACTGACCCACTGCAATGTGTCGCAGTAGAGCCACTAAAATTATGCTCACAGATGTCTATGATGGGGAATGCCATGTTGGGCTACCCAACGTGTGGCTATAACACATAGAAAGGTAGAAGAATGATTGTCTGCAGGTCACAGCAGAGCCAGGACTGTGCAAAGTGGGGCAAGCACACCCAGGCATAAAATGAACAAGTGAGAATCAAACCCTGGACCTTTGACCATGGAGACATTGTACCAACCAGTAGGCTACACTGCCGCATGTAAATGGGTAGAGCCTACAGATCTCTGATCAGACTGTTTGCTGTCTTTGCCAATATAGGTTGGGCCCTCCACTACCCATGAGGCACTGCACATGTAAAACAGCAGTCTGCAGTTGAAGAACCAATGGAGAATGCACTGATACAGCATATCAGCTCAGTAAGATGCACTGGCTGCGTGTGCTACATGCACATCACAACAGCAAGCCGTGCTGCAGAGCAGTTTCAGATGTCACCCCAAGGGTGAAGAGGGGTGTCTAGCACCTGGTCCACTGAACCTGCACTGTTAGAGATGGTCTCTACATTGCTGCTAGTGTGTGGTAGGTATTGTCTGCAGTGTGTTATGCTTTTTCTCCTTGTTTCCTGCATGCAACAGTTTGGCCCTGTGTTCTGTCCATGTTGGACACTAACCCTCTAATAACAGTGCAGGTTAGTGGCCAGTGTCAATATGCTGCTGCCATGGACAGCCATTGCAGTGGGGGGTATATAGACTGGGGTGGGGCTACTGTTCTGCCAGGACTCCAGTGAGTAGGCCATAAACTACTGCTGCCTCAACCATTGAGAACTAACAGTTAACTACAGCACAGGCAATAAGACTGCCCTTCACTGCCAAGCATAAGCCAACTACGGTTGGTCTGCTGGTCAGCATGTGTATAGCATGACCATGAGCACTCTGCCTTGGGATACTCAACATTGCCACACATCTGTTTGCTCAGTGATTAGCATCTCCAACAGAGAATGCATCCACATCACTGGAGCCAGACATTATAATAGCTCTATGTGGTTACATAGCCATGCCATGGTCACTTTTGGTCATAGTTAGAGTGCCAACTCAGCATGACATACAGTGACCACCCAGGTAATGCACGTGGCAGACAGGCACAATGGCATTTCAGCCAGTGATCCTACCATTGTGGCAGACACATCCAGGCCAATCTGTGCTGTTTCAGGCAATACCCACAATGCTCTGCATCACCTTATTCACATTTTCCAAACTGGCTGGGAAAAACTCAGGCAATGTGAGCCAAAGTGCAGTGCAGAAAGCCACAGGACAAAGGGGAACCATACACACACAGAAGCATACGCTCTCATTGGCGCACTGTGCAAAAGTGGAGATGGTTGGCATTCCTGCTGGACACTCCTGTCTCACTCAATGTCAGCTCAAGGACTGATAACGTACGCTCTGTTTGCAGATGCTATTACTGTGCCTTGGCCTCACCACATGTTATTACTGTGTGCTATTAGCCTCCAACCAGCTGTGGATAGTGGAGCCTGTCAGTGCTGCTGGTGGGTGTTTCCACCATTGCTGGCCATCTCCTTGGGGGTTGCACATGCTGGAGCTGTACTTACACTGTCAGCTAAACCTTGTCCACAGAAAGATTCAATACAGAAACCCAGCAGAGATCTGAACCTGTGACCCTCCACTTATAGACACACCAACTGTGTGTGTGTTGTACCACAGTGCTGCCTTGTAGACAACTAGCTCCTGTTGCTGACATGCTTCCCTTCAGCTGGCCTTTGGCACATGCTGCAATGCGCATGGTGCACACAACCAGGACAAGGCTTCTATCTGCTACAGGTTGGTGCCACTTCCCACTTCCCACGCCACCACCAACACCCCACCATGCAGACTAGTGTAATTCTGGCAACAGAGGAGTCACATATTCATATTTCCCCTTTGCATAAACCAGTCTTACTGCATAGTTTTGTATTACTGAAACCATTGCTGCTGATATTCTGGCAGGTCAAAGTACACCCCACTGCAGTAATTAATACGTGAAATTACCAGGGCATGTATCACCACAAGAAAGTCCTGTCTGTTCAAAAAGGAGCATAATCTACTAAGATGGTGCAATGCCCCAAATGCTCCCTTTACCACACCTACAATCTGTTGATCCATTTACAACTGACTATCTAACTGCATACCCAAAATCTGCACCATATTCTGGGGCTTCAAGACCATCCCATCCACCTCCAGTCTTACATTTGTAGGGAAATCTGACTTAAAGTCTGCCTTGGGTCTGCTTATATATGTATATATTGGCTTTATATGACTGAACTCTTGCCTGGTGAAACTACACAGGAGGATGGATGGCACAGAAGACAAGAAGACAGACAAGAAGACAATAGCTATATGAGAGTATATGCTTGCCATAAGAATATGGATGCGGCCTGTTATGGAGAATTCTGGGTAACCATATTCTGGATAGGAGTGTGCAGAATATTGGGCCTAACAAGAAAGTACAGGTCAAGCAAAGAATTCAAACTGATGAGCACAGCATAATCTCTGCCTGATTTCAAATAGTGCCAAGAAGAAGGAAAAATACAGGAAGGGTCAAAGGTCACAGACCATGCATAGATAATTAGACCTAAAAGCATTTCCAGATGTATAGAGGTCATAGGCCATGTATAAATAAGCAGGTCTAAGTGCAGGTACAAATGTACAAATGTAAATAGATTCTCCCCTGGGAAAAGTGACACCTAAGTAGTGATAATGGATTCACTGAGGCTAATGTAGAGCAAACATTTGAGATGTATATAAGGTGGTTATTTTGGAGGAAGGGTGGGCAGTATTTTCTTCCCTTTCACAGAGAAGGAAGTACTGTCTGCCATTTCTATAGACGGGCTTTTGCTGTTCTGTATGACACTGCTATTTTGTTATGCTGAAATAAAAGTTCTTATAGCAACTGCCGTCTAAGTAATTCTTTGATTGGTGATATTTGGGCAACCGTTGTGGGAACCAGAAGCTACAATAATTGGTGCCGAACACCCTCTAAATTTTTTTCCCTTCCAAATTGCCCAAGGACTCCTCTGACTGCAGTTTTACTTGTCAGAGGGACTACCTCCTGTTTTTCACAGTAAAATAAAAAAACAGGGGATGAGAATACCTTAAGAGGATTCCTTCTGCTGGTACAGAAGATGAGAATACCGCTCTGAGTGACGTCGAGAGAGATTTTGATACCCTAGGACGACTCCAGTGGGTGAGTTTTGTTTTTCCTGTCTACAAACAAAGACGGAAGATTTACCCAGGTTCAATTGGTGGGTGAGTACCAAATTTACACATATGCATATGTATTTTATGTGTTTCATGTTTTGTTATGTAGCAAATTGTTAGATTGTCTTTGCATTTAATTGTAATGGTAGGGAAAGAAAGTTTGAAAGTTTTGCCCAGACATTAGGTCTCTGTCTTTCCGGGATTGATTGATGTACGCTTGAGACTGTACATATCATTGATATGAAGCGAATGTGTGTCTTTATCCACGTTTTCATACCTCCGCGAGGAGATTGGCTGGATTTAGATGAAGCATAAGCATTGTAAGTGTGTATAAATCCTGGATTTTTTAATTTCGCTCCTCTGTTAATTACGAGGTTTGGATTGCTACCTAAAAGCGAAATTGCGCACGCCTCTGTATATAAGGAGGTTCAATTTGCTATTGGTAAAAGGCGACGTTAATTGCCCCTGTCCCTGAACAGTGAAAACACCAGGTCTACATAGCCTATAGAGAAGGGACAGCTAGGGAAATGTTTAAAAGAAAATCTAAACAGGAAGAAAATACTGAGAAAGGAACTGAGCCCGGTCCTAATCCCATAGATAGCCTTGTTAAACAGAACCCCCTATTGGAGGCTTCAATAAAAAATTGTTCTAAACAATGGGAAAAATGGACGAAAAAAACACCCTCTCTTGCCTGGCCAGCAGGGGGGTCGTTTGATCCGCTCATTTTGACCAAAATTAGGGATCATATTTTATTTAACAAATGTGGCAAAGCCCAATTGGAACATTTGCGACATATTTCCCTGTGGATGCAAGCTGGTCCAGAGCTTTCGCCATCTGCCCCTGTGCCCCCACCTTCTTATTGGGCAGCCGAAAGTAAAGCTATGGCAGCCATAGGCTATTCCGACCCTGTTTTCCAGCCCAAGTCAGAACCGACTTCTCACCCAGCAGCCTCTATACCCCCAGAACAGGTCCTGCATAAACTCTTGGACACTGAGGGAGCTTGGGCAAAGATTGAGGGTCATGTTAACTTAAAAGCCACCCCTGCCCCAGATCCCAGTGCATATGCTGAGGCACAGGCAAGATTAGAAGAGTTGAAACAGCAATTAACAGCAGAACATGAAGATTTAGAAAGTCAGGCTCAAGCTTTAAAACTATCTGAGGTTAAAATTACTGAGAATCTTAAAAGATGGGAGTTAGACCTCACAGATAGGGAAAAACATCTTAAGCAGATTATAGAAGAGGAAGAACAGGAGAAGGTAGATGAGGTAGTAGAAGATGAAGAGCAAAAAAGTGCACTTACAGTGATTTGTGGAGTTGTAAAAGGTGGTAAAGCTCTTCGAGCTCCACAACCCTGTATCCTTACTTTTATTACGGAGCAGGAGGATGGAAATGGTTATTATGTTTACCGATGGTCCTCCAACATGTACGGTTGGACAAGAGCCAACCAGCCTCAGATGTTACAGTGGCCCCCTAATGGATCACTAGAAACTGTACACCTTAACACCGCCCGACTCTGCATTCGCGGAGGAGCGGGAGACCCTAACTGGGATTCTGCCTATATGGAGGCAGGTCTGAGGGTTTGGGAAAAGTATGAGAATCAGGACGCTAATAAACAGCTTCTGTTTCCAGTAATCTACACAAATGAAGGAAAATCTAAATATATCCCATGGAGTTTTACTGATATGACTAATATAGCCAGTAGTCTCCCTCCACTTAGTAGAGGGGGAGAGACATGGATTCAAAAATTTGAAAGAATTACGGCTGGATATCATTTGGCTTTGGGAGATATCAAAGCTTTATTGGCCAAAATTCTGGGAAATAGTGCGACAAATCAAGTGTTCGCCAATGCCGATTTAGGCCAGGTGAAGGTCACAGTTAACACTTATGATGGTTCTTCCTTCAACGAGTTTCGTCCTCGTATTTGGGACTCCCTCAGGGAGATGTACCCTACTCAGCGCAGTTTGGCTCCTCTCACTACTATGAGATTCCAAATAGGTGAGGATATCAGTGCATACCTCGTACGATTTCAAGATTTATGGGAAGCACAAATGGGGGTACCATACGATGATGTTTGTATGAGACCTGTATTTTTCCAGACTTTGTGTAATACATTACCCCCATCCGTAACTGCAAAATTAAAGTCTATAGTAGCCTTGGAGTCTGAGCCATGGCCTAAACAACAGGCCCATATTTTGCATTATATTCGATCTTTAGAGGAGGACACTTTGAAACCTGAGAAGGATTTGAAACAGGCCCAAGCACGCTTGTTACACCTTCAACTTAAAGGGTTACAAGAAATTAAAGATCCCCAATCCACCACCAAATTACATCTTGATAAATCTAATAATGAACTTATTAGACAACTAAAACAAAAAATTAGGGAACAGCAGGAGAAAATTGATGACATGGAATATTGGATCCTTATGAGGATGATGTTCCAGACCCCTGTGATGAGGTATGGGATAGAGATAAGGAGCGCATTTACTATAACGGAGCCCAACGACCCCGTTATCCTCAGCCACAGCGTCGAGGTCCCTCGTACCAGCAAAATAACCGTACTCTTGCCCCACAGTGTTGGAACTGTGGTGGTTACGGTCATTTTCAGCGTTCATGCCGTGCTCAGCGCAGAAATGAGAACTTTGATAGGAGGCGTTTTCCCTTGTGGACACCTCCCCGGGATTCTGGACCCCCACCCCAACAATGACTGGGAATCTATATCTTACAGGCGAGGCTCACATATCAGGAACCTCTGATCACAGTATATCTTAATGATGAGCCCACAGAAATGTTACTTGATACAGGAGCCACGTCCTCTGTATTAACTGCTTTACCACAGAGATGCCAGCTTAGTAGAAAGAAAATGACTACCACTGGTTTTGATGGTAGACCCCTTACATCTTACCTAACTACACCCATTTGTTTAAGAATAGGAGATCAGCAGATTTCTCATTCTTTTCTGTTTGCCCCATATTGCCCAGTAAATTTGATGGGTAGGGACTTACTGGTGAAATTACAGGTTGAATTCACCTATGGTCCGCAGGGAGAAAAAGGCCCTGAGCGGTCACTGCTACTCAGCCCTTATGGCCGAGTTAAATCACATCTGCCTGTAACCATTCGTATTAAGCCTGGCTGTAAACCACCAAAGATTCCGCAGTATCCCCTCCAACCGGAGGCCCTGCAGGGATCTCGCCAGGAGATTCAGGAGCTGTTACAGCATGGAATTATTGAACTCAGTAATTCCCCATATAACACCCCACTATTCCCTGTGAAAAAGCCTAATGGGAAGTGGAGAATAGTTCATGACTTACGTGCACTTAACAGTGTTATTGAACCACAGTTTCCAGTAGTCTCAAACCCTGCCACATTGCTGACAACGACTACTCTGTACAAATATCATACTGTTCTGGACCTTTCCCATGCCTTTTTTGGGATAGAAGTTGAATCCACATCCCGGCAGTTTCTGGCATTTATTTTTGAGGGTCAGCATTATCAGTGGACCAGGTTACCCCAAGGATATGTGGAAAGTCCTTCTATATTCTCTCAAGCACTAGTTGCTGATTTGCAATCATTCAGGGCAGAGCTGCCCAGCAATGTGTCTTTGTTACAGTATGTAGATGACTTACTGCTTTCCACAGCTGAGGCTGCAACAAATCTGGCCCTCACAGATAAACTTGTTTGTTATCTTTTGGAAAGTGGATACCAGATTAACATGGCCAAGGCACAGATCTGCCAAACTGAAGTCACTTTTCTGGGTTTCCTAGTAGGAGATGGAATGCTGTCTCTGACAGAGAAAACTAAACAACACTGCTTGCAATTACAGATGCCTACCACTGTAAAGCATTGCGATCTCTGCTCGGCATGATAAATTTCTGCCGGAATTGGATCCCGGGTCATAGTCAGCGCACACATCCCTTTCGCAAATATTTAAAAGGGGGGGCTAAGGGGTCGACTGTTATCAGCCTGTCAGCTCCTGACCAGATTTTGCTTCAATCTCTTTTGACTGATGTCTCGTACACACCAAGTATTTGTCTTCCTGACTATTCAAAGGAGATGTTTCTCATTAGCTTTCACGGACATCACACGTGGGCAGCTGTGATTTATCAGGATGATGGTAAAATTGTGTCCTACTTGTCAGGATCTTTTTCTGTTACAGAAATAGTTTTGCCTGATGTTGAGAGAGGGTTAGTAGCCACCAGTGAGGCAGTCAGAAAAACCTATAACACCTTTCATCCCTTGCGACTCACTGTGTATTGCTCCGGTGATGTAGAGGCATTGTTATGCAGTAATACTCTCCACTTTACCCCATATCGGGTGCACCAGCTTTGTGCTACTCTGCTACGGAGTCACATTCTCATTAAGCCATTCCCTGCAAGTCACCCTTTTGGCTACCTACAAAATTTAGTTTCTGTCATTAGTGGAGAGGAAGAAGATAAGATCCCCATTTTTTCTTTTGCAGATAATATTCTGTCTCTTCACGAAATGCCTGTCAATTCTAAAGTCTGGTTCACTGACGGTTCTGAGACGTCACTATGTTCTGGTTTCAGTGCAGTACAAATATCTCCTTCTGGAGACATTCTAGATGTATTGCAATATCAGTTGCCGAGTGTTTATAGTGCTCAAGGTGCAGAACTCTGTGCAATTTTGGCAGTCTTACTGCATCAGGAGAGACAGAACATTATTATATTCACTGACTCCCAATATGCAGCACAAGTACTGACAGCACTTCACCAGAAATGGTCACAAAGAGGTTTTATCACTTCCTCAGCCAGCTCAATTTCACATCTTGACGAGATACATCAAATTTATGAGTGTTTAGAGAAACGCAGAATCAACAATCTGTTTCTGTGCTGTGAATGGGTTCCTGGACATACACAGGGAGACTCTTTCCGCCAGATGGGCAATGCCCTGGCAGATCAGTTAGCCAAAGAAGTAACTAGTAATGCTTCCCTGACTTTACCTGTCACCAGATCACAGATCTATTTAGTACCTGACCTTGCTGATTATCAGAAAGATGCTGTTTCTCATGAGATAGGAAATTGGGAGAGACTAGGTTGTTCCCAAATTAAGAAAATGTGGGTACATCCATCATGAAAACTTTGTATCTGTTATGTGGCACTAAAACGCCTTACAGATCTCATACACGATATCTATCATTCTAGTACTGCAAATGTCTACAGCATGCTTGAGGACATTTTTTGGTGTCCACACATGAAAAATCGCATTCAGGAACTAGTAGCTAAATGTCCTGTGTGTATCCTGAATTCTCAGCCAGGAGGAAAACCCATAGCCAAAGGTCATCTCCCGGTTCTAAGTGGTCCTTTTGAATCCTGGTATGTAGATTTCACTGACATGATTCACAGATGTGCTCAGAAGCGGTACCTTTTAGTGTGGGTTTGCCCTTGGTCTAAATGGATTGAGGCTTTCCCCTGCAATAGAGAGACTGCTGAAGAAGTAGTAGAGGTTTTGCTAACACAAATAATTCCCCGATTTGGCATTCCTAAAGTCATATATTCTGATAATGGCTCTCACTTTCGTAATGCTCTTGTGACTGCACTTACCCAGCATCTTCCTGTTCAGTGGAAGTATGTTTCTGTGTATAAACCTACTTCCAATGGTCTTGTTGAACGATGTAATGGCATTTTGAAAACTCAACTCAGAAAGATTTGCGCTTCTGGTCACATGACCTGGCTACAAGCATTGCCAATGTGCTTGTTTCAGCTACGTAATAACCCGATCAAGCGATTACATCTGACACCTCATGAAATGGCCACTGGCCGGCGTATGCGCACAACTAATTTATCGCAGTCCCAGGTTCCGATTCATGATAGTCTTTCTGCTTACCTTGCAGGACTCCGGATTGCGCTTCAAGAAATTGCTGACCGTGTAGCAGCCACACAGTCTGTGTCCAGTCCATCCTTATTACCTTGTTTCCCTGTAGGGTCCACTGTCTATAAAAGAAATTGTGTTCGTGTATCCTGGGACTGCCCAACCTTTTCAGGACCCCACGTTGTCACTGCTGCTTCCCCTTTTGCTGCAAGACTGAATGATACTGATACTTGGGTGCATGTCAGCCATCTAAAAGCGTCTCCAGCTGTCCCATCTGATTAATCAGTTTTATTTTCCTACAGAACTCAGTGTTCTCACAACAGTGCTATGTTATTAGTACCAAAGATGATCGCTGTCAAGCCTACTCCATGGGCGTCCTTGTGCTTTTTTCTGGGAATCTCTGTCATAATCGTCCTCCTTATTGAGTGTTTACATCCAGATGGACAGCTAGCTTTGTTTCTTCATGGATGGAACCAGACTAACCAGACGATATCTCGAGCACCCCGAGCTTTACCTGAAGGCTCTCTGAACTTGTGGAAGCAATCAGTATTACACATTGTTTCCCTGATGAACATTACAGACTGCATTATTTGTACCCCTTTACCAAAGGGTGTATCATATGCTCCAGTACATGTTTCAAAGGTTCCCTTAAATGAGTATGCAGGACAGCTTGCTTGTGTAGATAATAATAACTTTTCTGCCAGTTGTTATGAGACTTTTAATTGTTCCCAGACGTGGCATGCAATGAATATGATATATGACCCTTTGCGTGTATATGCTGACCCGAATATGATATTTGATCTATGTTTAATAACAAATGTATCCATTGCTTTTTCAGACAGGTGTAACCTGTCGTATAATGTTATTAATGGATCCTTTCATTTTGCTAGTAATTCTGTCATGATAAAGTGGTATAATCAATCCGGTAATATGGACCCCTCTAATATGAAATATGATTGGAGAAATATTACAAGAAACCCGGTAGTGTTTAATGGAGCAGACTTCCGCTGGTATGTGGGAGTTGGTCCCATTTATCACGATGATTCAGCTGTGCTGACAACGGGTTCTCAGAATGAATCTCCATATACTTCTTGCTATCTCCCAATGTCCAGTTTCAGGAGGGATCTTACCTCAGCTACCACGGGAAAATCTTTTGTTAAGTGGTTTGATGGGCATCATATGAGTCGCATATGGACACCTGCTACAAACCTCTTTGCTGTAATGGGTCATTATTGGTTGTGTGGGGAAACTCTGTATCAGGTAATTAACCTCTCCCTATTACCCTGTGCTTTGGTTAAAGTTTCTTCTTTTTCTGTCTTGATACCTCTTAATGTTACCCATCATTCTGCTTCTCGCTCCACCCTGCATAGATTAAAACGTAGCTCCTCAGCTTATGCTAGCCCCTGGGATTCCTCTATAGCCGAGGATGATGCCATTCAGGCCTCATTTGAGTATATCAATTCCACTTATCCCATGACTAAAACTCGTTTGGATGCCCTTAGCGCAACGGCCTGGATTCCCTTTGCCACCCCCGCCCTTACTGCTGAGCTTGGTATGGCTGTACGCCGTTTGCAATGTTTGTTGCATATTCAAATGAAAGCTGTTACTGAATCCATATCACGCCTAGCCGAGTCCCTTGAACAAAATACACAAATGACTCTGCAGAATAGGCAAGCTTTGGATTTGCTTTTGGCCGCTGAAGGCGGAACATGCACTTTCATTAATGCTACGAACTGTTGTACTGTAATCGCTAACCACACGGTGTTTGTGTTAGATGCCATGAATAAGATAAAGCATCTCTCTGATTTGCATATTGATGATTTTAAAGGGGGACTTCAACTTAATAATATTTGGGGTAGTATTGCTTCATGGTTTGCTAGTTTAGGTGTAGGACTTAAAGCCTTCTTTATTACGCTTTTAAGTATAGCTTGTTTTGCAATCATTGCTTGTTGTACCTTATCCATTTTACTTGCCTGTTGTAAACGAATGATATCGCAAAGCACTAAAACCATGTATATTGTGTCAAGGGAACAGTACCAACGATTGCCTTTGAATGATCCATCTTTGTCTCAAATGGTTGTTATTCACGCCCCTTAGTGGGATTATTTTAATTATCCCCCCAACAAAAAAAAGAAAAAAAGTGGCGAATGTAGGGAAATCTGACTTAAAGTCTGCCTTGGGTCTGCTTATATATGTATATATTGGCTTTATATGACTGAACTCTTGCCTGGTGAAACTACACAGGAGGATGGATGGCACAGAAGACAAGAAGACAGACAAGAAGACAATAGCTATATGAGAGTATATGCTTGCCATAAGAATATGGATGCGGCCTGTTATGGAGAATTCTGGGTAACCATATTCTGGATAGGAGTGTGCAGAATATTGGGTCTAACAAGAAAGTACAGGTCAAGCAAAGAATTCAAACTGATGAGCACAGCATAATCTCTGCCTGATTTCAAATAGTGCCAAGAAGAAGGAAAAATACAGGAAGGGTCAAAGGTCACAGACCATGCATAGATAATTAGACCTAAAAGCATTTCCAGATGTATAGAGGTCATAGGCCATGAATAAAAAAGCATGTCTAAGTGCAGGTACAAATGTACAAATGTAAATAGATTCTCCCCTGGGAAAAGTGACACCTAAGTAGTGATAATGGATTCACTGAGGCTAATGTAGAGCAAACATTTGAGATGTATATAAGGTGGTTATTTTGGAGGAAGGGTGGGCAGTATTTTCTTCCCTTTCA
Organism: Ichthyophis bannanicus; assembly: GCA_033557465.1. Lineage (NCBI taxonomy): Eukaryota > Metazoa > Chordata > Amphibia > Gymnophiona > Ichthyophiidae > Ichthyophis > Ichthyophis bannanicus. The sequence continues at coordinate 502,318,945 of CM066031.1, forward strand.
CAGAGAAGGAAGTACTGTCTGCCATTTCTATAGACGGGCTTTTGCTGTTCTGTATGACACTGCTATTTTGTTATGCTGAAATAAAAGTTCTTATAGCAACTGCCGTCTAAGTAATTCTTTGATTGGTGATATTTGGGCAACCGTTGTGGGAACCAGAAGCTACAATACATTGAACTCATGACCTCCTCTGCTATACCACAACAACTCACACTTTTTTGGATTCAATCTCAAGCAATGCATGCCTAACCAATGGGAAATTTGAATCATTCTGTCATTCGGCATTGACACTTCTTTCCTTAAATTCATGTCATCCACCTGTATAATTAGGGGTATGTTTACTGAACCATGTTAGGCTTTTGCAGCTAACACCAGGCAATAGCTGCAAAAAGTCATCGTTAGCTGCAAAAGTCCTGCGGTAGGTGCAGAGGGCTTTCCCAGCATTTCCTCTGCAGATACTGCAGAGAAAACCCAGGGATCGCAGATACAGCTATCACTCTCATTAAGGTAGCTATAGCTGTATTTGTGAACTCTGTAAACATCAGCGATTACCATGTGAAAGTAACATCTGTGGTAATCCCACATTGCGGGCATGCCTGTTCTCCTCCCTAATCCCGCCCAAGCCAGCAGCTACTGCTTGAAATGCAGACATCATGGAAAATGGCTTCCTCCAAGTGATATTTCCATGTTAGCACCACGGTAGCAGCTAATGCCCTTTAGCGAACATACTCCTTAGCGTTACATCATCTGCATATAGATGATATATAACTCCCAACTGCATAATTAGTCACCCTAAGGGAGCCAAATAAATATTAAATAGTAGTGGGGTTAACACTGACCACTGAGGAATCCCAATCGTCACCTGTCTCCCACCCACATAATGACCCTTCCTTAGCACTTGTCAGGTGCAGTTCATCAGAAAAGAACATATCCAAGATAAAGCAATGCCTTGTACACTTATTGCCTTCAATCTTGCTACTAGTAAATCACAAGGAATGGTATTGTATGCTGCTGATAAGTTTAAAGCAATAACGATACAGTGTAAACCTTTGTCTAAGATCAGAATCTAGTATTGCCAACAATGTTTCTGTGCTATGATGAACACAATATCCCAACTGTGAAGGGGACAGTAAATTCCTCTCCTCCACAAACTCCTATAACTGACTGAACATGGCAGGTTCAACGATCTTCCCCAAAAACAGTAACAGAGACACTAGACAATAATTGTTCATACCAGAATAATCCATGGAACACAAAATAAACCTCTTCAGCCTACCTGGCAGACTACCTGCCTGCAGGAAGCCTAAATACAACCAACAAACATGCTGTGAAGCATTTGGACTCTACGCTCCTTCCCTATGGAACTCCCTTTTTGACACACTAAGAACATTCTATAACACTCCCCTTTGTTCACTGTAATGTTAACTGTTTAAAATATGTTACAATGTAATGTTTCAAGTTTTGTTCTATGTAAACCGCCTTGATTTTGCTGAAAAGCGGTATATAAAACCATTCAATAAATAAATAAATAAATTACCAATCTCCCCGCCATCCTCAAGCACCCGAAAACCCACCTATTCATTGAACATTTTGGCCCCTTCACCTAACCTCCCACCATCAACATAACACTACCAAACCTGATTCACACTTATGAATAGTTGTTTGAATACACCATTTAGATCCAACATTTGTATATAGTACTACAGTTCATAATATTTAATATGTTTGTTAGCAAAATGTAGCACTGTTTCAATTGTTAACTGTTACTCTATTCGTTGTATAACATATGTTTACTGTAAAACCGCTTTGACCCAGTAAAAAGCAGTATATAAGCCTAGCTAAAGAAATAAATAAATAAAACCAATCACTAAGACTGTGACAAGGATTCATCACAAGGAATAATACACTATGCACAGAAGAATTTAGCGCCATTTTGTGCTTTCTACCATCCTTGCTACTTCTGCACAGATAGACACACACTGGTTATGTGCAAGGCTGTTCTCCTAATCCCGGGACAGAATAAGACTCTCCCACAGATCTAAAGTTTTGTGTTATCACTCAGCTCACCTCCGGACAGATGTAGCCAGTGTTACCTAGCTTAGCTGCCTCTTTCGGTCTTTGTGCTGTTCCAGTGATTGCCTTGGATCCTAGCTACAATTGTCCTTCTGGCGGAGCACTAAGGTGCTGGTCTTACATTCTTCCCTTGTGGATGGTACATTAGCCAGACAGCTGTTTCTGTACTTTTCCTAAAAGCAGAGGGTGCCTGTGACCTTTGGTGATTTATTACTTTTGCAAAATTGTAATCATAGTGCTGCTACAACTTGCTACCTCAAATTTCTAATATATAGTCTTTATATCCTTTATTTTTCTATCCATAATAAAGCCTAATATATATATGTACACACACAGACTTGGCTGTCTTTCATAGCTCATTTGCCAGAAAGACTCACTGAAGCCTGGTCAGGGAAGCAGCAACTCCTCCCTAGACATAACTGAACCTATATAACTTATTTTCTTTTGCTGCTAATAATCCCCACAGACCATTTACATTTTTCCAGAGTTTTCCCTGTTGTTATTCCATGGAAACCTGTCACCATCTACATAGCCAGTAAAAGTGTCAAGTACATTCTTAAGAATTAGCTTATATGGAATTTATTCAGGATACCTCAAAAGGGTCTGTGTCTCTGAAAGAGAATCTAGTTTTCCATGATTCAACCTTTTCTCAGTATCTGCAGTAAGTCGATCAATTAAATCAAAGTATTGTCTTCTGAGATGTTCCTTTGGTGATGACGGGAAATATTCTGAATCTGATCTACTATCATAAAGTACCATCATCCTTTCTAGTGGGCCAGCATAGTCTTCGGAGCTGTGGTTCTGCAAGGTCCAACTGTGCAGAATTTTTTTTCTGTTCCCCTCCAGAACTCATCAAACTGATTTTCTGTATGCATATTTTTTTAGAGTATCAGTTGTACTTTGAACAAAAGAATTAATTTGAAATAAGTTGATTCTTTCTGACTGTAGGTATCTTGATAGAACTATGATTTTGGAAACCTCATTTAGCATGGATAGCCACAGGTGGAATTCAGAAGTTGCAATGGATCTTAATGGAGATTCTGCATCAGTTCCATTCTGAAAATCCCTGTCTAACAAAGTAGCTTATGCTCCTACACCAGAATTGAATGATGAGGTTACAGTTTCAAACACATTGGTATAACTAGCCTAGTATGTCTCTCACAGACGCTTCAGAGTCCTTCTACTTCATTATTTTCTGCCTGAATCTGATTAAATACTGCTCTAGACTTACTAGATGACTCCAGAAACATACAGTATAAAGGCTGTTCAGCATACAGATCATATTTCACACCTTTTGCCACATCCATCAAAGCCAAATTTAACCTATGAGCATGACAGTGAAAGTAGAGTGCCCACAGGGCAGCTTAAACTATTTATGAGGCCCTGGACAAACTTTTCAGGATGGGACCCCTTCAATATTTACTTTTGTTCTTCCACTGCTCCTCTGGCACACACACACAGCTGGCCCTAAAAGCTATAAAGTTAAAAGCAATAGCTTACTTACAACTCCTTTGGGAAGTGAAGGTTCTGACTGCAGTGCATGCTGATGCTCGTCACTGGTTGTACACCTCGAACGCCCAGCGCAGCCTTGCCCAATGCACCATGCACCACAACTTGCATGTATCTTGCAGGCCCCACACATGTGCTCCTCTTTGGTACTTATGTCGGACTGGGATGCATAGGTTGACATACAGCATGGAGGTGGAGCAATGGAGAAGCACTGAGCAAGCAGGGAGTCACTCACCACTCACTGTGAGTCTGCGACTCCCAGCTTGCTTTTTTTTCTGAGTGGACTTGGAGCGTGAACGGCTGGCACTGACTCTGAGGAGCCAGCGTCATCCAGTGCAAAATCCTGAAGCATACAGTGTGAAGAAGTGGACTGCTGGGCCAGTATCTCCGGTATTGCATTGACCAGTGCACTTAGAAAGGAGGAAGGGGGAGGTGGGTTTAGGGGGAAAAATAAGAAGCTTGGTCTGGACCATGTTCAATTTCAAATGGCGGTGAGACATCCAGGCAGCGATGTCAGATAGGCAGGTAGAGATTTGGGCTTGGAGGGTCAGAGAAATATCAGGTGTAGAGAGATAGATCTGAGAGTCATCTGCGTAAAAATGTCACTGAAAGCCATGGGAGGAGATGAGTGCACCAAGGGACTGGGTATTGTGATGCAGCAGACCAGTGGGGAACAGAAGAAAATATTTTAAACACGAAAAAAGGCATGCACAAGCTGCAGTATTTTCAGGAACCTGATAGGGGGAGCAAGAGGGACCTCCGGAAGACTGAGGATCCACGCCCCACAGGGTGTGACCAGAAGCCAGCCAGCCTCCAATCCAGGAATGCAGGAACTCCTTTTAAAGAAAGTCTGGAAGACTGAAAAGGAGGAAGTGGCGGTCAAAGGGGAAGTGGCGGTAGCAGCAGGAGCAGCAGAGAAGGCAGAGAAGTTATAGAGCCTGCAGAAACCGGAGGAGCGGCAGGAGCTGCAGAGGTGGCAGAAACTGCAGAAGCTACAGACACTGCTGGAGCGCCGGAAGGAGGAACAGGCCAGAGAGACCTGAAAGTCGGAGAGTACGGAAGGATCCAGGAGATCCGGGGACACGAAAACAGTACTGGGACCGCTGTGAGAAGTCAACCGAAGGACGGTTGAAAAACCCACGCCAGGTTGCAGGAGCAGGGCATAATCTCAGCAGGAGTAGGCCTCAAGCCTCATCCCAAGGAGAGAAGCCAGCATTACAAGGTAACCCACACTTGGTTGGGAACAGCCTTCAGAGAGCTAGCCTGTGGAAAGGACAGGAAACAGAAGGTCCCTGTTCATGTAACATTTCTCCTGATACAAGGTATGAAAAGCTTTTATCAAATGAGAGACTTTTGAATAAGCAGTGTTTTCAGAAAGCTAATATAAAATCCATGAAGAGGGAAGAATATTCGCCTTGGAGAACAGTACAAGACCGACGCCCCACTCTGAACCCAAGGCATTGGGAGGTCATACAGTGTTTGGCTGAAAAGCCCAATTATAGGTTGCCCAGAACCACGGACTCTGTTTCAGAGGCGTATGATCAGGAACCAATGCAAGTGGAATTGGTAGAATCCCTTTCAGATGAGGAAATGGATTGTAGTTATTGTACCACTGGAAGCTTGGAATCCTTGCATAGCATGTGAGCAGTAAACTGGTGAAATAGGAAATGTTTGTGTTTGTATCACCTCTATGAAGAGAACAGTTGTTGCTTTGAACCTGAGTTTTACTTTTTCTAACCTGATGTAAGGACCTTTCTTTTGTTGTTTTGGGACTGATCCTTTGAACCTTTGCAAGACAAGGGAAATAAAGCCTTATTTTCCCTCCACTTGGAAACCTGTGTACTTTGGGTATTGGGTAATAAGGATGCTACCAAGGCTATACATCCCTGGGCCCTGAAAAATAAGTACCAATCCCAACCTTATCTTTATTTGTGTCCGACCTACCTTGGCACTCATTAGCCACCAGGGTGGCGTCGCAACAGTATATAGAGAGAAATGGAATAGGCCAGGGGTCTCAAACACGCGGCCCGCGGGCTGCATGCAGCCCGCAAGAGAACTTTGTGCGGCCCGCGATGGAGAGGAAACAAAAAAAAAACAACCCTGGGTTCTGCTGCTGCGGCAGCGGCAGAATCAGCTGTCCCATGGCCCCTTCCCGTCTGCCCGGCAGAGCCCTCAGTCAGCTCCATCAGTAGCGGGCTTTTCAAGCTGCGAAGAGAGTATTTCCCTCTTGCGTGGCTCTGTTAAGCCTGCCGGGGCTGAAGGAATTCCCATCAGCCCCGGCAGGCTTAACAGAGCCGCGCGAGAGGGAAATACACTCTTCGCGGGCGGCCCTGAAAGCTGCCGCTGATGGAGCTGAGCTGAGGGCTCTACAGGGCAGACGGGAAGGGGCCGCGGGACAGCTGATTCTGCCGCTGCCACGGCAGCAGCAGCAGAAGCCAGGATTTTTTTTTTTTTTAAAATAAGTTTATTTATAACCATCAATACAAACAGCAAACAAATAACAATTAGTATACGTCCCCTGAGGTGGACTCTGATCCCCAGGAGACCCAGCGATGGTAACACATTTTACATATTACCCCATCCCCCCCCACCCCCCCTCCAACCCCCCTCTTTCCACCCTCCCTCCTCCCCCCATCACACCCAGACACACAAGAGGGCCAGTCTCTCCGGAGGACAACAGATACCCGCCCCTAGGGCTGCTCAGGAAGAGGACCGCGGCCTACCTGCCCGATTCAAGGACGGCATTGCGGCACTGGGATCCCAACTGATGGAGATACGGTTCCCAAAGTAAGAGAAAAGCGGACCATCGCTTCGCGTTCCCTCGGGCGGCTCGACACTCCAAAAGCATCAATTGATGGAAGGAGTTCCTCCACTCCAAGACAGAAGGGGGGGCGCTTTCTCGCCATCGGCGCAGAATGGGTCCCTTACCCACCAGACATGCCTTTCGCACAAGGGCACGACCCCATTTCCCCTTCGGGGAGTTACCGCGCAAGACATCTAACGTGACCAGGGCGGCGTCCCACACCACCTGCTGTCTCAAAAGCGTCATCATGAAGGCACATACGCGCCTCCAGTAGGGGCGGATCAACCGACAGCCCCACCACATATGGAGGAGAGTGGCCTGAGGCTCCCCACAGCGTGGGCAGCGCCCATCCGTAGGCAGGTGGCATCGAAGAGCCCGTCGGGGAGAGAAGTGGACTCTCGTCAAACACTTAACGTGCACCTCCCGCCAACGAACACCGGCCGCCAGGGTCCCGGTTCGGCGAAGGCCATTAGGATTTTTTTTTTTAATTGACAGCTGATTCTGCCGCTGCCACGGCAGCAGCAGCAACAACAGAAGCCAGGGTTTTTTTTTAAATTTACCTGGGCTGATGGGGGGAGGGGGGTTAGGACTGGAAATGGGCTGATGGGGGTTAGGACTGGAGGTGGGCTGATGGGGGAGTTAGGACTTGTAATGGGTTATGGGGGGGGGGCTAAGATTGAAAATGGGGTGATGGGAGGTTTAGGACTGGAAGTGGGCTGTTGGGGGGCTAGGACTGAAAATGGGGTAATGGGAGGGTTAGGACTGGAAGTGGGCTGTTGGGGGTTTAGGACTGGTAATGGGCTATGGGGAGGGCTAGAACTGGTAATGGACTGGGGGGGTTGCTAGGACTGGAAATTGGCTGAGTAGAAGGGGGGGGGCTTGAACTGCAAATAGCTGATGGGGATGGGGTTTTGGAATGGAAATGGGCTGAGTGGAAGGGGGGCTTGAACTGCAAATAGCCGATGGGAAGGGGGGCTTGGAATCAAAATGGGCTGTGAGGGGAGGGAGCTAGGACTGGAAATGGGTTTAGTGGGGGGAGCTAGGACAGGAAATGGGCTGATGGTGGGGCTAGGATAGGACTGGAAATGGGCTGATGCGGGGACTAGAAGGGAGCGGATGCTGGGTGGGGCTGGAACTAGAAGGGAGCTGATGTTGGAGGAGGATTAGAATGAGATGGGGCTGGGAGAGTGAAATGGAGAGGGAAAAAATATTTTGTGTGGGAGGGAAGAAAAATCTTCAATTGGCCGGGTATTGGGAGAGTAAGTGGGGATTGAGGATGGAGGGGTAAAATTTGAGTGGATGAAATAGGAATGAGGAAAGCGGAAAAGGAGAAAGATTAGTATGTTAAAACAGATGAAGAGAGAGAATGGAAAAAAACTAGAAGAGAGAAGAAAGGACAAATGGACAGCAGACGATGGAGAGTTAGAAGACACGAAGAAACCAGAAGAAAGTGGCTGGAACAATTGCAACTGAAAAAAATGCAAAAAAGGTAGAAAAATATCTCTTTATTTTGAATTTATTAACTGGAATATGTCAGCTCTGGGAAAAGTGCATCATTAATGTCTGCGCTTTGTATGGTAACATTATGCAAATATGTATGCAAATGAGGACCCTTATGCAAATGAGGCCCCGCATCTTATGTGGCCCGCAGGTTACTTTACAAGTCCTCATTTAGCCCTCAAAGCAATTTGAGTTTGAGACCCCTGGAGTAGGCCCAGAATAGGCCCTTGGGATTCACCAACTGAGAGTGAAATATCAGTAGAGGAGGATCCACCAGAACAAACACTGAAAAAGTGATGGGGGAGATAAAAAGAGAATCAGGTGCAGAGTCACTAAAACCAAACGAGGACAATGTGTTGATGAGATGGTGGTGGTCATCAGTGTCAAAAGCAGCAGAAAGGTCAAGAAGAATGAGGACTGAGTGAAGGCCCTTGGATTTAGTCACACACACACACATGCACTATCTCTGACCTCAGCACAAACTGAAAGAATTGGACTTCCCTTTCCTCTGTGTCTCCTTCACAGCCATCGTTGACAGCAACAGTATCCCTGCCTTAGGTATGGAGAGGTGTTGACACATGGCAGGCAGCTGAGGCAGGCAAATTAGAATAGATAGAGCATAGGTGGCCCAATAGTGCCTTGGTGAGGAAGCCCCAGCAGTGGCAGCAACAGCACATGGCAGTGCTGAGCAGAGTGAAGCAAAGAGTAGCCTGCCAGTGGTGATTGCAGCATTTTTACTTACTAGCTGTTTGCTGGAGTCAGGGCCAGCACAAGGAGAGGAGGTGCCCTAGGTGAACCTCACCCCTTGCATCCCCCACAGTGCCCATTGCTGCCACTATCGCCCCTCTCTGGGATCAACAGCCACGGCAATTGCCGCAAACATCCCCAAGGCACGTATCTTTAAGCTCATGTGGCTGTTTGCTTCTGCTACTCTCCGACCCTCGATGCCAACTTTCTGTTTGCAAACTGGAAGCCTGCATCGAGCATCAGAGAGGGGTGGAAGAAAACAGCACTGCAACACCGAAGCTTGAAGGTAAGTGGCATAGGACTGTTTCAAGTCATTACCACAGCTATCAGTCCTAGAGAGGGGCAACAGCAGTGGCAATGGATGCACCTGGAGGGCCAGCGCTCTAGGCGACCGCCTAGTTTGCCTAATGGTAGTGCCAGCCTTGGCTGAAGTGACGGCTGAATTGGAGCTAGTCAAAGAGGGCCTACTAGCAGCAGTAATGTGTGGAGCCCAGCATAGCCTGAGAAGAATGATGAAGAAGTAACTTGATCTGGGGCCAGGAGCCGAAAGCAGGCAATGGTGATGACCAATTCTAATATTGAGTGAAGGGTCAATATTCTCTGTTTAGATGGTTGTTCTGTTCCTCTTTGTCATGAGGTACATTATCTTGGGGGTATGTTTACTAAACCGCAGTAAAGTCATCGGCGGTAAGGGCAGCGTTAAGGTGCCTGAAGCCATATAAGGCAGTGGGTGGGTAGGGGTGTGCCAGTGTTAGTGTACCTTAGGCCATTTAACGTGAGCTAACAGGACCAAGTGTGGTAAGGTGACAAGACGACCTAAGGTGAGACAAGGTGTCTTAACAGGAGATAAGGCACCTTAAGAGATGATAAGGCACCTTAACTGTGTGATAGGCGATGGCCTACTTCATCTTGTAAATGTAAGAATGTCTCTGCCTGCCTGTCAGCTCTGCGTGAGTCCTTCCCCCCTCCACCTCAGAGTATTATAACTGACTCTGGAATATTACAGAAATTACCAGTAGCTGTTAGAAACACTTCTCAGCTTTGCTTTGCCTTGATAAGAATGTCTTCTGATAAGAACGTAAAACTCTTCCACTGTTTTTGTTATGTTTTAAGCACAGATGTCTGTCTCAGTATTTCTCAGTATTATTGCTTGCACACTGTATCCTTGCTAATACACTGACCTTGTAGAGAGAAGCAGATTGAAATTCAGCAGAATATGTTATGTCTAAAGTTTTGAGCCATGGCGAGAGAGATGTGCACGGGGGGAACAAGGGGGTAAGCCCAGTCACAGATGGCTATTGGATGAAAGTAGCTGGGCCACCAAGACCAATGAGGAGGTTGACCTGTATTAGATTGGGGAAGAAAGGTATATAAACTGTCATTTCTCTGAGCTCTGGGCTCAGCCATTTTGTATGTACCCATTGTCTGAGTCTGTGCACATTAAACTGTCTTGAATTCTAGTCAATAGACTCCGGGTTTTATTGGTTGCGGACACTTTGCTATTACATATTCTTGGTGCGTTGGCCGGGAATGGCGTAATACGCGAATGGTACGCAAGTGATACTACCACGTATTACCGCCTCCAGGTTTGGTCCAGCTGGGACCACAGCCGACCGACGTGGAGAGGATCCCAGGCGCCGACCGGTCCCTTGCATCGGAGGGTTCCGCCCTGCCTCGGTGGCCTGCTGAGTCCAGCTGGCCAACACCTCGAACCCAGGGGAGTCCAGGATTCAACCCAAGGTGGAACTGGTTGCGCAGCGCATTAGCTACCGGATCCGGTGAGTATTGATTTTTCTGGTTCTTAGTCAGATAGCTTTGGGAAAGTCTCGAGACGAATTTGGTACAGTAACAGGTAAAGGAAGTCTGATCAACTTCCAGGGTGGCACTAGTACCCCTGCATGAGTATGCGTGGGGCGAAGCTGCTGACCCTATTGGTTTGGTAATTTTGGTTTAGTCAGTTAGCCCGGGAGTTTTGGAATTTGGAAAATGCTAGCAAGTTTGGTTGTGTGAAGTGTGCTTGAGAGGTCTTGCAATACAGGCCAAGCGAGAGCGGTCTCCTAAGTAGCGCAGTTCCTGGCAGGGCGACCTCGCCCAGGTCGCGAACAGGAGGAAGCGTTTGTTGTTTGTCCCCCTCATTGTTTTGTGGGCTACGCGGACCCCTTACCCGTAGCCATCCTACCTACCCTTTCTGTTTGCTGTCTTGTACGTTATACGTTATAATGGGAGGGGCGGAGTCCGTACAAACTCCGCTGAACTGTATGATCACGAATTTTAAGAAAGGGTTTAGTGGTGATTATGGGATAAAAATGACAGCGACCCGCTTAGAAATATTGTGCAGTAGGGTGTGGCCGGCGCTGGACGCCGGGTGGCCACCAGAAGGTACTTTTGATATCCAAACTGTGTCCCGTGTGCACAAGGCAGTGCGCAGCTATAGTTCTGAACAGTTTTCCTATATAGATTCCTGGTTAGGTATATGTGAGAAGCAGCCCTCCTGGATGAAGAGTTGCAGTGAGGGACAGAGAAAGATTATGTTAGCAACTGCCACAAGAGTCCCTGCCAAGAAAGAAAAGCCCCCTATTTATGTAGCCCAAGAGTCTCCAGGGATCCCAAGGTATCCACCCGCCTTCCTGTATACTCCTGTCCCATCAGCTCCGCCAGTACTCCAACCCCCATTGGTACCCCGAGTAGAGCCGGAGGTAGCGAGCGTACCTCCAGCCGAGGTGCCTCCACCCGAGCAACTACCTCCAAAACTTGAAGAGCAGACCCCTCCCCACAGAAGTCGGAGCCCTAGTCCTGAGCAGCACTCTGATGAGGAACAATCATCCTCCGAAGAATCCGCTAGTGGAGGGTCAGATGCCAGTCCAGGGCCATCCACTAGTTCAGACACTGGTAGTAGAGCCACCGCCAGGTCCGCTAATCTGCGTTACGTCCTTAGAAGCAGAAAAGCGGGCCCGAAAGAAGTCCACCAACTGCCACCGTGGCAGGTCCCAGGATTACAAATTCAAAATGAGGAGGGTCAGGTTGTGCCCGGACCTACCAGTCTAGTCTATGTGCCTTTCTCCACAACAGATTTATTGAATTGGAAAACGCATTATGCCTCCTATACTGATAAGCCCCAAGATTTGACAGAGTTAATGACTAGTATTATGCAAACCCATCAGCCCACCTGGTCTGACTGTCGCCAGTTCTTGGCTACCCTCTTTACTACTGAAGAGCGGGCACGGATAGTGCGAGCAGCCACTAAATGGTTGGAAGAGAACCCTGAAGTTGGGAGAAACCTAAATCTAGATCCCCGACAGGCAGCAGCCGCAGATTTCCCCAATGAAGATCCCGGATGGGACCCGAATAGTGATGTAGGAGAAAAGGCCCTCACCCGGTTCCGCCAGGCTCTACTGCAGGGCCTAAAGAGGGGGGGCCAGAAAGTTATGAATATTGGGAAAGTAGCGGACGTTCTTCAGCGCCCAGATGAGAGTCCAGCTGCTTTCTATGAACGATTAACTGAAGCCTATAGACTTTACACCCCTTATGATCCAGCAGCCCAGGAGAATTTACGCATGGTAAATGCTGCTTTTGTGAGTCAGTCCCAGGGAGACATAAAACGAAAACTGCAGAAATTAGAAGGATTTGCGGGCATGAACTCAGCACAGCTAATGGAAGTCGCACAAAAGGTATATGTGAATCGTGATCAAGAAAGCAAACGGGAAAGTGAAAGAAGGATGAGGAAGAAAGTGGATTTGCTCACTGCAGCACTAGTGGAAGGACGCGGAGGAGGATATCCTAACCGAAGAGCCAGAGGACGGGGAAGGGGCCGAGGGAGCTCTCGGCCCCCCTTAGGTGCAAATCAGTGCGCTTATTGTAAAGAGGAAGGACATTGGAAGGACACCTGCCCGAACATGAACTCCGCCCCCTGGAGGGGATGCGGGAGCGCCAGGAGAGCGGGGGGGGGGGGGGCGATTCCAGCAGCAAGGGGGGATGCAGCGCGCACAGTTTCAACAGTTCCAGCAAAATGAGACTGCCATGCAGGGAGTGGCAGTCACCGAATCAGATTTCATGGATGATGAGGAATAGGCCAGACCGGGCTCCAAATTCTTCTTAGGTCTCCAGGAGCCTATGGTCAATGTAAAAATTGGAGACCAGCATATGGGGGGCTGAGCATTCAGTAGTAGCCAAGCCTGTGGCCCCTGTGTCCTCTCGATCTTTTACAATCGTGGGAGCTACAGGAACAAGAACCACGAGACCTTTCCTGCAGAACCGTGCCTGTGAACTAGGGGGGCAGCAAATAACACACCAGTTCCTGTACATGCCTGAATGCCCAGTTCCCCTTTTGGGCCGAGACATGCTTGCAAAGCTTCAAGCACAGATATCCTTTGTTGAAGGGGGAAAAATGGAAATGACTATAAACTCAAAAGCCGCTGGCTTGATGGTGTTAACTGTCCCCCGCGAAGAAGAATGGTGGTTCTATTCACCTACATCCAAAGCAGCAAGTTCCTGTGTACTTACCAGCATTACAGCCCCACCTGGAGTATGGGCAGAGAATAATCCACCTGGCCTAGCAAAGAATATAGCTCCTGTACTTGTTACCCTTAAGCCAGGAGCAGAACCAGTGCATGTGCGTCAGTATCCCCTCCCACGACCAGCAATTGAAGGTATTCATCGCCTCCTGAAGAAATTACTGCAGTATGGACTTCTTAGAGAATGCCAATCACCATGGAACACCCCCTTTCTCCCAATCAAGAAGCCTGGGACAGGTGACTACCGCCCAGTGCAGGATCTACGTCGAGTAAACAGTGCAGTTGAAACCATGCATCCAGTAGTACCAAATCCTTACACCCTCCTGGGACTGATTCCAGCAGAAGCCACTCATTTCACTGTTTTGGACTTGAAAGATGCTTTCTTCTGTATACGCCTGGCAGAGGCCAGTCAGCTTTTGTTTGCATTTGAATGGGAAAACCCTACCACAGGAAGACGAGGACAACTCACTTGGACTCGATTACCACAAGGATTCAAGAACTCACCCACTATCTTCAGTGCAGCCCTCAGTCAAGATTTGTCAAGTTACTCTGTAACTCCGGGAAAAAGAATTCTACTCCAATACGTAGATGACTTGCTCATAGCCACCAACAATGAAACTGATTGTGTGCAAGCTACAAGTGATCTATTGCACCTTTTGAATGAAGCTGGATACAAGGTCTCAAGAGCCAAGGCGCAGCTGTGTCAGACAGAAGTGAAATACTTAGGGTTCCACCTTTCCAAAGGAACCCGGAAATTAGGACTCGAGCGGAAGGAAGCAGTATGCTGCATCCCAACCCCCACAACCAGAAAACAGGTGCAAGCTTTCTTGGGAGCGGCAGGCTATTGCCGAATATGGATACCACATTTTGAGCTCATGGCAAAACCCTTGTACCAAGCCACCCAGGGAGTTGAACGATCCCCCCTGGAATGGGGCCCAGAACAAGATAAAGCATTCAAATCATTGAAAACAGCATTGATGTCATCCCCAGCCTTGGGCCTACCGGATGTGCAGAAACCCTTTCGTTTATATGTCCATGAGTCAAGCGGAAACGCATTGGGAGTCTTGACCCAGCCTCTTGGGTCCTGGCAGCGACCTGTGGCCTACCTGTCAAAACAATTGGATCCTGTTGCCAAAGGTTGGCCACCTTGCCTGAGAGCTGTAGCAGCCACAGCCCTCTTAGTGAGCGAAGCTGACAAGCTCACCTTAGGACAAAATCTTCGAGTCACTGTACCACACTCTGTTCTAACCTTGATGGAACACAAAGGAAACCACTGGCTCACTAATGCCCGAATGTTGAAGTGTATGCTATGTGAGAATCCGCGATTGCAATTAAGTGTCAGCCAAACTCTGAACCCAGCTACCCTATTGCCAACCGGTCCAGGCCCTCCTGACCATGATTGCTTGGAAGTAATGGACACTGTATATTCAAGTCGCCCAGACTTAACTGATGTTCCTCTGAGCCATCCAGACAAAACATTCTTCATGGATGGGAGTAGCCTCATAATTGAAGGACTGCGATGTGCTGGTTATGCAGTGGTGACTCTGGACATGGTAGTAGAATCGTCAGCCCTAGCCCCAGGAACCTCAGCACAGAAGGCTGAATTGATAGCTCTTACACGTGCACTCAGAATTGGAGCAGGAATTAGCCTGAATGTATATACAGACTCTAAATATGCTTTTACAACACTACATGCCCATGGGGCCCTGTACAAAGAACGTGGATTGATCACCTCAGGAGGCAAGTCTGTCAAGTATGGCCAAGAAATATTGACTTTGTTGGAAGCAGTATGGGCCCCCAAACACGTTGCTGTAATGCATTGCCAAGGCCATCAAACTGGAGATGGAGAAGTGTCCCGAGGAAACAGATTTGCTGATGCCTCAGCCCGAGAAGCAGCTATTGCAGGACATCACCCCAAATGTCACAATACAAGCAGCCATATTTCCAGTACCTCTTAGTGCGTGGACACCCAGATATACCAAAATGGAGATGGACCATTACTGTCAAAAGGAGGGGGGGGGGCAATTATCAGAAACTGGATGGATAGTGTTGCCACCGCCTGAAGGGAGCTCCACCCCTGGTATGAGCGTGATTCCTGAAGCACTAGGCCCTGCCTTTGTTCAAGCCTTTCATCAAGCCACACACTATGGAAAAACAAAGATGGCAGATGCTCTGAAGCCATATTTCTATATCTCCTTGCTAGGACCTTTGACCACCTCAGTAGCCCGAAGATGTGTGACTTGCACCAAGAACAATGCCCGGCAAGGTCCTGTACCACCCCCAAGAGTTCAGTGAGTAGGAGTTACCCCCATGGGAAATATCCAAATAGACTTTGCAGAAATGCCACGAGCAAATGGATATCGTTACTTGTTAGTCCTAGTTTGTACTTTCTCTAGATGGGTGGAAGCTTTTCCCACCAGAACTGAGAAGGCCAGAGAAGTCACTAAGGCCTTGCTCCATGAGATCATTCCCCGATTTGGAATACCATTGACTATGGGGTCTGACAATGGGCCCTCTTTTATATCACAAGTAACTCAGCAGCTAGCCCATGCCCTGCAAATACAATGGAAGTTACACACAGCCTATAGGCCCCAGAGTTCAGGGAAAGTAGAGAGAATGAATCATACCCTGAAGTCTCAGATATCCAAACTTTGTCAGGAAGCCCACCTGAAGTGGCCCCAAGCTCTCCCCATTGCCCTTCTCCAAATACGTTCAGCCCCCACCACGTCATTAGGAGTATCCCCATTTGAGATTTTGTATGGGAGGCCCCCGCCAATAATACACGGGATAAGAGGGGATATGAATCAGATTGGATCAGAAATCACTAGGCAAGAATTGTTGGCTCTAAGTTCTGTTTTGCAGAGCCTTCATACCTGGGTGCAAGACCAGTTGCCTATCAATCTAACAGAGCCATTGCATCCTTTCAAGCCTGGAGCCTCGGTGTGGGTAAAGGAGTGGAAGAAGACACCGTTGGCGCCTCATTGGAAGGGACCATACATCGTTTTGCTATCCACCCCAACAGCAGTTAAAGTGGCCGAGATCGACTCCTGGATTCATCACAGTCGAGTGAAACCAGCAACAGTACCTGAGAGTCGTCCCTGGACTTCGATCGCTAATCCTGCAGCACCATTGCGACTCATGCTGCGAAGAAAAGATCCGTCATCGTAAAGGCTTTGCCAGCCTGTTCCTGAAAGAGACATCCTTCATTTTTGTATCACCCTATCAATCCTTATCTATCTACCTCAATCAACCATTATCTACCTCAGTAATCATCAGAGACTATAATCATGATGATTACGAATTGCTGCTATTTCCTTCTTGCGGTAGCCCTGGGACTCTTGAGAACCACTCTTGCCTTGCCCCCTTGTGCAGCCTGTATAACCACCACCCAAACTGGAATGCAAGTCACTCAGACTCTACTCTATCACTCTTACTACACTTGTACCGGTGTAGTCAGCCGGTGTATCTATAATGGTACAGAACTGAATGTCTGCACAAAGGGAAAGACTCGTACTTGTTTCAGACCTCGCCAGAACCCATCTTACTATGTCCTGGAACTGAGATGGAATGATGAAGATGGAGCCCTTATCAATGCTACAAGTCAACTCTCTGATCCCAGCCAACCTGCTTACCTGTATTTTGATGCTTGTGACTTGATTAATAGAAATAATTATTACAGGTGTGGATCATAGGAGCAAGCTTACTATTATGATGAGAAGTATATGTGTCCTGAAGGTGCATACAACTGGGGAATATGCACTGGAATACATTCCCCAACAACATATAGCAAATCATCAGAAGCAGACTACTTCTGTCCGAAATGGGATTGTGTGTACTATGCTACCTGGTCTGGTAGCCCTACAGGATAGACCGGAGATGATCGCAAGGCGCTGCTGGAAAGATTACCCTTACTGAAACCTGAACAGTGCAAGAAAAGCGCCTGCAATCCCCTACGACTTCAGATCTTTGACCCCAGCCAGTGGAAGCAAGGATTTCGATTCGGCCTGCGCATAGCAGGAGGTGGAACTGATCCTGGAACCATTATATTCATTCAACTGAATGTAAAGACTCATGTTTCTTCACCTTATCGCATACATCATACCTTCTATGAGGCCATGAAGGCAGAATTTGTTGTTTCCCACACCTCGCAGAATTTGTTCAACGAACTAGCTGGAGCTGTGGCATCCAGCCTCCAGATCTCGGACTGTCTCTTTTGCGGAGGAACTCAAATGGGAGACCAGTGGCCTTGGGAAGCACAAGAACTGAACTATTCTGTACCATATAACCAAACTGATGTGCATAACACTACCAATGAATGGGTCCTGGCCCACTCCATAGTGGGTAGACTGTGTTTTGTATGAGCAGGACCACAATTAACTGCATTGGTAGGACAACTGGTCTGTTTGAACCAAAAATATTACAATGCCACAACTGGAAAGACTTCTTGGTGGTCAGGTGCCAATACTCCAGAACCTTCTAATCCTCTGATCATCTTTTCTTATTTGGCCAGGATATGGACAGATCTGGCTACACACAGCACTTGGCAAGCTCCACCTGAACTATATTGGATTTGTGGCACCAGAGCATATGCTAAACTCCCTGCCAAATGGGGAGGAGCGTGTGTTCTCGGAACAATATGGCCATCTTTCTTTCTTTTGCCCCTTTCCCACGGAGAACAATTGGGGTTCCCTGTATATAAAAGTCGACAGAAACGAGAAGCTCTGAGAATTGGCCAGTGGGACAAATGGGATGCAACCTCTGAAGAATGGCCACCAGAGAGAATTGTTTTTTACTATGGACCTGCTACCTGGGCGCAAGATGGTTCTTGGGGCTACCGCACCCCTATATATATGTTAGATCGTATTATACGTTTGCAAGCTGTTGTTGAAATTATAACCAATGAAACTAGTAGAGCACTAACCTTGTTAGCTAAACAAGCCACTCAGATGCGTACAGCCATTTACCAGAACCGCTTAGCTCTAGATTATCTGCTTGCAGCTGAAGGAGGAGTATGTGGCAAGCTGAATTTAACTAACTGCTGCTTGCAAATAGATAATGAAGGACAGGTTGTAGAAGACATAGCCAATCACATGAGAAAACAAACTTATGTCCCAGTCCAAACATGGCATGGCTTGCAACTAGATGGCTGGTTTGGTTCTTGGTTTTCAGGCCTAGGTGGCCTGAAGACACTTGTCATACTTGTATTCTTGATTGTAACTGTTTGCTTATGTATCCCATGTTTCCTTCCCCTATGCTTGCGTATGCTACGCTCCATTATTGATAATAGTCTTGACCGCAGGGAAGCAGCACAAATATTAGCAACATGGGATTACTACCCCATACCCCGAAGTGATCCTTCTACTATAGTTTAAAGTACTGCCATATATGTGTGATTAGATTCTCACCCTTTCTCATGTGCGGGTGTGAATAATCAAAAGGAGGGAATGTGATAGGCGATGGCCTACTTCATCTTGTAAATGTAAGAATGTCTCTGCCTGCCTGTCAGCTCTGCGTGAGTCCTTCCCCCCTCCACCTCAGAGTATTATAACTGACTCTGGAATATTACAGAAATTACCAGTAGCTGTTAGAAACACTTCTCAGCTTTGCTTTGCCTTGATAAGAATGTCTTCTGATAAGAACGTAAAACTCTTCCACTGTTTTTGTTATGTTTTAAGCACAGATGTCTGTCTCAGTATTTCTCAGTATTATTGCTTGCACACTGTATCCTTGCTAATACACTGACCTTGTAGAGAGAAGCAGATTGAAATTCAGCAGAATATGTTATGTCTAAAGTTTTGAGCCATGGCGAGAGAAATGTGCACGGGGGGAACAAGGGGGTAAGCCCAGTCACAGATGGCTATTGGATGAAAGTAGCTGGGCCACCAAGACCAATGAGGAGGTTGACCTGTATTAGATTGGGGAAGAAAGGTATATAAACTGTCATTTCTCTGAGCTCTGGGCTCAGCCATTTTGTATGTACCCATTGTCTGAGTCTGTGCACATTAAACTGGCTTGAATTCTAGTCAATAGACTCCAGGTTTTATTGGTTGCGGACACTTCGCTATTACAACAGGAGAGAAGGCGCCTTAAGAGGTGATAAGGGGCATTAACAGGAGATAAGGTGTCTTAACATGAGATAAGGTGCCCTAACAGGAGATAAGGTGCCCTAACAGGGGAGAAGGTGTCCTAAGGAGAGACCAGATGCCCAAAGTGGAAAGCATACACCTTAAGGCAGGAAAATGGCTGTAAACTAAACGCTGGATAGAGCATTAAGAAATGTCAATGTACAGGTGATAAAAGGAAGGATAGGTGGGAGTTGATGGGCCTGCCATGTTGGTGGGCACCCTAAGTGACAGCCAGTAAAGCAGACGCACATGTGGAAGGCAGCTCTACTGATGCACAGGGTGGTGCCAATATAAAGTGCTGCAGTGACAGTGTGTGGCATAGGATGGAGAAGACGTGTCCCCCAGCAGAGGCAGATGCAGCAAGATGTTTGCAGTGACAGGAGGACAGAGTAGTAGTGGTTACATGCAGATCAGGCAAAGCACGATGAGCAGTAATGCGGAAAATAGTACAGGTCATGGAGTAGCAGCCTGCACAAGAAGACATGACTGTACACAGCTGACAAAGGAAGATAGATGGGCTGAAGGACAGATGGCGGCTGAGGAGAGGGTGGTATGGGCTGCCAGCACCGATCTGCAGAGCCCTGACTGTTACAGGCATGAAAATGATCTGAGTAGCACAGTCACAAAAAAGACAGGTTAGGAATCAAACCTCTGTACTCCACTTACAGAGGCCTTGAACTAACCAGTAAACTACACCTCCATACCTCACTGCACAGCAATGGCTGGATACAAAGAGACTGCAGGTCACCGCCTAAACTAGCTGCTGTGTGTGCCGGTATAGGGTAGCCCCGCCAGTACACATAATGCAGTGCACATACAGAACAGCAGTCTACAGCTGTTCACCCAATGGAGAATGCATGTATCCATCACCTCAGCTCAGTAAGATGCACTGACAGTTTGTGATAGAAGCACAGCACAGCTAAAAACTGTGCTACTGAGCGGTTTCTGCGGTCACCCTGAGAGTAAGGATGTGCACCCAGCACCAGATCCCTAGTAACTGCAGTGCTAAAGATGGTCTTGGCTGTCTGTGTTGCAGGTCCCTGTTGCTGCTAGTTGGTGGTAGGTATTGTCTGCGGTGTGATATGCTGGTCACTTTGTGTCCTGCGGTGTATGCTAGTTATATCTGGCCCTTTTGGACCAGGACCTACCTAAACCAATGCATTGCAATATCCACTGTTAAAATGCTGATGCCATGGCTGCCAATTGCCAGAGAGGAGGGACTTCTTGACCTGTATGGGATTTCTGCTAGCCCTGCCATTAATACTGGGAGGAGATTTGGAATACCTCACCACCCAACTGCATAGGTCTAATGTTTATCTGCAGTAAACACTGTCAGACTGCATCTGTTGCCCATCACTGGGTGTCACAGCCATGCACATATCAACTGTAGATAGTATGCACTGCATGTGCACTCAGGCTTGGGATATACAGCATGGCTACCCAACAGTTGGTTCAGTAAGCATGCCGTCCCAGGACAGGAAGCACAACCATCTCACTAGAACCAGATGCTATAATAGCACTATGTGGATACATAGCCATGCCATGGTCATTGTTCAGTCAGAGTGAGAGTGTGTGTCCCCCCCCCCTCCAGCATGACATGCTGTGGCCACCCGGTCCATGCTGGTGGCAGTCAGGCACTACGACAACCCACTCATTGCCCTACCCCCAATGCAGATGCATCCTGGCCAATCTGCCCTGTTTGGGCCATACCCACAAAACCTTGCTTGTCATCATGCACATTTGCAGGCTAACGCTGGAAACAGCTTAAGCACTGCGAAGCTCAGTGAGGAGTAGAAAGCTACAAACAATGGATAGACATACAGGATGGCCAAAAAAAAGTGAGAACATCTCATAAATTAAAAGCTTAAATAGTTTACTTATTTACCTTTTATAACATAGCAATTTCTGGTCACCATCTTTTTTTTAAAATTTGTCAATAGTTTACATCTGTATTTTTGAATTTTTAAATAACTTATATGCTACGAGATGTCCTCATTTTTTTTGGCCACCCTGTACACCTACACACACACACACACACACACACACACACTCACTCACTCACTCACTCACTCACTCACTCATCATTTGCACTCATCATGCAAAAATGGGGATGGTTGGCATTCCTGCCTGCCATTCTGGTCCCACACTCAGCTCAGGCATTGTTAAGGTGTGCTCATTGTGTAGGGGCTAGTAGCAGTGCTCTGGTGTTAATGGCCGCTCAGTGTGCTGGTGCCATTAGCCTGACTCTCCATCCAGCTGAGGATAGTGGAGCCTGTCTGTGTGGGTGTTTGTACCCTTGCTGGCTGATTCATTGGGGGTTGCATATGTTGGTGTTGTACCAGCACTGTGGGATAAAATCTAGGGACATGCACTGCATGATCCACAGCCAGAGCCAGAGCCAGGACCTGAGACCCTCTGCTCCAACAATGCCAACCATGTGTAGTGCACCACAGTGCTGCCACATCGGTATGTTAGTCCCTAGATCTGACATGCTTCCAATCAGACAGACCTTGAAACGTTGCACTGCGCACAGTACAATGGAGCAGGGCATGGCTTGGTCTGCTGCAGGTGGGTGCCGCTGCCCCCTCCGCCAACACCCCCCACGCCATGCTGACATGTCCATATGCTGTCGGTGTTGGTGGTACACAGTCCCAGGCCAGCCAACATGCAGGTAGGTGGATGCCTAGGGCACATGCTCTGTTGGGGGGGGGGCGGAGGAATACATGGATGGCTATACATTCCCCCCCCCCACAACCATCTGCCTCTCCAGGGACCTCATCACCGCCTGCTAATGTTATGTCTCTTCAACATGGGGAAGAGACAGCTGAGGGGTGTTATGTTAAAGGTCTAGAAAATATTGCCTGGAGTGGAACGGGTAAACGTTGATTGAGTGCTTATGCCATCAGAATGTAGAAAGAATAGGGGACCTGCAATGTGGCTACAGTGTAACCCATTTAGGACTACTAGGTGAAAATATCTTTTCTGTCAACTCATATTCACACCCTGCAATTCATTACCGGATGGTGTAGTAAAAACTGTTAGTGTAGTAGGGTTTAAAAATGTTTGGACAGGTTCCTGGGAAAGGTCCATAAGCCATTATTAAAGGGGACCCGAGATTTGCACTTCTTGTCCCATTACAAGCATTGTGGATCCTGTGTGTCTTCTGAGGAAACTGCTAGGTACTTGTGACCATGATTAGCCACTGTTGGACACAGGCTACTGGCCATGATGGACCTTGGTTTGACGCAGTCTGGCATATTTTCTAATCCTATGTTCTTATGTGCCCCCTAGGCAACAGCCTGGTCTTCCCTGTGCACCAGCGGCCCCCACTGCATGATCCACATGCACCCTCCTTTGCCCCATTTAAACCATCAACATAGTGACTTTTCATATTTGGGCACTATGCTGTTGCTGCTAATGGAGACCTACTATCACTCTCTTGGGCTCACCTGTCTGTGCAGCACATTGCAGACGTTTAAATAGTCTCTCTCTCTTCAAAATGCACCCTTACCGACAGGTTTTGATATGCGATAAGGTTCCTGGTGTTAAGGTGCCATCGTTAAGGGAGCAGGCCCTTGTTCCCTCCCACTCCCCCCCCACAGACCTCTACTCTCCGCCCATAGGGCGCTTTACGCTGCCAGTCCCATTAGAGTGCACTAACGGCACACTTGCTCCATTAGCGCTGTTTAGTAAACATCCCCCTTGGTGTGGTGCTGGACTCTACATTTTCATTATGCCTTTACGTGTTACATAGCATTCTTTTCACATTTTATAAATTGCATCAGGTTAGAGGTCTTAAGCGTTATCTGATACCTGACGATTTCTACTTAGTTGTCCAATTAACTGTCTTGCCCTTATTAGATTATTGTAACATTATTTACTATAGGTTGCCTCAAAATTTATTGTGTTCCCTTCAATCAATACAGAATGCTGAGTTTCTAGTGATATTTAGGGGTATGTTTACTAAACTGCGGTAACAGCAGCGGCTATGTTAATGCGCGCTATGTAACATTAACGCGCGTTAACGTTACGTTAACATTACCTAACGAGCGTTAGCATTCCCGGCCGCGGTAAACACCGCAGAGGGTGGAGAGAAGGCAGAGAGAAGGGGTCATTAGGTGGGGAGTGGGCGGGGAGAGGCTCCTTTTACACGGGGAACTGAAGGACTGAAAAGTACAGCGAATGAAAACCTGTCTGTTAGATGCACATTTTCAGGAGAGAGAAACCATTTCAGTGTCAGCAATGTACAGCATAGGCAGGGAGCCCAAGAAACGTGATAGTAGTGCTCCATTTGCAGCAACAGCATAGTGCCCAAGTATGAAAGGCCACTGTGGCGATGGTGCAAATGGGGCATAGGGGGCTGCAGGTAGCACATGTAGTGGGGGCAGCTGGGGCACAGGGTGGGCTAGGCAGTCGCCTAGGTGGCACATAGGAACATAGAAACTGGACATCAGCAGGACAGCAGCTGACAAAGGCCAAACACAATCCACCTACATATACCTGGTCCACCCTAGCTAACAGTTGCCAGGGCACTGACCTGACATCCCCCCAGCCAACCCTCCCCCAAGTGGAAGGGACATAATACTGGCATGCGGTGATGGGGCAGATGTGAGGATGCCCATGTATGCCTCCCCACCCCAGACCCCGCTCCCTAGGCAACCGCCTACCCACACAGTGGATGGCCTGGGACTGTGCACTACCAGCACCGACAGCATATGGTCATGTCAGCATGGCAGGGGGGGGTGTGCCTTTGCTGGAGGGGGCAGTGGCACCTGCCTGCAGTGGACCTAGGCCATGCCCTGTACTAGTACGTGGTGTGCAGTGCAACATAAAAGGTCTGGTTGAGGAAATGTATAGGTAGCTCCAGGGACTACTTGTACATCTGTGGCAACAGTGTGGTTCAGTACACACAGTCAGTGTGTCCAGAAGCAGAGGGTCACAGGTTCAAGTTCCAGCTGTGGATCCTGCAGAGCATGTCCCTATGTTTTACCCGTGTTGCAGTAGGTGCCCTCAACGTTTGACAAAAAGCTTAGCTTAATAGGGTAGTTACTATCTCGTCGTTGCCTGCAATCTTAATGACTATCTTACCATACAATACAATTTTTTCATTTATTTATTCTTTTGTTATTTTTTATATATGTTTTTTTTAAATTATTCTCTTAGACTCCCATAATGATGAACTTCGATGACGATAGACATCAAAAAACAGATAAAGTGCAGGTCTCAGACTAACACTGGCAGCACTTATTGCACAGATCAAAAAGCAACTTGTCTTCACGCATCAATGACCTTGATCGCACTTATCTATTCTTAGAAGAAATCGGTAAAGAATAGCAGGATTTCAACATTCCCTATTAAATTTTTCTTCAGTCATTTCCAACAGAAAATTATTAACGTTGTTTATAGTGAAAGATTGTGCTTATCTTTTCAATTTATAGGTGATTCTTCTCCCCGACGCCACCAAATGGGTACCGCAAAAATGTGTTTCGTTTTCTTCCTCAGGGGGGATAGATTGTATCACAGCACGATCTATAAAACAACAGGAGAAATAATACACATGCCAGTGTATAACTCACAGTTGCAGATACATTTTTCCACTGTATGGACCCAACTACTACCTTAAAATAGAACGCGGTCATTCGCCGTCTGCGTCTTCAAAGCATTAACATTCTGAAACTTTTTTACTAATGTCCCGCAGAACGCCGCGCATGCGGATCTCTCGATAAAGGGGTTTAAATAATGATGTCATGTTCTTCAGCCAATCAGGAGACTCGAATGATGATCTTCACCATCACACTCACATATCTTAATGAATGTCGAGACAAGACTAGTGCACATTATATGCAGGCTCTCCATTCTATTAAATTGTTCAAACCCATTGCTCCCGTGGTGGCTAATCTAAAAATCCATTTTTGTTCTTGTGTTAACAAAAACTGTGCTCGTGATCTTCCATTACTTCCTGTCAAGATCATATCGATAGCAAAACAGCGTAATTCTTCAAAGCTATGTTTTTTAGTGACACAATGGGCAACTATTGGAGCTTCTAGTGTTTTACACTTCAATTTTTAGATTAGCCACCACGGGAGCAATGGGTTTGAACAATTTAATAGAATGGAGAGCCTGCATATAATGTGCACTAGTCTTGTCTCGACATTCATTAAGATATGTGAGTGTGATGGTGAAGATCATCATACGAGTCTCCTGATTGGCTGAAGAACATGACATCACTATTTAAACCCCTTTATCGAGAGATCCGCGTGCGCGGCATTCTGCGGGACGTTAGTAAAAAAGTTTCAGAATGTTAATGCTTTGAAGACGCAGACGGTGAATGACCGCGTTCTATTTTAAGGTAGTAGTTGGGTCCATACAGTGGAAAAATGTATCTGCAACTGTGAGTTATACACTGGCATGTCTATTATTTCTCCTGTTGTTTTATAGATCATGCTGTGATACAATCTATCCCCCCTGAGGAAGAAAACGAAACGCATTTTTGCGGTACCCATTTGGTGGCGTCGGGGAGAAGAATCACCTATAAATTGAAAAGATAAGCACAATCTTTCACTATAAACAACGTTAATAATTTTCTGTTGGAAATGACTGAAGAAAAATTTAATAGGGAATGTTGAAATCCTGCTATTCTTTACCGATTTCTTCTAAGAATAGATAAGTGCGATCAAGGTCATTGATGCGTGAAGGCAAGTTGCTTTTTGATCTGTGCAATAAGCGCTGCCAGTGTTAGTCTGAGACCTGCACTTTATCTGTTTTTTGATGTCTATCGTCATCGAAGTTCATCATTATGGGAGTCTAAGAGAATAATTTAAAAAAAACATATATAAAAAATAACAAAAGAATAAATAAATGAAAAAATTGTATTGTATGGTAAGATAGTCATTAAGATTGCAGGCAACGACGAGATAGTAACTACCCTATTAAGCTAAGCTTCTTGTCAAACGTTGAGGGCACCTACTGCAACACGGATTGATTACCCTCTTAAAAATAGACCCATAATAGTCGTGTGAATACGATACCTATGTTTTACCCTACAATGCAGATACAACAGCAACATGTGCAAAGCCCAAAGCAGTGGCGAACAGGGGTACAAACACCCACTCACACAGGCTCCACAATCCAAAGCTGCATGGAGAGTCAGGCTGTTGGCCCTAGCACGGAGCTGCAGTTATCACCAGAGCACTACTACTACCTCCTGCACAGTTTATCAATGTTGGCACTGTGATCAGGACCAGTGTGGCACGCAGGGCTGCCAACCACCCCTATCTTTGCACAATGCTGCAATAGGAGTATGTGTGTGTGTATGTCTATCCATTGTTCTGTGGCTGCCCACACATCACTGGGCCCACAATGTCCCACTGTTACCAGCGTTAGCCTGAATATGTGCATAATGAGGAGCAAGGTATTGTGGATATTGCCCAGACAGGGCAGATCAGCCAGGATGCATCTTCACAGGGTGTGGGGAAATGGCTGGGACACTGTAGTGCCCAACCACCGCCTGCATGGACAGGGTGGCCACAGCATGGCATACTGGGAGAGCACTCACTCTGACCATGGCATGTCTAGGTTCCCACATAGTGTCAAATAGTATCTAGCTGTAGTGATATTTGTGTGCTGTCTGTTTTGGGGATCCAATCACTATCTCTCCCCAGTGATACTTCTGTGCTCCTAGTGCTGGGGCCCAATCACTGAGATGCCTGCTTGGTGCACTGTGGATTGTCTGCAGTTAGATTGTGCATGGTTGGAACACCTTGTAGGGTGCTGCAGGTTCAGTCTGACTGTGCCATCTGCTGGTGAATGGCAGACAGTGGTGTGAGGCAGTTGGGTTTTCCGGACCTAACCCCAGCATTACTGCTGGTCTGCCATTGCCCCAGCCACAGGTATGACTCTGGCCCACCAGCCCTTTAGGACTGTCTTATACCAGCAGGAGGAGGGTTGCTTCACCAGGGCTCAGGCACCTGTCCCTTACCTACAAAAATGGTGATTGTGGGCCCTTTGGGGTATATAGCTTATATCACTTTGACCTGTAGAGGCACTGCTACACAAGCCTCATTCAAGTCTAGAAACCCCTCTGCCCTGATGACAGGTTCCCATGTTAGCCAGACCATAACACTGGATACACACTAATCTGGGTGGTATCACATGTAACTGCAGGATACAGATGGACACCAAATTACCTTCGGATGCACTGCAAGGAACACCTATCACACACTAGCAGTGATGGGGATGTACAGCAGGTCCTATCTCTAACACTACATGTACTGCGGACCTAGTGCTGGGCACCCATCCTATTCATCAGGGTGAACACAGAACCTGCACAATGGTATGGTCTGTAGCTACTCTGTGCCAGTATCATGCACTGTCAGTTCGTCTTTCCAAGCTGAGGTACCGGAGAGGTGCAGACCCCATTTAGTGATCAGCTGTAGACAGCTATTCAGCATGTGCATTGCATCATGGGTACTGGTGGGGTTACCCTATCCTGGCACTCAGAACAGACAGTTTGTGCGGTGACCTGCAGTCCTTCTGTACCCAGTCATTGCTGTGAGATACACCATGGAGGTATAGCCTATTGGTTAGTAAAATGCCGTTCTCAGCAGTGTTCATGGGTTCAATTCCTCATTTTTTCCTCCTTTCATGCCTGTCCTACTCAAATAGTTTGCATACCTGTAACAGTCATATCTTTTCAGAGCTGTGCTGCCAGCCCATAATACCCTCGCCACAGTTGCAAACATTCCTTCGGTCCGTCTATCTGCATCTGTCAGCTGTGTAGAGTCCTGTCTGCCTGCACAGGCTGCCACCCCATGTCCTGCACTGGTACCCTTTCCTGCATTGTGCCTCTTTGTGCTTGCCTTGCCTGTGCCTGATCTGCATGACACCACCACTCCTCTGTCCACCCATCATTGTAACTATCCTGCCACCTCCGCCTCCACTGGAGGACACGTATTCCCATCATCTGCCACCCACTGTCTTTCCAGTACTTTACATTGCCAACACCCTGTGCTGTGGTACAGTTGCCCCCACCATGTTTGTCAACAGTACTGGCAGCCATATGGGATGCCTACAGATATGGCAGGTCCAGCGGCTCCCAGCTCTCCCTCCTTCACTCACCTGTTCATTGCCTTTCCTCGGTGCTCTATCTAGTGTTAGGGCTACATCTGTCTCTGTGCCTCACAGGTCATGCATGTCATCCTGAAGCACCTTGCAGCCCTTAGGGCACACTAACCTAGGGCACTGTAACCTTGTTGGGCCACCTTAACCTATGGTTCCATAACCCAGGGTGCCTTCTAAGGTGCCTTGTCCAGGGGTGCCTAATACGGCGCTTAGCCTAAGGAGCCCTATAGGGTGCCTTACAAAGTGCCTTATGAGGCACCTTACTTATAAGGCGCCTTACCAGGCGCCTAACAAGGCACCTTATAAGGCATCTTACAAGGTACTTTACGTATACGCACCTTACAAGGTGCCTTGTAAGGTGCCTTATAGGTAAGGTGCCTTATAAGGCACCTTGTAATGCGTGTTAGTCTAAGGTGCCTTGTAACACACTTTAGCTGATACGACTTGCCATAACGATGCACTACCCATGCCTTTATATGGGCATCTGTACCATTACCGTGGAACCTAACGCAGGTGACATTGCCGCAGTTTAGTAAACGTACCCCTTAGTCTATGTAGAACTGATCATCTATCTTTAATGAGTTACATAGGCTTCGGGTATGAGAACGTATGTTTTTTAAGTACCTCTGCCTACTACATCAGGTCCTTTATGCGGATTTTGATATTGAGTTTTATCTGCCTTGATAACTTCTTATGCTCTGAGTCGGACTCTCTAGTTAAGCCGGCATGAACTTTTACAAGTTCTATCTGCTATTAATGTCCAGAGAGCCAAAGTATAGACATGCGTGTTTTCAGTAAAGGGTCCTGTTATGTGGAACTCCATATCATTTGCTATCAGGCAGAAACGTGATTATTTAAGCTTTAGAAAACTGTTTACATCATATATATGAGACATGGATCTGTTTTAATGGCATGTTAACTGTTGCCACAATTGTTGTGTTAACAGTTTGTCAAATTATATGTGAATTATTAGAGATATTTTATTATAGTCCGCCCAATAACAATGTGATGGGTGGGAAATAAATGAAATGAAAGGGATGAGAAGAATTCCCCTGCATTAAGGAGCTTTAAACAACATTGCCAAGATTAGCCCCGCAATCTAAAAAACATGTTCCATAAACCAACATTAAAGAGGACCAGGGAAATCTGCTGCTTACACCAGGATAAGTATTGTGGAATCTGTATACATTTTTGGGATTCTGACAGGTACTTGTGACCTGGATTGGCCACTTTTGGGAATAGGATACTGGGCTTGATGGACCTTGGTCTGACCCAGTATAGAATTTCTTATGTTCTTATTTTTTATTCCCGAACTCATATTGAATATCTCCCTGCCAAAGATTTTTTCTAGGTCCTACATTTGATTGAATAAAGCTTTCTGTTCCTATAGTGTTAAAAAAATAAACATATTAAAAAAATTACAGATCTGGATTTAACAAAATATAGCTGCCTAGGGCATATTGCTCTGCATTGTGACACTAATTACAGGCAGGGTTAAAAGAATTGTCAGCAATTCATCCCATGTCCTTTTACTTTTGAAAATAAGAAAAAAAATGCCAATATTATATGAAGGATAAGAGCACAATAAAGATAAAGATGGAAAGAAGAGATTGCTCAGGACTAAATGAGAAATGTCCTTAAAAATCAGGGACAAGTGATAGACATGGCTCGGGGCTAAAGTAGCATTCACAGTATCCCATTAATAAATGTTTTGAGCCAGCGCATTTCAGCATACTGTAAGTTCTATTGCCAGGGGGAATAGCTGAATGAAAATCAACTGGGAAATCTCATTAAACGCTGCAAACAGTGACAAGCCATTATACATTTACCAACACAGAATCCAATAATCACATTATGTTTTGAACAATGCAGTTAACTGCTTTGCCAAAATTAACTGGGGAAGTGAATTAACTGCAGTTAACTATTTTTATATAGTAGCTAAAGAAAACCCAGCTCACAGGATAAAAACATGCCTGCATCTTAAGCCACAAGATCCACGATTATAGTGTGTTTCTCGAAATGTTTTCTGAGGCTTTTGTAAAACGTATGCTTTGACCAATAGATAGTCTGTGAGATGGGGCTGTTGGAATAAACATGAGGAGGGATATTGTTACCCACTCTTTACACAAAAATCATAGGGCTATATTTTCAGTCTGTGTGGTGACCATACTAAGGGGCTTTTACTAAACTACATTAGGTTTGAGCAACAAATGTGCGTTTAGAGCAAAACTAATGCTCAGTAATTGCAGCCACGGTGTGCTAATTGCCAGGGTGTGTCTAGCATGTTCCTGACAGCACGCTGATCAGTACCCTAACTCGTGGCAATGGCATTGGCAATTGATGTGGGTACCCTGAACTCCAACTATTGAGGTGGCATTAGATGAACCTGTGCCAATTTCAACATTGACAGCGCACAAAATGTACGCCTGCTCTAACTGCAATTTGCTCACCATGTCTACTCTCCGACCCTAAACTGCCTAATCAGCATCCAGATATGCGATTGTCAGTGCAAAAATCAGTGTGCATTAACTGTCATGGCTGTGTGGTAACAGTTGCAAATACCCGAGTGTGCAGTTAATGCATGCCAAATTATGTGTTAACTACATAGCATACTTGAGTAAAAGGGCCCCCAAGTTAAGTGCTGACACCAACGCTTAACTTGAGACATATATTTAGTGCCACTCTCTGTATAGATAGAGGATGAATTTTTTGTTGTGAGGTCACGGCACTGGCATGGATTATCAACCAAGTATCACCCTAAAGAGATACATTTTAATAAATGCCTCCACCTATCTCCTGACCCAGCCTACACTTATACAGATGGAGGCCTATTCCAATCTGTACATCCCGGCCCGCTGTGCGTCCGGTCGGAACCGGATGCACAGAGGTAGACGGGATTCTGATCCTGTGGGGTGCGTCTAGCCCCCACGGGATCAGAATCGCATCTAGGCCTGTACGTGCAGGCCAGGACCCGATTCCCAACGGCCTGCACATGCATTCCCTGCAGCCTGATCCCCGATCTGGCCACCCATGGCCAGGGTCGGGCTGCGGGGAATCTCCTGCATCCCTCCACCCTTTGCCGCTGCCCAGGCCTGCCTCCCCCTGAGGTCTAGAGTAACGTATTCCATCTCAGAGGTGGAATAAGTTCCCTGTCTAGTCTACCAGCCCTAGATGTACAGGGCCGACATCAGAATCGGCCCTGTATTTCTGGGGCTGCAGACCGTCCACTTCCCGCCCTAACTCCGCTTCCGCACTGCTCCCTCCCCCCCCCCATCTAACCTCCCCATACAAACCTCCCCATACAAAATCCTTCCCTGCTATCTATGCTTCAAAAAAGACCCCATAGTGCCTGGCCATTTGACAATTTAAATGGCCCAGTACTATCTATATAATTTCTTTATTTCTTTATTTCTTTATTTTTTATTTTATACACATTTATATACCGCATCTTCCAAAGTTCAGTTGCGGTTCACAGTGAACAATAATTAACAAAGCAAGTTTGTTTTACAGGGAACGTCATATTATAACAGAACATATTTACAAGGAACATCATATTATGTGTAGAGTATACAGTCTAAACAATGTGAGATAATACAGAACAGAATAAACTATATACAATTTTATATATGTATATATATACATTGAAGTGAAAGGATATAAGCTGTGAGGTCATCATGAGTGTGTGCTATCTGTGTGGGTTAAAGGGATTTTGCTTGAAGCAGACAGATACCTGTTTAACCTTTGTCTAAAGCAGGTGATGAGTTATCTTTGTTATAGTGTTTGGTGAACAGATAAGTTTTCAATTTTTTGCAGAGTTCCATGATCTCCGTTAGTGTTCATAGCTCCTCTGGGAGGGAATTCCAGATAGTTGGGGCTATGTGGGAAAAGGCTCTGTTGTTTGTTGATTTGTGGGCTCTTGTATAATCTTTCGGGATCTTTAATCTGTTCAATTGTCCTTTTCTGTGTGTGGACTTAGATGGTTCTTTGTGTATTAAGTTACATAGCATAGTCGGGGCCATATCATATAAGGCCTTGAATGAAGTTATTATTGTTTTGTAGATTATTCTGCTTTGAATTGGTAGCCAATGGAGAGAGGCTAGTATTGGTGATATGTGTTGGAGTGAGTTAATTTTCAATATGATTCTGGCCGCTGCGTTTTGCGCTAATTGCAATCGTTTGATGTTTTGTTTTGATATGCCTATTAGAATTAGATTGGCAAAGTCAAAATGTGGGGTTATAGTGGCCTGAATTATGTTAATAAAGTCTTGTGTAAATACTAGCGGACGAAGTTGTTTGAGGGTTTTGAGTTTGAAATAAATTTTCTTTATGGTATTGCTAATGTGTGTTTCCATCGTAAGGTGTGTGTCTAGTATAACGCCTAGATATCTTATTTCGTTTTTTATTTTAATTTCTTGGTTTTGAAGTCTTATGTGTGTTGGGGGGATATAGGATTTGTTCTTGGTCACGATTAGAACTTCAGTTTTAGTGTGATTTATGTGGAGGTTTTGTGCTTTTAGCCAAGTTGTGATTTCATTATAGCAGTCCGATAGGAGTTGTAGCGGTAGGTTGGGTATCGTGAATGGAATATACATCATAATATCGTCTGCGTATAGATGATATTTTACTCCAAATTTTTTGAAAATGTTGCAGACTGGTTTTATGTAAATATTGAAAAGCAGGGCTGACAGCGCTGAACCTTGTGGTAATCCAATTTCTTGTTTATATGTGGTTGAGTTTTGATTCCCAATTCTTACATTTTGCATTCTATTATTTAGGTAGGAAGAGAACCATTTATGTACTGTGGAGTTTAAGCCTATTTGTCTCAAGTTATTGAGCATTATTGTGTGGTGTACGCTATCAAACGCAGCTGATATATCAATGAAAAGTAGAATGAAGGCCTGTTTATGATTGTCGATCCCTCTTAGGAGTGCATCTATTAAAACTGTGAGGAGTGTTTCAACTCCATGGCGGGACCGAAAGTCATACTGTTGCTCATCAAGAGGGTAAGATGAGTCTAGAAAGTCCTGTGTCTGTAATTGAACCACTTCTTCAATTATTTTAGCCAAGAATGGTATGCTTGAGATGGGTCTATATGATGCAGGCAAAGTTTTATCAAGTTTGCTGTTCTTGAGGATTGGCCGTATTTGTGCGTGTTTGAGTGATGGTGGGAGGTAGCCTTGGGTTAATGAGAGGTTCACTATTGAGAGAATGTAGGGTAATAAAATTGGTAGTGTGTTTTTTATCCATGTTACTGGACATGGATCTAGATAAGAAGTTGTGGTGTTGAGACTGGTGATGATATTTTTTAGTGTCTCTTTAGTTATGGGATGAAACTCTGACCATTCATCTGAAGGCTGGTGTGATAAGTTGATAATGTCTATAGACATTGACGGCATTTTTGCTTTGTTTTGATAACTGTAATTTAATGTAAATATTTGACTTTACTGTTGATATACTGTTGGTAGTATGTTTTGAAACATTATCTAATTCATACCCAGTTCAAATGTTCCTACCCCTCCTGTTATCTCATTGTATTTTTAAGTTACACTTAATAGTTGAATGTTCTTTGTTCTAAATCTGTTCTATGTAAAATAATAGTGCTCTATTATTAATGTTTGTTACCTGTAAACCGCCACTGATCTCTGGAAGTGGCGGTATAGAAAAGATGTATAAATAAATAAATAATGGTGGGCTAAGGTTTGAACTGAGATGTCAGTAATTTCGCTGTCAGAAGTTTGAGGGTTGGTTAGATTTCTGACAATGGTGAATAACTCTCTTGGCCTGTTATATGATTTTGATAGTATTTTAGCATAATATTCTTTTTTTGTGCTGTCCAAGGTTTCTTTGTATTTAGTGAGGTGGTTATTGTATATCTCTTTGTGTATCGTCAATTTAGATTTGCGCCAGTTGTGTTCTAGTTTTCTAAGATTCCTTTTCATTTGTTTTAGTGTAGTGTTGAACCATGGTTTGGTATTAGTCTCAGAGTAGGTGATCTTTTTGTATGTGTGATTAATTTTGGCTGCATTGTTGATGGTTTCATGCCAGCTTTTGACAGTGTCATCTAAATTCGTTGCAGGTGATAAGAGGTGGGGGATTGTTAAGTCAATAAATTCTTCATTGTTAAACTTTTTAAATCTTGTAGTTGGGGCATTTCTGGAGTGATTGTTAGTGCTGGTGAAGGGATATGTAATATTTAATTTGATAATGTAGTGATCAGACCAGGGTATCTGTGTACATTCAACTGAATTTGGATTGATTAGTTTGAAGAGTGTGTTAGGGAGAAGGACAAGATCGAGAGTTCCACCTTTGATGTGTGTAGATGTGTTTATTATCTGATGATATTCCATGTCTGATATAGTATCAAAGAATAGTTTAGAGTCCAATGTTGGCAGTGAGGGAAGGTTAAAGTCTCCTAGCATAATTATAGGGTGTTGTTCAGTGGAAGAGCTGAGGAAAAGCGTCAAAGGCAATCAGTTTTTTGGTCTGGGGGTCTATATACTAAGCAGAGTTTCATGAGACCAATTTTTATTAATAATGTATCTATGTTGTTAGAGATGTTTGATTGGATTGTTTTGGCACTTAGTACCTTTTTCGTCATCATTAATACACCTCCGCCTTTTCTATTGGTTCTATGTTTATAGAAAGTGTCATAGTCTTCATTATTAAGTTGATTTATGTAGACTGTATCGGTATCGGAGAGCCAGGTTTCTGTGACACATAATATGTCTGGTTTTAAGTCAGATATTAAGTCATTAAATATGGGCAGCTTGTTTTTCATCGAGCGTGCGTTGATAAGGATGCATGAGAGGGATGTTGAGTTATTGGTGCATGTTCCCTTGGTTGGTTGTTGTGGGTTTGTTTGTTTTATGTGAATTAGTCTATGGAAATTTAATCTAGGTTGGTTGTTTGGCTAAATGTGTCCAATATGGTAGTTGTTTCGAGTGTGTGTGTGAATTATGGAAATTGTTTTATGATTTTTGCTGTTTAGGCTTAGTGTTAGGTCAATGGTTAGTATTGCTAAGACTAAACCGATATAAGATAGTTTCATTAGCATAATGTTTGTACTTGGCATTTTAGATGGGTTGCTGTTAGTGGAGCTAAGCAGTTATATACTAGGGTAGGCAGATGAGAGAAAAAGTAAACCACTGGGAAGTTGTGTTATGCAGAAAGTTGAAAGGAGAGCTGCTAGATACAGTATTAATCCTAATTGATGAAAGCTACTGACAAAAGTAGCTTTTCTTTAAAGTATATGAATAAATAAATTACAAAGCTGCTATACTGACTGGCATTATTTTCCATTGTAAGGCCCTTTAGAGTGGGGCTTCTCAAGCCCATCCTGGTGGCCTCATAGTCACATTTTCAGGAGGTCTATCTCAAATATGCATGAGATAAATTTGCATCCAGGATATATGAAAGTATCTCGCATATACTGTATATGGTAGACATCCTGGAGACCAGACTAACTGTGAAGTTATTAGGACACATTTTGGAAGTCATGTTTCAAAGGTTTTTCTTTATGTTTCCCAGGAGTCTTCCTAGGGGTGTCATTCAAAAGGGGGCACTCAGCAGTCCATCAGCCGTGGTTACGTTCACATTCACTTTCCTGTCAGAATGGCTCAAGTAAATACAGTATAGTCCAAATAGTCACTTTATTAGTAAGCAAAGCTCTAAAATCTAAGTAGCTTTTCTGCAGATCTGCCCCAAGCAGCAGTAAATCACACAGGAGTTTACTCCCCTCCCCCACACTTCTGGCTTCCAGCTAGACTATGCCCCGATTTCAGCCATAGTCCAGGTTATGTCTTTCCTCCTCAATACTTAAAAGGCTTCACTTAAACAGTCTATTTTGTTCTCAACCAATAGTCTTATATTTTACTGCTGCAATGTTAGTCTGTCTCCCAACGGCAGATTAATTAGCCCTCCATAGCGTTCTTTGCTTCTAGCAACATCTCTTACAAATGCAGCCACTTTATGTATTGTAGCTCAGTTCTGTCTTGCACATACTCCTGTTTAGCATAGCAACATACTTATCAGTCACGGTCAATGATGTTCCCACACTCTCATAACTCTCTTCCTGAGAGTGGGGGGCACTGCACCGTCCAGCCCTTTGGCGGACAAGTTGTGCTTTCAGCTAGCATCCTGCCTCCCTCCAAATGCCGTGTCTCTTACTCCTGTATTTAGCTCTGGAGCTCAACGCCATTGCTTCAGGCTCATCCCAGGGTTCAGGAACAGATATTTCATTTATCTCCAGTTCTGTATCCTCTCCATGGTCAGCGTGTGCTGTATAACCCTGAGCCTGCTGGCTCCATAGCAGTTCAGCCTCCTGCCCGTGAGCAGCCAGTTCCTCTTCATCTGTCTACATCAACACTTCCCCCTCTGTATCCGGTAAGGAAGAATATGTAGCAGGACCTTGCCCTCTGGCCCTCCCCTACTCTTCTGCTCACCTCCCAGGCTCCACCCATTTCTGGGGAGCTTTCTCAGTGACAGGGGCCTTCCTTCCACTCTCCCAAGGCATTCTAAGATTTAGTGTGCTTTGTTACTGATCCTGCCGCAGGGGCAAGATAAAGCAGCTTTGTTAGTAGATATATTATGCAATGACAAGACTTGTTTACTAACATAAACTCTCTCCAATGTAGATTTCACATGTAATATTTAATGTTTATCATTAAATAATGATTTCCAGACCAGTTGTGCTACTATAAATGTGTACATTTATGTGCTGTAGTGATCAGCCACTGGAGGGCAGAGGAGGATATGTTTGGGATAGTGCAAACTCTCTTGCAGTCCTGCAGACAACCCAGGAGAAATACGTATAGGGCAGACCCAGCCCAGATCCCAGAAAAGAAGGCGCCTCCTATCCCAATTCATGGTGGGAGGGAACAAGCCTGGGCCACTAATACACCCCAGAATCCTGATCTGGATGAGTTCCCCTAGCTCACCAGAGATTACACTTTAGAACCAGAGAGAGGCGGGAAAGGGGAGGAGTCAGGGAACCAAGACCTAGAAAAGCTTCTATTGTTTCCCTGGGAGGGAGGCACGGATCCCAGAGAAGAGGAGGAGGCCATGCACATACAACCATATGCGGACAAGGAAGACCTGGAACCCATGGAGGTACAGGGAATGGGACAATGACAGCTCTGGCCCCTGGGCAGGTTCAGTGAGCAAGTTGTGAACCCGAAGCAAGTTGTGAACGTTTTGGCTGTGCAGCAGAGCTACATTATTGTGTTCCCTAAAAGACTCTGTGTTTGAAGTGGATTGAACTAATGCAGTTGTACAGCTTGTGGATGTGCCTCAAGCAATGTGGTCTAGTTCTCCTAAAGACTTTGGGCCTGATTTTTAAAGGCCTTTACACGGGTAACATCCTGAGTTACCCATGTAAAGGCCTTATCCATGATTTTCGAAGGGCACCTGCATGGGTAGTGCCCTTTGAAAATCCTAGACAAGTCCCTAATGCGCCCTGATGCTATGCGGGTAGCATCGGGCATGGTAGGGGCTTTCTGGGGCAGAGCAGGGAAGGAGGAAAAGGCTACACAGGTGCCTTAAAGATAGGCGAGGTTTTTCCTGTGTAGCCTCTATGACTGCCGGGGCATCCAGGCTAACCCGGATCCAGGTTAAGGGGGTCGGCAGGCAGGCTATGCGCCACCGCAGCGCATAGCCTGCCCAGCTCAAAATTGGACCCTTTGTGTTTTTGAACATGAATAATGTGATGCAGCTACATAGCGCCTGACTGTGCATCTGAGCTGCAGAGTTGGTTCTCAGAGAGACTGTGGCTTGGAACCTGAGTGAAAAGAGGCAACTGCTCAGCCCATGACTACACGGCTGAATTTCCTTATTGTGCTTTGAGAAAGACTCAGTGTTTGTTCTGTTGATAGGATTGCAGTACCTGTAACTCTGTATGCCTTTCTACCCTGGCTGGAGTCGGGGAAAGGAAAGGCCACACTTGTCCCTGAAGCAAAAGAGAGCCTGGGAACTGCAGGTGACGCAACAGGACTGAGTGCGGTGTTTGCCTGGACCTTACGGGACGACAGAAGAAGGCAGGACCGTACTCGCCCGCTAGTGCTGCCCTGGGACTGCCAGAGATGCTACAGTGTCTAGGAATTGTTTTATGAGAAATGGTCATGTTTCACTGGGGCCAAGAATGCGGGCAGGCCAATATTCAAAGGCAGTTATATGTTCTGAGAACATATATAGATAGTGGTGCTGAATATACATATTAAGTTAAACATCAGTGCTGACATTTAACTTAAGATGGCGACTGCACAGGCCAAACCGACCAGAGGGGAAGCCATATTAGACCTAGTCCTTAGTGTAACACCAGATCTAGTGCAAGAGATAAGGGTGTTGGGGCCACTTGGCAATAGTGATCATAGCATGATCGCCTTTGATTTAATTAGTGGAGGAGGGATAGTAAGGAAATCCACAGTACTACCTTTTAACTTTCGAAAGGGAGACTATGATAAAATGAGGAAAACAGTTAAGAAAAAACTAAAAGGAGCAGTTGCAAAGGTTAAAGACTTACATCAAGCTTGGGTGTTGTTGAAAAATACTATCTTGGAAGCCCAGACCAGCTGTATTCCACGCTTTAAGAAAAGTGGAAGGAAGTCCAAAAACTGCCAGCATGGTTTAAAGGTGAGGTCAGAGAGGCTGTTGTTGCCAAAAAAGCATCTTTCAGGAAATGGAAAAAAGAGCCAAATGACGAAACCTGGAAACAGCACAAGCACTGGCAAGTCAAATGCAAGGCATTGATAAGGCAGGCAAAGAGAGAATTTGAGAAGAAGCTTGCTGCGGAAGCAAAAACGCGAAATAAAGACCTTTTCAAGTACATTCGTAGCAAAAAACCTGTGAGAGAGTCAGTTGGTCCATTAGATGAGAAAGGGGTTAAAGGAGCACTAAGAGGCGACAAGGCAATAGCGGAGAGACTGAATGAATTCTTTGCTTCGGTCTTTACTGAGGAAGATGTAGGGATGTTACCCATGACTGAAGTGGTATTTAAAGGTGCGGAAGAATTGAAGGAAATATTGATACATCGGGAAGATGTCTTACAACTATTAGATAAACTGAAGAGTAGCAAATCACCTGGGCCGGATGGTATACATCCAAGGGTGTTGAAAGAACTGAAATATGAGATTGCAGACCTGCTATCAGTAATCTGTGAACTATCATTAAAATCATCTATAATACCTGAAGATTGGAGGATCGCCAATGTAACACCAATTTTTAAAAAGGATTCCAGGGGTGATCCAGGAAACTACAGACCGGTGAGCCTGACGTCAGTACCGGGAAAAATGGTAGAAACCATCATAAAGAATAAAATTACTCAGCATGTAGATAGTCACGACCTAATGGGAGACAGCCAACATGACTTTAGACAAGGAAGATCTTGTCTTACTAATCTGTTATGTTTTTTTGAAGGAGTGAATAAACAGGTGGACAAAGGTGAGTCGGTTGATATTGTGTATCTGGACTTTCAGAAAGCCTTTGACAAGGTCCCTCATCAGAGACTTTTGGCAAAACTAAAGCGTCATGGGATAGGAGGCAGTGTACTATTGTGGATCAGGAACTGGTTAAAAGATAGAAAGCAGAGGGTAGGGCTAAATGGCCAATTTTCCCAATGGAGAAAGGTGAATAGTGGTGTACCCCAGGGATCTGTGCTGTGTCCGCTGCTTTTTGACATATTCATAAATGACCTGGAAAGTGGAATAACGAGTGAGGTTATCAAATTTGCAGATGACACAAAACTATTTAAAGTTGTTAAAACCCAAGAGGATTGTGAAAAATTGCAAGAGGATCTTGATAAATTGGAAGACTGGGCATCAAAATGGCAGATGAAATTTAATGTGGACAAGTGCAAGGTTATGCACCTAGGGAAGAACAACCCAAACTATGGTTACACGATGCAAGGTTCCACATTAGGAACCACCACCCAGGAAAAAGATTTAGGCGTCATTGTGGATACCATGTTAAAACCCTCGGCCCAGTGTGCAGCAGCGGCCAAGAGAGCAAATAGAATGCTAGGTATGATAAGGAAAGGAATGGAAAATAAAACAAAAGATATTATAATGCCTCTATATCGTTCCATGGTGAGACCGCACCTTGAATATTGTGTGCAATTCTGGTCGCCGTATCTTAAAAAGGATATAGCAATTTTGGAGAAGGTTCAGAGAAGAGCCACCAAAATGGTAAAGGGGATGGAAGGATACTGCTATGAAGAAAGGCTAAAAAGGTTAGGGGTCTTTAACCTGGAAAAGAGATGGCTGAGGGGAGATATGATAGAAGTCTATAAATTAATGAACGGAGTGGAACAGGTAAACGTAGATCGATTGTTTACGTTATCAGAATATAGAAAGACTAGGGGACATGCAATGAAGCTACAGGGTAAACTATTTATGACTAATAAAAGAAAGTATTTTTTCACTCAACGTGTAATCAAACTCTGGAATTTGTTACCGGAGGATGTAGTAAAGGCTGTTAGTGTAGCTGGGTTTAAAAAAGGTTTGGACAAGTTCCTGGAGGAAAGGTCCATAAACCATTATTAAGAAGTGACCGAAGATATCAATGCTTGACCCAGTACAGGCATTGTGGAACTTGTGTCTCTTGGGGAAACTGCTAGGTACATATGACCTAGATTGGCCACTGTTGGAAACAGAATGCTGGGCTTGATGGACCTTGGTCTGACCCAGTATGGCATATCTTATGTTTAAATATTCATCCATGAGAAGATATGATAAACTGGAAAAATAAAGAGTAACAAATCACCAAGCCCAGATGATATTCGCCTCAGAGATTTTCAAAGGACTTTAAGATGAAATTGTTAACCAGTTCACGTTAATCTGCAGTCTATCATTAAAATGGCCACAGTACCTCAAGACCGAATGATGACCATGCCAATTTTTAAAATGGCTTCAGGGGTTGTCCTGGTGAGCTTCACGCAAAATGGTAGATGGGCAAAATGGTAGATGGTATTCTGAAAAAGCAAAATTACCTACCAGTTTGATAGGCGTGGCTTAATGAGAACAAATCAAAATCTGGTTTAGCAAAGGGAAATTTTGCTTTACCAGTTTATTTGATTTTTTTTAAAGGTGTAAACAAACATGTGGATAAAGGTGAGCTGGTAAATGTGAAGGCACATTTTAGATAGAACATAGAGAAGGGAATTCACCTGTCCATGTCAGGGCATGGAGAATTCTGACAGTATTTTGTAGATCTTCTTGTAAAATAGGTGCAGAATTGCACATGTATGCCTTTCCACATCCTATAGACTCAGCGATTTTAAGAGGCTACACAGGGGAAAAAGGTGGATAAAATCCCTACACATGAATGTGAGTAGCCTCTTAACATTGTTGATCCTGTGGTGAAGATGCATCTAGTTTAGCACTACAGGTTGGGGGCCCCCTGACCCTGAGACTCCTCATGCCAACCACAGACCTCTCTCTCCACCCCTATCCCTCAAAGACATTGTCCAAGACCACCTGAAGCAACTGTGATCCCCACTCCCCCCCAAGCCTCCTCCAGAACATATTGTAATGCCCTCTATATGTCCCCCCAAGAACTATACCTCCCCTAGTGGCCACACAGCAGACTCCACGCCATCCCTGATCCCCATCCCTGGGCTTATCAGGTGTCATCAATGGTCAGTGGGAACAGGAGTGACGCCCATTCACTCCTACTCAGTATGTGGCTCGATCCAAAATAGGGATCAGGAGTTGGGGGTCTGTTGGGGGGCACTAGGGGGGTTATATTTTTTTTTGGGGGGGGGGGTTCAGGAATAGGGAAGTTTGTTCCAGGGGAGGCCCTTGAGAGTCTGGGGGTTAGGAGCTATTTGGGGGTGGGGGTAGTATTGGACAATGTGCTTTGGGTGAGTTGGGATTAAGGGAGGAGTTAAAGGTCTGGCAGTGGACACAGGGGGTCCAAGATCAGTGCAGTAATCAGGGAGGGTCCCAACTGTGGCATTCATAGCTGCTCCTCCCATGCCTCCATGGGAGGGCAATTGAAAATACTGACATCTAAAAACTGGCAATTGTGGATTTCCTATGTGAAATGGTGAGTTCATATCTATATTGAAGGCCCACGCCACCACTCCCCTAGGGAATTTAGATGTGGTGAGCATTCTCATGTCTGGGGAATGACATTTACACCTGTATGCCAATCTACATGTGTAAATGCTGCTTTTTAGATGTGGGCATGCTTCTAAAATAATCTCCATAGGGAAAGGGTCAGCATTTGTATTGGGGCCTGTGCAGTTTAACATTTCCATAAATGATCTGGCAAAGGAAGCAATGAATGAAGCGATCAGATTTGCAGATGGCACAAAATTATTCAAAATCATTCAAACAGCTGGCAACTGAGCATCTAAATGGCACACGAAATTTAATGTGCACAAGTGCTAAGTGATGCACATTTGGAAAATAATCCCAACTAGAGATGCACAATGCTAGGTTCCGTGTTAGGAGTCACCAGCCCAAGAAAAAGATCTTGGATTCATTGTAGATAATATATTGAAATTTTCGGCCTACTGTGTTCCAACTGCAAGAAAATCAAATAGAAAGTTAGGAATTTTTCAAAAAGGAAAGGAGAACAAACCTGAGAACATTATTATGCCTCTGTATAGGTTCACGGTATTACTGCACCTTGAGTATTGTGTGCAGTTCTGGATGCCCCATATCAAAAAGGATATAGCAGAACTAGAAACAGTTCAGAGAAGTGCAACAAAAATAATAAACAGGATGAAATGTGTCTCTCCTGAAGAACGTCTAAACAGGTTAGGACAACATGCTTTTTACCAAAGGACGATCATGCCAAACTAATTTGATTGATTTCTTTGACTGGGTGACCAGAGAACTTGATTAAGGACATGCATTGGATGTGATCTTCCTAGATTTCAGCAGATACTATTCCTCATAGGAGGCTTATGAATAAACTGAGCAGCCTGGGGATAGATCCCAAGATGGTGAACTAGATAATAAATTGGTTCACTGACAGACCGCAGAGGGTGGTGTTAAATGGAATTGACTCAAAAGAAGGGAAGGTGAGTTGTGGCATGCCTCAGGGATCGGTCCTGAGAATGGTACTGTTCAAAGTCTTTGTGAGTGATATTGTCAAAGGATTGAAAAGAAGTTTGCCTTTTTGCAGATAAAATGAAGATTTGCAACAGAGTGGACTTCTCGGAGGGAATAGACAACACGAGGAAAGATCTACAAAAATTAGGCAAGTCTTGTCAGACAAAACTGATTGATTTCTTTGACTGGGTGACCAGGGAGTTGGACCGAGGGAGAGCCCTAGATGTGCTGTATTTAGATTTCAGTAAACTCTTTGACCCTGTTCCGCACAGACAACTTATAACATCTAGGGTTCTCCCTCAGTCTAGTTCCCTGGTCACCCAGTCAAAGAAATCAATCAATTTTGTCTGACAAGGCTTGCTGGTAAGCCCATTCTGCTTTAGATCATGCAATCCATTAGACTCCAGAAACCTCACTATCCTCCCTTTTATTGAGATTTGTTTTAATTTCTCTGATATCTCCAGAAAACACATTAACAGCTAACGCCTTTCAGTAAAAGAACCCCTTAGTGATAGGTCCTAAATGTATAATTTTGAGATCTTAAGGATAAAGACAATTATTTTATTAAAGGTCGGTACTTCCAAAATGGCATCGATCAGTTTACTCTTTTTTCCAGATTCAAGCTCAAGGTATGTTGCTGTCATTGCAAACTCTAAAATGAAAATGTTGTTTTACA
This sequence comes from Ichthyophis bannanicus, assembly GCA_033557465.1. Taxonomy (NCBI): domain Eukaryota; kingdom Metazoa; phylum Chordata; class Amphibia; order Gymnophiona; family Ichthyophiidae; genus Ichthyophis; species Ichthyophis bannanicus. Next base: position 502,363,059 of record CM066031.1, read on the forward strand.
GGGTTTCCTTTACAGACTGAAGGGTGAAGGGAAGAGAATATGTAGTAGCTGAATTGCTTAACAAATATTTCTCTTCTGTGTTCACTGATGAAGGGCCAGGGGCAGGACTTCAGAAAACACTGACAAATAGGAACAGAAGTGAAATGGATCTTGAACAATTTTCAGAAGACTGTTTGCGAGGAGCTAACTAAACTAAAAGTAGACAACGCAATGGGGACAGAGGGGATACATCTGAGATTGTTGAAGGAACTTAGGGAAGTTCTAGTGGCTCCACTGTCTGACCTTTTAAATGCTTTTATAGAGTCTGGTGTGGTCTCAGAAGACTGGAGAAAGGTGCATGTGGCTCAATTACACAAAACGGAACTACAGTAAGGATGAGGTTGGGAACTACAGGCCAGTTACTCGTGAGTAAACTAATGAAAAGGCTGCTAAAAAGGAGGATAGTGAGGTTTCTGGAATCCAGTGGATTGCAGGATACAAGGCAGCATGGTTTTATGAGAGGCAGGTCTTGCCAGACAAATCTCATTAATTTCTTTGACTGGTTGACCAGAGAGTTGGATCGAGGGAGAGCTATAGATATGATGTACTTAAATTTCGGAAAAGCCTTTGAAATGGTTCCACTCAGGTGACTTATAAATTGAATGCCCTAGGAATGGACTCTAAAGTGACTGACTGGGGTAGAAATTGGTTGAATGGGAGGTGACAAAGGGGACAGATAAATGACGCTTACTCTGAGGAAAAGTATGTTACCAGTGGGGTGCCACAGAGATCTGTCCTTGGTCCGATTCTTTTTAACATTTTTGTAAGTGATATTGCGGAAGGACTATCAGGTAAGATTTTTCTCTTTATGGATGATACCAAAATCCGCAATAGAGTAGAGACCCAGGAAGGTGTAGATAACATGAGGAGGGATTTAGCAAAGCATGAAGAATGGTCAAGAATCTGACAGCTGAGATTTAATGCTAAAAAATGCAGGGTCATGCATTTGGGATACAAAAATCCAAGGGTGCGGTACAATAGGGAGTGAACTGCTTCTGTCCATGAAAGAATAACGGGACCTGGGCGTGATTGTTTCTAAAGATCTTAAATTGGCTAAACAGGTAGAAAATGCAATGGTGAAAGCCAGAAAAATGCTTGGGTGGATAAGGAGAGGAATGGGCAGCAGGAAAAGGAGATGATAATGCCTTTGTATAAGTCTTTGGTGAGATTTAATTTAGAATATTTTGTGCAATTCTGGAGACCGCACCTTCAAAAGGATATAAACAGAATGGAGTCAGTGGCAGAGGGTGGCTACCAAAATAGTCAGTGGGCTTCACCATAAGGCTAACTGGATAAACTCTGCTTAATATCAGGCAAGGATGTCTAGTTGCTTACTGATTCTAAACTAGAATAAAATAAAAGATAACTGCTAACTTCCCTATCTAAGTCTTACTCTTTGGATCTATTTTCATTCCAGAGTTCCTTCACACATATATCAAGCAATCGCATTCACTCTACAATTCATACTCCTACTACTACTACTACTACTGAACATTTGTATAGTGCTACAAGGCATATGCATCGCTGCACAGACACATGTAAAAGATGTTCCATGCTCATCAGAGCTTACAGTCTAGTCAAGACAGACAACACAATAGCTGTAGACATGGGATACAGTTAGGGGGAATGGTAAGGAAACACAAAGGAGACCAAATGAGTCAAGATCTGAAAGTGGCAGCGAAGAGGTGAGTTTTCAGCCTAGATTTGAAAAGGATCAGAGAAGGCGCCTGAAGTACAGACTCACATAGTTTGTTCCAGGCATAAGGAGCTGCAAGATGAAAGGAGCAAAGTCTGGAGTTAACAATAGAAGAAAAGGGCACAGATAGAAGTGATTTGCCAGAAGAGCTGCGTTCCTGAGGAGGGGTGTAGGGAGAGATAAGAGAGGAAGGGTAGTCAGGAGCTGCAGAGTGAATGCACTTATAGGTCAGCAGGAGAAGTTTGAACTTGATGCAGAAATGGATAGGAAGCCAATGAAGAGACTTGAGAAGAGGGATAATATGAGCATGACGAGGCTGGTGGAAGATTAGTCGCACAGCAGAATATTGAACAGATTGAAGGGGAGAGAGATGACTCAGAGGGAGACCAGCAAGGAGCAGGTTACAATAGTCTAGATCGGAGGTGACTAAGGAGTGGATAAGTATCTTAATAGTGTGTTCAGAAAGGAATGGGCAAATTTTGTTGATGTTGTAGAGAAAGAAACGGCATATTTTAGATATCAATTGGATGTATGTGGAGAAGGAGAGAGAGGAGTTAAAGACAACCACAAGGTTGCGAGCTGAGGAGACAGGGAGGAGTAGAGAGTTATCCACAGAGACTGAGAAAGGAGGAAGGGGAGAGGAGGGTTTAATGGGAAAAATAAGAAGCTCAGTTTTGGCCATGTTCAGTTTCAAGTGGCGGTGAGTCATCCAAGCAGCAATGTCAGAAAGGCAGGCAGAGAATCTGGACTGAATTGCCGGAGAGATTTCAGGTGTAGAGAGGTACATCTGGGAGTCATCAGCATAGAGTTGATACTGAAAGCCATGGGAACAGGTGAGTGCACCAAGGGACTGGTTATAGAGAGATAAAAGGAGTGGAACCAAGATCGATCCTTGGGGTACACCAACTGAGAGTGAATTATCAGTAGAGGAGGATCCACCAGAACAAACACTGAAAGAGCGATGGGAGAGATAAGAAGAGATAGCACAGAGCCCTTAAAACCAAGCGAGGACAAGGTATCAAGGACAAGGTTGTGGTCAACAGTGTCAAAAGCAGCAGATAGGTCAAGAAGGATGAGGATCAAGTAAAGGCCTTTGGATTTTGCCAGGAACAGATCACTGGAGACTTTGGAAAGAGCTGTTTCCTGCACAACAGAGGTCAATACCTGAGCTTAGACAAGGAACAGCATTTTGGAAACTGACTGCTTGCATCAAGTCCAAATCCTTTAGGTCTAGCAACTCAAAGTTACTTTTCCATAAAATTTGGAAACCTCCCTGAGTCTAATAGAACTGGCAGGTTTTTAATAAAGGAGGCAGTAGATGCTTTCTTCTAGCCAAATAAATAATAGTTCCGTTAATGAAGGCCAAATTATTATGTTTTCCCAACAATATATTTTTTAAATTAGTGTTGCTTTCGGTATTAAGAACATAAGATATACCATACTGGGTCAGACAAAAGGTACATCAAGCCCAATATCCTGTTTCCAACAGTGGCCAATGCAGGCCACAAGAACCTGTCAGGTGTCTGAAACTACAAACAACATTATCTATAAATTAATAGAGTTTCTTTGTAAACTACTCTCTCATATTTCACCACATTCTGTTTTTCCACTTAAACATTTATTTTCATACATAAAATAATTCTAATTTATTGGGCTACCATTTTTTTAAATTTTAACTAGTCACTCATAGCAATACCTATCTTTCATTTACACACTGACCCTCATACACAACTTCAAATATCTCACTCAGATTTTTGGATGCCCCAATACACTTCTTTCAGTCATGAAAGAATTCTCTTTCTTTTACTTGCAACAAATTGGCTATTTCTTTACTTTTAACTCTTACAGAGGCTATTTATGCAGAAGCCATTATCTGGGCATTTCCGCTGTTCTACTCAAAAAACAAACTCTGTTGACTATTTTCTTCAAAATGAATTTTTTGGAACTCTGCTTGAAGCCCGGAGAAACCAATTGTGATTGGCTCACTGCCATCACATGACAAAAGAGATTCTTTTCTGAGGGGCATCTTCCAGTGGAATTTTCCAATAGTGATGGCTAGCCCCTCAGTGGCTTAGGGGTATGTTTACTAAACTGCAGTAACATTCCCCGTGTTAGGTTCCCTGGATTCCCATATAAGGGATTGGGCGTTGCATCATTATGGCAAGCTGTGTCAGTTAACGCACTTTATAAGGCACATTATAAGGCACGTCATAAGGCACAATACAAGGCACGTCATAAGGCACCTTAGTAGGCACAGTACAAGGCACATGCCTTGTAATGTGCCTTGTACTATGCCTATAAGGTGCCCTGTAACGTGCCTTATGACGTGCCTTGTAATGTGCCTTGTACTGTGCCTAGTAAGGTGCCTTATAACGCCGTATAGGGAGTGATGGCAACTGTGGTGAGGGTATTATGGGCTGGCAGCACGGATCTGCAAAGATATGACTGTCACAGGCATGCAAAACATCAGACACGGACAGGAAGGAACAACGAGGAATCAAACCCCATGACCACTGCCTAGAACAGAGCTACTCACATCCAGTCCTGGAGGTCCGCAACCCTGCAGGTTTTCAAGATATCCCTAATGAATCTGCATGAGCTATATATGCATTAGAGATATCCTGCCAACCTGACTGGTTTGTGACCCTCCAGGGCTGGATTTGGAGACCCCTGCCTTACACCTCTGTCAGTTAAGATTGTGAGTGGGCAAGGTACAGATGTCATAGACATCAAAAGGGTAGATAGAATGTGTCACATTCCTCCTCGATTCTCACCACCACCATAAAGTTGTCTAATAGACAATATTTGGTGGTGGTGAGACGTAAGGAGGAATGTGACAAATTCTATCTAACTTTTTTGATGTCTTGGACATCTGCACCTTGCCCACTCACAATTGTAAATGACAGAGGTGTAAGGCATGGGTCTCCAAATCCAGCTCTGGAGGGCCATAAACCAGTCAGGTTGGCAGGATATCTCTAATGCATATATAGCTCATGCAGATTCATTAGGGATATCCTGAAAACCTGCAGGGTTGCGGACCTCCAGGACCGGATGTGAGTAGCTCTGGCCTAGAACGTCAGTGTACTAACCAGTAGGCTATACCTCTATGGCTTGTTGCACAGCACTGGCTGGGTACAGACGGACTGCAGGTCACCGCACAAACCGTCTGCTCTGTGTGCTAGGATAGGGTAACCCCACCAGCACCCATGATGCATTGCACATGCAGTACAGCGGCCTACAGCTGACCACCAAATGGAGTCTGCACCTCACCGGTACTGCAGCATGGTAAGATGGACTGACAGTGCGTGATACTAGCACAGAGTAGCTACAGACCATGCCATTGTGCAGGTTCCATGTTCACCCTGAGGGATAGGATGGGCGCCAAGCACTAGGTCCACAGTACATGTAGTGCTAGAGATAGGCCCTGCTGCACATCCCCATCACTACCAGTGTGTGATAGGTGCTCCCACCAGTGCAAACAAAAGTACTTCTGTAACCATCTGGGTTCTGCAGTCACATGTGGCCCTGTGGGACTAGACAAAGCTCAGATTAGTGTGTACGCAGTGTCAAAGTTTGGCTGCCATGGGTACCTGTTATCAGGGCAAGGGGGGACGCGGGCAGGCTAGACTCGCATGAGGTTTAGGTAGCACTGCCTCTATGGGTCTAAGTGGTATGCACTATATACCCCAAGGGGCCCACAATCACCCCTATTGTAGAGGAGGGTGTGTTGGGACAGGTGCCTGCACCTTGCAGAATGGCTGTAGTACCAGCAACCACAGCCCTCCAGGGCTGATGGGCCAGAGCCATACATGCGAATGCAGCAGATCAGCAGTGATGCTTGGGGTAGGCAGGGAAAGGCTACATGCCACAGTCTGCCATCCTCCAGCACAATCAGACTGCACCTGTAGCATCATACAGGGTGGTCCTACCATGCACAGACTAACTGCAGACAGCCCACTAGCCAGTCCATAGTGCATGCTCATGGGGGAACCCTGTGCACTCAGAGGTGGGATGCACAGCACAAACACCAAGCAAGTATCCCCATGATTGGGCCCCAGAACCAGGAACACACAGGTATCACTAGAGACAAATAATGTGTGGCACTAAGTGGGAACATGGACATGCCATGGTCACTGCTCAGTCAGAGTGAGAGCGACCTACCAGCGTGACATGCTGTGGCCACCCTGCCCATGCAGGTGGTGGTCGAGCACTACAGTGTCCCAGCCATTGCCCTCCACCCTGTGCAGATGCATCCTGGCCAATCCGCCCTGTCTGGGCCATACCCACAATACCTTGCTCCTCATTATGCACATTTGCAGGCTAACGTTGGAAACAGTGTGAGCAATGTGGTTTCAGTGAGGTGTTGGCAGAAACAGAACAATGGATAGACATACGCACACTCCCACACCTATCTCAGCATTGTACAGAGATAGAGGTGGTTGACAACCCTGCCCACCACACTGGTCCTGAGCACAGTGCCGACATTGCTAAACTGTGCTGCGGGTAGTAGTAGTGCTCTGGTGATAACTGCAGCTCTGTGCTGGGGCCAACAGCCTGACACTCCATGAGGCTGTGGATAGTGGAGCCCGTGTGAGTGGGTGTTTGTACCCCTGTGCACCACTGCATTGGGGTTTGCACATGTTGTTGTTGTGGCTGCATTGTGGGATAAAACTATAGGGTGATGCTCTGCAGGATCCACAGATGGGACTTGAACCTTTTGCTTTTGGACATACTGTCTGAGTGTATTGCACCACACTGTTGCCATAGCAGCACAGTGGTCCCTGGGGCTACCCTTACATTCCCCAGCCAGACCTCTTCTGTAGCACTGCACACCACATACTGGTACAGGGCATGGGCTATGTCCACTGCAGGTGGATGCCACTACTCCCACCAGCACAAACACCCCCCCCCCCACCATGCCACCATGACCATATGCTGTCGGTGCCGGTGGTGTGCAGTCCTAGGCCATCCAGGGGGAAGGTAGGCGGCTGCCTAAGGTGTGGGTTCTGGGGTAGGGGTGCCTACATAGCTGTCCACGCTTCCCCCAGCACTGCCTGTAAATGTTATGTGCCCCTTGGGGTTCCTGCTGGGTAATGTCCCATGGATGGGACACTGTGGGACACAGACTCGTGGGCATGTTTGACCCTGGTCTGTTGCTGTCTTGCTGGTGTGCATTTTCCGTGTTCCTATGTGCCACCTAGGCAACCGCCTAGTCCACCCCGTGCCCCAGTTGCACCCACTGCATGTCCCGCCTGCAGTTCCCCTATGCCCCATTTACACCATCACCATAGTGGCCCTTCGTACATTGCGACTATGCTGTTGCTGCAGATGGAACACTACTATCACCTTTCTCGGGCTTCCTGCCTATGCCCTACATTGCTGACACTTAAATGGTTTCTCTCTCCTGCAAATGTGCATCTAACGGCAGGTTTTCATTCACGGTAGGATTCAGCCCTTCAGTTCAGCGCGTTAGTGTGCAGGGAGCCTCTCCATGCCCACTCCCCGCCCATTGACCCCAGCTCTCCGCCCTCTCTCCTCCCTCTGCGGTGTCTACTGCACCGCGGAACACTTCCGCGCAGGTTGTAACGTTACCACGCATTAACATTACATAACACGTGTTAATGTTACCTACCGTTTGTTAACGTTACCTACTGCACGGTCTGTAACGTTACCGCAGTTTAGTAAACATACCCCTTAGTTTAAAACTAATGTTTAACTCAACTGCCACTGAATATTTCTTTAACTTACTACCATAGGAGATCCCTAGTCTTCCTTTCCACTTTCAACTGGCCCCAGTCAAAGCACACACTCACTCTTACCACATTTATACACACAACACATATGGTTGCTAACTGGCTCCAGATGCACCCAACAGGTTTGATCCAGTCCTGGGTTTACCCCATTGCATGCATGGACTTGTAGTTTTTCTTTTCTTATGGCATGCAATAGAGAAATCAGAATACTCTGTATATTCAGTGTTGCTATCGGAATTGCAGGCAGTGCTCAGTATATATAAAGGGGTAAGTTTATCAAAGTGCACTAATGGCATAGGGATTAGTGTGCAATAAATGTGCTGCACTGACAGGGAAAGGGCAGTGACTGGTTGGGTGATGGGCATTTGACAGCACATTGTGGTTAACGCAGCCATCATTGGTGTGCGCTAAGCACAATTGCTGCTATTAGCGTGAGCGCCCTTACTCCATCCTCAATGGCTGGCAGTAAGAGTGCCTATGTTAGAGGCGCTGGCTGGTTAGCATGGTGAAGTGCATTTCCCTCTGGTAACTGCACTCCCAACAGTTGGTGTGGGTCTAGGCCACCTCCTGCACTAATTTTAGGTTCTTACCGTGCATTAACTTAGTGCATTTTAATAAACATGCTCCAAAGAGCAGTCAGTATCGCAGCTGTCTGGAGAGTGGTGATATTCACGAGCCACTGCTAAGGTTTTATTGCAGTTACCTTCTTCAAATGGTTAAAATCTATTATATATAAAATCTATTATGGACAAATCAATTTGATGTAAGGCTGCAATAGTGAGGAACTTTCTACCTGATGAAATAAACAGAACAATTATTTACTTTTAATAAATGTTTGAAAACTCATTTGTTTCAGCAGGCATACATGGTGGAACTGGTATTTAGTTATATAGTACTGATTTTTATTTTTCTTAAGATTTTGTACTATTGCTAATTGGTCGATATTAGATGTATGGAATACTCTGCTAGACTGTAATCCGTTCTGGAAAGATTTTGGTTTTGCAGTTAAAATGCAGAATAGAAATGATTGAAATGAATATTCATTCTGCTATCTGGATATATTCAGATCTGCCTTTCACCTTGCCTAGATTTATCCAGATAGGTTGACTGAATATTTCCACTATTTGGATCATTTCTGATGCCACCCACACTCTACCCTGGCACAATGGGGCTGATATTCAAAAGGCATTTACATGGCACTTACACGGTTAGTGCCATTGAATATCGCCAGCTAAATTTCCTATGCACTCCGATGCTATCCGGTTAGCACTGGAACGTGTTGGGGGCGGTCCAGGGCGGAGCAGAGGAGGAGAATGGTGCTATCCATTTAGCAGTGATTTTGGCAGCTGCCTGGTTAGCAATCGGCGGCCTAAAGATAGGCAAAGAAAACTCTTGCCTATCTTTAAGATGCCAATCGCTAACTGGACAGCAGCCAATATCGCAGCTGCATGGTTAGCTTCGGTGGCTATCGGCTTTGGTGGCAGTCACCAGATATTCAATGCCGGCGTCTCAGCATTGAATATCCAGTTTGGTGGTCGGCGGGGAGGGCTATGCGCCTGTTGGCACATAGGCCTTCAAAGATCCAGGCAGTTCAATATCGGGCCCTATATGGATAGTGTTGAGGCGTTTTGGAAGGATTTTCAGTGGAACTGTGCATATAGAGGTATATTTCTTATAATGTGCTATTAAAATGCAGTAAGCCCCCAAAATGAGTGTGGGAGCTGACATAGACCCATGCTAACTGTTGGGGCATGTTCCCCTGCAGTTACCGCACAGAGACATGCATCACCATGCTATCTAGCCAGCAGATTTAATGCGGGGTGCTTACTGCTACTCACTGAGGAGATGGTAAGTGCTCCCTTTTTAATGGCAGCAGTCAGAATCAGTGTACGTCAATGATTGCTGTGTTAATTGTGATGTGCCAATAGTATCCACTCTGCACCCCTAACCTGCCCAGTCACCAGCCCTTCCACATGAAGTGATTGGCTTGGGACTTTTACTGCACTGCTCCATGCTAACAGTCAGCACGCAGTAAAGCTTACGCTAGCTGTTAGCACATGTTAGTAAACATGCCTCATAGTGTGCTGAAAAGCCACAGCTAGTGCTTCCAGAGCAACATGCCCCAACAGTTAGCAGTTAAACAGAATGGTTTAAAATAAGCAAAGGTGTAAGACAAGGCTGCATACTTTCCCCCTACCTGTTTAATTTATATGCAGAACAAATCATCAGAGAAGCAGGATTGTATGAAGACAACAGAGGTGTGAAGATTGGTGGAAGACTCATCAACAACCTTCGCTATGCTGATGATACCACATTACTGGCTGAAAGTGAAGATGATCTGAAACATTTGCTTCTCACAATCAAAGAACATAGTCTCCAAATGGGCCTGCACCTTAATGTAAAGAAGACAAAGATCATGACAACTGGCATAATCAACAAGTTCATTGTTGAAGGAGAAGAAATTGAAATTGTGAACAACTTTAACCTACTTGGATCAACTATCAATAAAGAAGCAACAAGCAGTCAAGAAATCAGACGACGCATTGCTCTTGGCAGAATGGCTATGAAAGACCTAGATAAGATTCTCAAGAGCAGAGATGTCTCTCTCCATACAAAGATTCGACTTGTTCAAGCCATGGTATTTTCAATAACATCATATGAATGTGAAAGCTGGACAGTGAAAAAGATAGACAGGAAGAAAATTGATGCCTTTAAATTATGGTGCTGGCGGCGAATACTGTGTATGGATTGCCCGAAGAACAAACCAGTCAGTACTAGAGGAAATCAAACCTAAGCTTTCTTTAGAAGCTCAGATGACAAGACTTCGACTTTCATACTTTGGACACATCATGCGAAGAGAGAGATCATTAGAGAAAGACATCATGCTTGGCAAGATAGAAGGTCAGCGCAAAAGAGGAAGGCCAGCAATGAGATGGATCGATAGAATAACAGCAGCTACGGGTACCAGTCTGTCAACAATGAGCCGCCTGACTCAAGAGCGAACACAATTTAGGATAGCTATCCAGAGGGTCGTCATGAGTCAACTCCGACTCGACGGCACTTAACAACAGCTGCTGTTATCCAGATATGTACTTCTGAATATTGAATCAATTGATTTTTTTATACCCTTGAAAACTCCCTAATTAGCTGGAAATTAACCTAAATTTATAGTTGAGAAAGACCTACGAACAAAAGCCCTAGTGATAATCTAAGGACTCTTTTTACTAAAGCCTGTTAGCTGGTTAATGTGCATTTTAATGCGTGGCAACTGGCAGTCAGGAACACTAACATGCTAATATGTCTTCCATCACATGCTAAAACACACGTTAATCGGTGATTGTGGGATGGGGTGGGGGAATAGGCAGAGAGTGGGCATGGAGATTGCATTACTGCTAGTGCAAGGGCAATTGTCACATGCTCAGCAGCAACGTGACTCTTAACGTGGCCTCTCCTAACAACTTCTCTATGAGAGTCATTAACTGAATGCTCCTTGGAGGAGCGCACGTTAGGAGAACCTGTTGCATGTTAGCTGCTGCGAACATGCTGGTCACACCAATTAAAGCTACCTGAGATTTTGCAATTCATCCTTAGCAGGCCTTAGTAAAAGGGGCCTTAAGTTTTGTACTTGAGCTAATGGAGCGTGAAGTGACTTACCCAAGATCACAAGGAGCATCCATGGGAGAAGTGGAATTTCATAGTTCTCAGCCTTTGCTCACCACAAGTCCTTTCCCCATATGAATAAATGACAAAACTTCATTGGAAACAAGAACAATTTTTAAAATGGAGGTTTGTAAAAATGGTAAAACTGACTTTTTAAACAGAGTAAAAGACCAAGGGGCATGTTTACTAAAGTGCTAACCATTATAGTGGGCCCCTGCAGTAAAAACTGCTGTGATGAAAAACCACTCTAAGTGCTTAGCATAGCTTTGGGGCCAAAAGTGGGCATGATTGCCGGTAACAACTAAAGTGGGATGTTCCTACATACTAGCTGCCATGAATGTTAATAGCAGCAGGCTAGTAGCTTGGCCACTGCTCAAGTTCACAAATCAAAATAAAACCCCTCATGTTCAATCCCCCCAGCTGATCCTTTTTCAAAACACCCCCTACAGTCTGATTCCCCTCTGCATTCAACTTCCCTTCCCATCCACTCCCCCCGCTTCAGTAACCCACTAGTGGACAGCAACTCCCCTGTCCCCCCACCAAGTATTTATTTATTTATTTATTTAACAGGTTTTTCATACCGCTTTATCATTTCAATCAAAGTGGTTTACATTGTAACTTAAACTGGGCAATGTACATTAAACAGGGACATTGATAACTTGGACTTTTCCGAGGCAGTGGAGAGTAAATGGCTTAAAGTTTCCAATCCACAATGACAAGGTCCTTGACTATGCAACCCCTTCCCCCAAGAGAAAGTTCCATGGAACCCCCACCTCCAAACAGTAGCACCACCTCCCCAAACACCAGATCCTGACCCTCTCCCCCCAATCCCTCCAAGGGGCTCCTTGCTGTAGGTTCTAAAATGGCAGCAGTAACTCTTAGTGGCAGTCTTGTGATACTACAGCGTTCTTTAGTAAACATACCCCAAAGGGCCTTACTGAGTAATGAGTCTTCCATAACACAGAATGAGGAAAGGTCTTTTTAAAATTTGTTATCTTGATTTATTTATTTTGGGACTAAAACCCATCAAGGCAACTTAACAATGAAAAGAAGTAATACTATACCGAAAAAGAAAAGCAGGAGGTGTGGCAAAAAGAAAATAAGAGAGGCACGGGAGGGGGGGGGGGGTTTGGGGGAGGGGAGAAAAAGCAGGTATGGGGAAAAGGAGCAGGTTCAGCCCCCAAAAGTAAACATCCAGAGTCTTCAGGCCCAAAGTTTTATTAGAACAAGAGAAAGCATCTGTGAAGAATCGGGGAACATTCGTTATACACACCTCAAAAAAACAACAAAACAATGTGGCTGTGCTATCATAACTGTCTAACGTGGACTTAACTCTTCCTTCCTCCATTTATTCTAGTCAAAGGATTCCAGAAGCCATGTAAATACAATATAATTGATTAAATCAGTTCTTGGAGGCAGATGCAAGGTTGAAATTGCATATAAACATGAAAAAAGCCCTTCCAGTCTGCCCATTCCCTATGCATGCTCATTCTCAGTCTTAAAGGCTTTATCCATATCCACACTAAACGTCAAGACCACTTATTTAACTTCAAGGAGCACATTCTCCCCTTTTGCTCTTATTTTATGGAATGCAGTCCCTCATGTACTTAGCACCACTAATGACTTACTGTGACTGACGAAACCACTCAGATGCAATGTTCCTAAGCTATCATTTAGAATATTACTTGTTACGTTATTATACTAATTAACTCTTATTCTCCCTTGGTTTTATCCTCCCTTGATATATGTCCTTGTTACATGTAAAGCCATATTGGTTCCTCTTTTTTTTTACTATAAACCGCTTTGACTCTTAGGGGTATGTTTACTAAACTGCGCTCATGTGCGTGGCGCACATTAGTGTGCGCTAAGGTACCTTAGCGCATGCTAATGATGCGTATTTGTGCCCCGCATCATGTGCGCGGTGCGCTGATGTGCGATAAAGGCGTGGAAAGGCTCTCGGAGGGCGGAGGAAGGCTCCCCAGGGGCGGAGAGAAGGGGTCAATGGGTGGAGAGTGGGAGGGGAGAGGCTTCCCGCAAAGTAGCGGGGCTGAAATTCAAGTAAAAAAATACCGCGAGTGAAAACCTCGTGGTAGAGCCGATGTAAAGGGAAGAGAAACCATTTCTGTCAGCAATATACAACAAAATATCTCTATTGTAAATAATACCGGTAACTCAATTATGTTGTGATGACCTGTACATAGTTTGAATAGTGTTATTCTAGTTAATGTTCAAAACATGTTCAATGTAACTAAACGTGTACATAGTTAACACAAGTTCCATGTAAAATATACAGAAGTATATTGATTTTTGTTCGATGTGAACCGCCCCTGATCTCTGGAAGGGGCGGTATATAAGAAACTGTTAAATAAATAAATAAATAAAAACCAGGGAAATCTACAAAACAGTGATAAGTGTGATACATGTGCACGGTACAAAAGTACAAATAAACATTGAAAAGGACCCCAACAAAATTTAAAAAAATTATAAGCAAGCTGGGCAATAGTGATAGTAATGGGAAACATCAAAAAACACTCCCAAGAAAGCCGCAAAAAATAAATATGAATTTTAGAAGGGTCTACGCTCCATCCCCATACAAGGTGAATGATCCCACAGTGAAATAGCACTGATCAGGGTTTCCCTCTCCATTGGACAGGTTACCTATGGTATGCACATGTTCCACAACAGCAGGGCGGGCAGGTCGGAATGGGCAACTGGACAGATGCTGGGAAAGGGGATTCAGAGGGCTGCAGGTGGCACATGCTGTGGTGCAGCTGGGGCACAGTGTGGACTAGGCAGATGCCTAGATGGCACTTAGGAATGCTGAAACTGAACAGCAGCCAGACAGCAACTGATGAGGGCCCAACATGGGCACGAGAGTGTTTAGCACAGTGTCACAGGGAATAGTACCCAGCAGGTTCCCCCAAGGGCACAGAACATTGGCAGGCAGTGATTGGGGGACGTGCGGACAGATATGCAGGCACCCCTACCCCAGAACACGCACCATAGGCAGCTGCCTACCCGCACACAGGATGGCCTGAGACTGCGTACCACCAGCACCACCAGCAGAAGGGCATGACAGCATGGTGGCACAGGGGTACTGGAGGTGGAGGGGGCAGTGGCAGCTGCCCAGAGCAGACCATGGCCTAGCCCTGTGTAGGTGGGTGCAATGCACTGCAACAGACAGGCCCTGCCGGACAAACAATCATGGTATCATCAGGGAATGCACTGTCTCTGTGGCAACGCAGTGGTGCAGTGCACACAACCATTGTATTTGGAGACAGAAGGTCACAGGTTCAAGCCCCAGCTGGGGCTCCTGCCAATCCAGTCCCCGTATTTTTCCCACAACTAACTAGTGATAGTAAAGACGAACCTTTATTGCAGAGAACATAAGCATGGCTCAAACACCTCTACTTTACCCTACAGAGCATAGACACCAGAAACATGCACATTACCTAGAGCAGATTCCCCCAAATGCAGTCCTGGAGGGCCACAAATCCTTCAGGGTTTATGCTGTCTCCAATCTAAGGATGGAGCAGTACTGGTGGTGGAAGCAGCTGGTGGCAACAGCAGACCATGGCCTAGCCCTGTCCAGGTGGGTGCCATGCACTGCAACAAACAGGCCCTGTCAGATGCACAGTGATGGACTCCCCAGGGAATGCAGCATATATCCAAGGTGTGTCTGCAGAAACTACCTATCTCCCACATTAGCAGTGCTGGGGACCTGCAGCATAGCCTATTTCTGCCATGGAAGGTGCTGTGGACCTGGTGCTGGGCGCCTCACCGCACCCTCAGTGAGCACAGTACCCACACAATGTGACGGTGTGTAGCTACTCTGTGCCAGTAACACACACGGTCAGTACCCCCCACCAGGCCGAAGTGCTGTGGGGGTGCACATGGTCAGTTCCCCCTACCAGGCCGAGGTGCTGTGGGGGTGCATACCCCATCTTGTGTTTATCTGTGGACAGCTGATTTGCATGTGCAGTGCATCATGGGTACGGGTGTGCTAACCCTATCCTGGTGACCACAGCAGACTGTCTGTGTGGTGACATTCAGTCCCTCTGCAGCCAGCCAGGGGCTTGCTAGCAGGTATAGAGCTGTAGCCCAATGTTTACTTCACTGCCTGTGGAGTCAGAGGTCATGGGTTCAAACCCACAGTGTGGTTGTTTGATAGGGCTGCCCAAAGCATTATCTCTTTTTCATGTACATTATTGCTGCCAGCAAAAACACTCTCAGCGTACTGTACCCATAAGGTGCCTCAAAGGGCGCTTTATAGGGCGCCCTATAGGACACCTTATGGTTACCGTCCATATAAGGTGCACTATACGTTATCCTGTGGAGAGACTTATAGGGTGCCCTATAGGGGACATTTTAGGGTGCCGTGGCGGACAGTGCACTTTATAATGTGCCCTATGGAGTGCCTTATGCGGCACATTCAGTTACGGCACGTGAGGGCGTGTTTGCTGGCAGCAATTAATAAAATACAAATAAAGTGCTGCAGGAAACAATACATACATTGCAAAGCTGATGCCTCAGCCAGCCTTAAGTATTAGGCACACTGGGGAGCAAACTCATGACCCCTGTATCAGCAGTCAGTGCCTTAACCATTGTGCTACACTGCTGCTCCTCCTTGCATGTCAGCGCACCTACTTCAGATTTCCATGCATTTAAATGCACAGTGCTGCCATCAAACACAGTGCTATGACCTTGCTGTGCCTCATAGGGCACCCTATATGGTGCCCTATAGGCCACCCTTTCAGCAACATTGTAGGGTGCCGTGGCGGAAAGTGCACTTTAAAATGTGCCCTCTGGGGTACCCTATGAGGCGCCTTATGCAGCACCTTATGTTACAATACTTTGAGGGTGTGTTTGCTGGCAGCACTAATTAAAATAAA
This sequence comes from Ichthyophis bannanicus, assembly GCA_033557465.1. Lineage (NCBI taxonomy): Eukaryota > Metazoa > Chordata > Amphibia > Gymnophiona > Ichthyophiidae > Ichthyophis > Ichthyophis bannanicus. Next base: position 502,379,099 of record CM066031.1, read on the forward strand.
AATAAAATGCCCCCTACAGCAATATTACCTATAACAGGTAATGCCTCAGCCAGCCTTCTTCATTAGGTACAGTGGGGGATTGAACCCATGACTCCTGCATCATTGGTCAGTGTCTTAACCATTGTGCTACACTGCTGCTCCTCTTTGCATGTCAGCGCACCTAATTATGATTTTCATTCCTTAAACTGCAAAGTGCTGCCATCAAAAACAGGGTTGTGACCTTGCGGTACCTCATACGGCACCCTATAAAGCGCCCTATAAGCAACATTCTAGGGTGCCTTGGCGGACAGTGCACTTTAAAATGTGCCTTATGGGGCGCCTTATGTTAACACGCTTTGAGAGTGCGTTTGCTAGTAGAAGTAATTAAAATATAAATAAAATGCCTACTAAAGCAATCTCCCCCATAATAGGTAATGCCTCAGCCAGCCTTCTTCATTTGGCACAGTGGGGGATTGAACCCATGATCCCTGCACCATTGGTCAGTGTCTTAACCATTGTACTGTGGCTCTGTTCCTGTGCTTGTACATCAGCGCGCCACTTATGCTTCCCACGCAAGTTTCTCATGCGCACATGAGCGCAGCGCACATTAGTGCATGATTAATCCCGGTTTTGCTTTTTTCTGACTGAAACGCCCACTCCTTATATGGCATCCCGCACAATAGCGCAGCGCGCACCCTAACGGGGTTTTAGTAAACATACCCCTTAGATTAAGTGGTATATAAGCCTAGCTAAATAAATAAATAATTTTTGGAGTGTCAATATGATTGTTCATAGTAACATATAGTAACATAGTAGTTGACGGCAGATAAAGACCAGCATGGTCCATCCAGTCTGCCCAGCGAGATGGCAAGAGTAGGTGCACCTGTCGCTCCGCGCAGGCCACCCCTCTCCATATCCTTGTTCAGGGGTAAACCCACCACTCCATATTGGACACCCCTAAGACGTTATATGGTTCGGAAGTTAGATGGTACCGTTTATTTTGTTTTTTTTTCCTATTTCTGTAAAGGGATCCTCTGTGTTTGTCCCATGCCTTCTTGAATTCCGTCACCGTGTTCGCCCCTACCACTTCCATCGGGAGGGCATTCCAAGCATCCACCACCCTTTCAGTGAAAAAATATTTCCTGACATTGCCTTTCAATTTACCCCCTTGCAGTTTCATGTTATGCCCTCTAGTTTTACAGGTTCCCCGTCTTTGGAAGAGGTTTGTTTGTTCATCATTTCTCTTTAAGTATTTAAAGGTCTGAATCATATCTCCCCTGTGCCTCCTTTCCTCCAAGGTATACATATTTAGGTCTTCAAGTCTCTTCTCATAAGGCTTCTGACGCAGGCTCCAAATCATTTTGGTCGCCTTCCTCTGAACAGTCTCCAGTCTTTTTACATCCTTTGCAAGATATGGTCTCCAAAACTGAACGCAGTATTCCAAGTGAGGCCTCACCAGTGACCTATACAGTGGCATAAGTACCTCTTCTTTTCTGCTGGTAATCCCTCTTTGTATGCAGCCCAACATCCTCCTGGCTTTTGCCACCGCCTTGTCGCACTGTTTTGCCACCTTGAGATCAGCAGAGATAATCACACCAAGGTCTTTTTCCTGAACTGTGCATACCAACCTTTCTCCCCCTATCTTGTACATTTCTCTTGGATTTCTGCTACCCAAGTGCATGACACTGCACTTTTTTGCATTAAATCGTAGTTGCCAAGCTTTAGACCAGTCTTCCAGCTTTTGTAGATCTTTCTTCATGTTAACCACTCCCTCAGGGGAGTCCACTCTGTTGCAAATTTTTGTGTCGTCTGCAAAAAGACAGACTTTTCCATTCAGTCCTTCAGCAATATCACTCACAAATACATTGAACAGTGCCGGGCCCAGGACCGAACCCTGGGGCACCCCGCTAATCACCTTCCTCTCATCCGAGTGAGCTCCATGTACAATCACCTTCTGTCGTCTGTCAGTCAGCCAATTTCTAATCCAGTTTACCATCTTGGGACCCATCCCCAAGCTACTGAGTTTGTTGATAAGCCTCCTATGAGGAACAGTATCAAAGGCTTTGCTGAAATCCAGGTAGATGACATCCATTGCATGCCCCTGATCTAGTTCCCTCGTCACGCAGTCAAAGAACTCGATCAGATTTGTCTGGCAAGATCGTCCTTCGGTAAAACCATGTTGCCTCGGGTCTTGCAAGCTGTTGGTTTTCAGAAAGTTCACTATTTTCTCTTTCAGGAGCGCCTCCATTACTTTTCCTGCCACCGAGGTAAGGCTCACGGGTCTGTAGTTTGACACTTCTTCCCTGTCACCACTTTTGTGTAGAGGTACGACATCAGCCATTCTCCAGTCCTGAGGAACCTCTCCTGTTTCCAAGGATCTGTTGAAGACATCCTTTAACGGTCCTGCAAGAACCTCTCTGAGCTCTTTCAGTATCCTGGGATGTATCCCATCCGGTCCCATGGCTTTGTCCACTTTCAGTTTAGCAAGTTGTTCTAACACCTCTTCTGCTGTGAATGGTGTGGTATCTACTTCATTCCCATTTTATATTTGGGAGTCACAGCTGGTCCATCCCCAGGATCTTCTTTAGTAAACACAGAGCAGAAGTAATTGTTTAGCAATTTTGCTTTTTCAGTGTCACTTTCCACGAGTCCTTTCCCAGCACTTCTGAGTCCTGCAATTCCAACTCTGATCTTTTTCCTTTCCCGAATATACCTGAAGAAATTTTTGTTGCCACCCTTAACATCTTTAGCCATCTTTTCCTCTGCCTTTGATTTTGCTATCCTTATTTCTCGTTTTGTCTCTTTGAGTTTGATCCTGTATTCATTTCTGTGTTCTGCTCCACACATCTCTTTAAAGTCATAGGAAATATTTTTTCCACTTATATACCTACTTTATGGTAGTTGACAGTTGAGCAGATTTGCATTTCTGCTAAAATTTGTCATTAACAGTCAAAAATAATTTAGGAAAATTGAGTTAAATTGCAGCTGAGAGTTTCTAAGAAGGATCTGGGTGTCAGGTTTCAGCTATGTGCAAAATACCTAGTAGATCAGAATCTGCAAGGCCATTTATTAGAATCAACCAAACTTTCCGAGAATCTATTGAGCTGATTTCTTTGTGATGAAAATACTTGTTAAATATTGTCACAAACTTAAATCTCTACAGCGAAAATTAAATAACCCCAAAAAATATCCTTTGGGACAACAAATTTACTCCCCATATTCCTATAGCTATCACAATATCATATCTCATTTGTATTTAACAAATATAGTTCCAGAAGTGGCCAGACTGAGTAGCATGTTTGCTAAAGTGCAATATCCAGGATAGCAGGGCTTAGAGCAGGGCTAACACATGTTTTTGAGACAGGGTTAGGGTGCAGTTGGGTGGAGAGTAAGCAATAGCAGCTGGGCTGGCTGGTAAGGTCACGCTAGCTACATGCTAGAGGCACAAAGACACCGCTAGCGTGAGTGCAACTACCACCAGCTTCTAACCAGGTAGTAATTGCACCCTCCTTGCTAGTGCATCACAAACACACATTCCAGCCACGAATCTCATGCACTTTAACCCTTTCCAGGCCGAGCCCAAAACTGTCAGGATCCAAAATTCTGACTAAATATTCCTATCAAATGGTATATAATACATGACCATAGCAGAAGGAACATCACTATTAGAACATACTGAATAAGATGGGTACAATTTTCCTGAAATATGCACAAATTAACCCGGCTGCAGAATGTGGATTAAAATTTTAAAGTAGGCCTTCAAAGGGTTAAAGGTCATAACCAGCCCACAGATATATTATTCATCATAACGAAGAATAGCAAAGTTCAAATATGAACCAGGTGCTCACTTAGGGCACTGGCATCTGAGGGTGGCATGGTGCGTCTGCCATGGCAGCAGAGCACCACAGCCTGCCAGCCACAAAACCAGGGCCTGCAGCACATGTGTATACCAGCTATGAGAGTGAGCACACCTTTATAGACATAGCAATGGCTTTCTTGACAGTATGCAGTTCACATCTGCATATGGATAGATGTGGGAGGGCTGCTGGTGTGATTAGCTGCCAATGAGTTGGGAGACAGGGCCTGTGTTCAGTGAAACAGCCAGTACTGGTCACAAAGCCAGGGATGGAGACAGAGTTCATCTAGGGGCAGGGCATGCAAATATGCTGCTCCAACTACTTGGAGAAGGAAGATTTGGCACCAAACTGTGCTGTCAGACCACCATTTCTCCTGTATGGATGGCCATGTAGAGGTGCATACGTGCACCTAGTGCTCCATTCCGGTACCATGGGTTCTGTTTTTGTGGGCAGATGGCACTTCACCCTGAACATTAAAGACATGGCTTTGAGCAGATGTCTCAATTTCTATCACTGAATATGAGCTGGCTTGGTTGGAGCTATCTGATTTGTGTCCTTTCTCTAGCCCAGTTTTCCATGGGGTAAGGTTGGCTTTTAATAGTTTATGGGCCTTCAGTTCCTTGAAAAGTGGAGTTCTATATCTTGGAGCTTATTGGGGTTCCCCAGCTCCATGTGAGTATGTAGGAGTACTGTGGTATGTTTATTAAGCTGTCTCTATAATGGGAGCATGGGTCCCCTTTGTGGTCAGCCTTCCACCCCCCTGGCAGAGGTTAGCCCGTGTGGTGGGTATCCTATGTAGTGGGCCAAGGGACTGCATCAGAACAGTGTGAGCCCCATATGGTGGAGGAGGATAGAGGGCAGCTCTAAGCATGTGTTGCTCAACATTTGTGTGGTCACTGTGTTAGGCAGCAGATCTGTAGTCTCTAGCACTCCCCTTCTCCCAAATGGATGTAGTACTCCTCAACAGCTAAGGCACTCTGCTAGATGTATAAGGGAAGTGACAGTGGTCTGGTGATCTGTCCACTGCAGCCTAGGTAAACAGGCACCCTGGGTGAATCCCTTTATATACACAGTCATTGCTGTGTATATAAAGGGGTTCATATGGCCATTCCACATGGCAGCCACTGCTGACATCCTGCCTGCATTGATATGGGGCCCCCTGATCCTTCAGTTGTTGCATTTGCACCATACCTCCAACAAACAGAGCCACAGTATAGTACATAAGAACATAAGATATGCCATACTGGGTCAGACCAACGTCCATCAAGCCCAGTATCCTGTTTCCAACAGTGGCCAATCTAGGTCATACGTACCTAGCAGTTTCCCCAAAAGACACAGGTTCCGCAATGCTTGTACTGGGTCAAACATTGATATCCTGGGTCCCTTCTTAATAATGGTTTATGGACCTTTCCTCCAGGAACTTGTCCAAACCTTTTTTAAACCCAGCTACACTAACAGCCTTTATTACATCCTCCGGTAACAAATTCCAGAGTTTGATTACACGTTGAGTGAAAAAATATTTTATTTTATTAGTCTTAAATAGTTTACCCTGTAGCTTCATTGCATGTCCCCTAGTCTTTCTATATTCTGATAAGGTAAACAATCGATCTACGTTTACCCGTTCCACTCCGTTCATTAATTTATAGACTTCTATCATATCTCCCCTCAGCCGTCTCTTTTCCAGGTTAAAGAGCCCTAACCTTTGTAGCCTTTCTTCATAGGACTATCCTTCCATCCCCTTTACCATTTTGGTGGCTCTTCTCTGAACCTTTTCTAATAACTCTATATCCTTTTTAAGATACTATTACTATTTATATGTTTGCTCTCCTGATTTGCATGCCCCATCACTGTGTACTTTGGCCCATAGCTCTGAGCTGTGTAGCTGTATAGCTGTGTAGCTAAACAGGTAGAAAAGGCGACGGCAAAAGCTAGAAGGATGCTTGGGTGCATACGGAGAGGAATGGCTAGCAGAAAAAAGGAGGTGATAGTGCCTTTGTATAAGTCTTTGGTGTGACCTCATTTGGAGTATAGTGTGCAATACTGGAGACCACACCTTCAAAAGGATGTGAACAGGATGGAGTCGGTGCAGAGGGTGGCTACTAAAATGGTTAGTGGTCGTCATTATAAAGCATATGAGGACAGACCTAAGAATCTTAATATTTACACCTTAGAGGAAAGGTGGGATAGAGGTGATATGATTGAGATGTTTAAATACCTCCATGGCATAAATGTACAGGGGGAGAGCCTCTTTCAATTGAAAGCAAGTTCTACTATGAGGGGACATGGGATGAGGGTGAAGGGAGATAGATTCAGGAGTGATATGCAGAAATATTTCTTTATGGAAAGAGTGGTGGATCAGTGGAATAGTCTCCCAGTGGAGGTGGTAGAGATGAGGACAGTAACTGATTTCAAAAAAGCATGGGACAAACACAGAGGATCTCTAAAGGAAAAAAGGGAACTGTTGTAGCTGTTGATATGGAAGGACAGACTAGATAGGCCATGTGGTCTTTTTCTGTTGTCATATTTCTATGTTTCTATCCTGGTAAGCCCTCCCTTTCCTTCACTGCCCACTTAGTACATGCCCTATTAGTGGGGTTGGAGGCCATTTATTGCTATCTGCTCTCTCTGCATGGGTTTTATTTATTTATTTTGACAGTTTTGTATACCGCCTTATTCTTCAATCAAAGTGGTCACAACACAATTGGGGGATACATTTAACATGCAGGGATATGAGACACATACACTAATACTTACAGGGAACATGGGCAATGGAGGGTTAAGTGGCTTGCCCAAGACCACAAGGAGCATCTGTGGGACTAGAAACCCCAGTCCTTCTGGCCCAAGGTTGCTGTCCTCTAGTGGGATTTGAACCCCCAACCTTCTGGCCTGAAGTACCTTGCCCCAACCACTAGGCCACTCCTCCCTCCTCCTATGCCTACTGCTGCCCATAGTATCACATTGCTAGCAAGGAAGTACAGTGCGCACCTTGTGTGTGCCATCACAGTGTACATATGCGCTAGCCACACATTCGCAATGACCATGCTACTTGCGAGACTAGCGCCACATTACCTCCTCAACACTGCCACAATCCCTGCATTTGCTGCAGGTGCTATGCCCCTCTGCAGTATAATCATGTGCTAACCATGTGTTAGCCCCACACTAAACGTGGCACTCTAGTAAACATGCCTGTGAATACCCTAGTTGTTTATGCATTTAATTTAATTTAATTCTGACTTTTCTAATCCATTCATGCCAGTAGCTCAGAGTGACTCACAAAATAATAATAAAATGCATAAAAATTAAAATATACATAATGTGTAACCAACATTACAATAAACAAAAGAATAATAAGATTAAAAGTAAAAATACAAAACACCACACATAAAAGAAGTACAACTGTAACTATAATCAGTTCATACTCCAACTAAATCAGTGAAAATCTGACAGTCAGTCATCAATAATATTAAAATATTTTGTGAGCAACCATGTTTTTAAAAATGTCTGGAATTTAAATAAAACTGCTCATTGTGTAATTCTAAGGTAAGGGAATAACATAGCTTTTTAATTGTTCCTGCTAACTTACAACCAGAAGCAGCAGGAAATTTTAAATTATTATTATGTAAAGAAGTATTAAAAGTCAGACTTAAGATCCCTTTTACTAAAGCCCAGTAAAGATTTGTAATTAATACACCAAACAAACACACGTTAATAGCAAAACCTCCGCTGTAGCTGTTGGGTGTGTGACCAGTATGGTCCCAGTAGCTAACGCATGGTGGGCTAATCTAATGTGTGCTCCTCCAAGGTGGGTTCACTTGATGATTCCTAAAGAAGAGTAGATTGGCGAACGCATGTTAAGAGCCACGTTGAAGGTGTTTTTTTTGTTATCTAATGATTAGTTTAAGTAATTGATATGATTAATTACTAAAGCATGGATCAGAGATTTAAGCACTTTTGAGTCTAAGGGGGATGTTTACTAAAAACCGCCAATGTGCGCAGCCGCACAATAGCGCACTAAAAGCGGATTTAAGAGCGCTTAAGTGCCACGCACACGTGCGATGAAGCCACGCACTTGCGCGTCACACTAACGGGTGCCGCACAAGTACGGGCCCGCAAATGTCCGATAGAGGCGGGGAACGGCTAACGGAGGGCGGAGGAAGTCCCCCGAGGGGCGGAGAGACGGGCAGAATGGGCGGGGAAGGGGAGGGGAGAGGTGCCCCGCACATTATCGGGGCTGAATTTCAAAGGAAAAATAGCGCGAGTGAATCACTCGCGGTAGAATGCATTTAAAGGGAAGAGAAACCATTTCCGTCAGCAATGTACAGCAAAACCGGGGAAACCTGCAAAACGTGAGCAGTGTGATACATGTGCACAGCCCAAAAGTGGAATTAAAAATAGAAAAGGACCACAACACAAATTGTAAAAATAGTAATTCAGCTGGGGAACAGTTATAGTAATGGGCAAAACTAAAAAACACACCCAGGAAAGCTCCAGCAAAAAGAAATGATTTTTGGAAAGGTGTACGGAGCGGAGACTCTTCCAAAAAACATTTCCTTTTTGTTGGAGCTTTCCTGGGAGTGTTTTCTATGGTTGCCCATTAATATCACTGTTGCCCAGTGTGGTGATATTGTGTCCCCCATTTTCCGTGGTCATTTCCGGGGTTTATGTGCACGTTTGTCACCAGACAGGGTGCATGTGCCCACAGTAAAAATGCGTAGAGCAGGGTTTGCGACTCCATCCTGCCAGGTTTACTACCTCCAGGGGCTGCACTGTCTCTGTGGCCATAGTGTGGTGCAGCGGACAGAGCCAGTACCTCTAGGACAGGGGTCTCCAACTCCAGTCCTGGAGGGCTGCAAACCAGTCAGGTTTTCAGGGTATCCCTAATGAATATGCATGAGATATATATGCATTAGAAATAGCCTGCCATACTGACTGGTTTGTGGCCCTCCAGTGCTGGATTTGGGGACCCCTGCCATACACCTCTGTCATGTATGATTGTGAGTGGGCAAGGTACAGATGTCCTCGACATCAAAAGGGTAGATAGAATGTGTCACATCCCTCCTCGTTTCTCACCACCACCAAAAAGTTGTCTAATAGATGATATTTTGGTGGTGGTGAGAAGCGAGGAGGTATGTGACACATTCTATCTACTCTTTTGATGTCGAGGACATCTGTACCTTGCCCACTCACAATCTTAAATGACAGAGGTGTAAGGTGGGGGTCCCCAAATCCAGCACTGGAGGGCCACAAACCAGTCAGTTTGACAGGTTATTTCTAATGCATATATATTTCATGCATATTCATTAGGGATACCCTGAAAACCTGACTGGTTTGCGGCCCTCCAGGACTGGAGTTGGAGACCCCTGCTCTAGGACCAGAGGGTCAAAGGTTCAAATCCCAGCTGGGGCACTTGCCAGCCCAGTCCCTATATTTTACCCACCACTAAACAAAGATAGCGCAGACACCCCTGTATTGCAGGGAACATAAGCATGGGGAAAACACCCATATTTTACCCAACACCGCACACACACCACAACAATGGGCATTACCTACAGCCAAGTCCCCCAAATGCAGTCCCGTACTGCCACATTGCAATCAGGTCATCTGCTTTTTCTGAGAGAAGCTCATGCCAGCATGTTGGCGGACGAGTACATGTGGTGCAGGGGGCAGTGGCTGCTAGCCACAGAAGACAGAGGCCTAGCCATGTGCAGGCTGGCACAGTCCACTGCAACAGACAGGCCCTGCCGGATCCACAGTCATGGACGTTCCAGGGAATCCAGCCAATCTGTGGCTACACGGTGGTGCAGTGCACACAGACAATGCATGCAAGAACAGAAAGTCACAGGTTCAAAACCCAGCTGGGGCTACCACCAATCCTGCCCACATATTTTCCCACAACTAAACAGTGATAGTAAGGACACAACTTTCATGGCAAGGACATATGCAATGGTACTACGTCTATCTTTTACCCCACTGAGCACAGACACCATGAACAGGGGCAGTACCTAGAGCAGAATCCCCCAAATGCAGTCCTGGTGGGCCACACACCAGTCAGGTTCCATGCTGCCACTCATACAAATGCCTGTGCTGTATATCTATGCACCACCGCCATGGCATGTAGATGTAGCTCATGCATATTCATGAGGGACAGCAGGAAAACCCGAACAGTGTGATGCTAACCTGGACTGGAGTTGAGAATCTCTGCCGTAAAGCAGCAGCCAAGAGGGGCAGACACACCCACACCCACACCCACACCCACACCCACAGGCCCCATTGGACAATGTCTCCTGGAGAGGCAGAACATTGGACCCTGCGTGCATCTCCCAATACTAGCACCTGCATACCTTAGCAATGTCACCCTACACCTGAGGTATACAGTACACAGCTCTGAGACGTTTGCTAGGAGTACTGGCAGATAGATATCCATACGTTACGCACATACTGCTAGTTGACCCCATCCGAACAATCTGTTAGGTGTTTGCGGTGCGTGCTCCAGGCCTGGCCTCTGACGGTGTTTACCACCCTGGGGAGTGACCCCCAGCAGTACTGCGTACCATATCCATGCCTTGCCGTGGCCAGGACCGGTTTGGTGGGCAAGGCTAATTACCTCCTCAATAGTAGCACCATGATGGCATAGGTGTGGAAGTGTGTGTCTGTCTATACAGTGGGTGTTGGCTGCAAGCCCCTTCCACAGCCCACACTGCCAGCACTGTTGCCAGTATTGGCCTGCCAATGTGCATAATGAGTAGCAAGGGACCATGGGTATATCTCAGACAGGGTGGGCTGCCCAGGATGCAGCTGCACAGGGCATAGGGCACTGGCAGGGACATGGTAGTGCCTGGCCACCACCTACACAGACAGGGTGATCTCTGTATGTGCTGCTGGGGGTTCACTCTCACCCTGAGTGTGCAGTGACGGCAGCATGGCTAGGCACCCCCATAGTGCTGTGTTTCTCTCATGTGATATATATATATATGGGTTTTCTGTTGGGGCCTCTTCACTGACTTATCTGCTTGTGTGTGATGCCACCCTGGTTTTGGGTGCATGCATTTCCATCAGGACCAACCAGCAGACTGTGCACAGCTGGCATGTGTCTTGATGGAGTGCCTTGCAGGGTGCAGTGGCTGATGGCTTGCTGCAGGAGACTATCAGATAGTGGTGGGGTACATCTGTGAATATCCAGGCCTAATGTCTGTCTGATATTGTGTTATGGATGTGTGTGGAGCTGCTTGGACTGCGCTGTAGGGTGTCTGTTCCCCAGCAGGACTGGGGTTGATGGTCCACTCTACTGCCATCGGGGGGGGGGGTAGGATGGGGATCTGTTGGTGGGAAACCCTGTTTTATCCATCTAGTGGTCCATGGGGGGGGGGGTGGGGTGGGGTTGTGTTGGTGGGAAACCCTGTTTTATCCATCTGGTGGTCCATGGGGGGGGGGGGGGAAGGAGGGGGTTTTCCACTAATTGAGACAGACAGAGCTTTCCAAGATGTTTATGCAGTACCTACCTATCTCACAGGTTAGTACTGCTTTGAAGCTCTGGCATGGCCGCATTCAGCCATGCAAGGTGTTGTGGACCTGGTCCTGGGCGCAACATCACAGACTCAGGGTGAGCACAGTAACCGCACAATGTGATGGTGTTTAGCTACTCTTTGCCGTTTGTCCACCCACTCAGGACACCCTACCAGGCCGAGGTGCTGTGTGGGTGCACACGGACACGTCCCCCTACCAGGCTGGGGAGCTTTAGGGGTGCATTTCCCATCTTGTGTGCATCTGTGGACAGCTGATTTGCATGTGCAGTGCATCATGGGTACGGGTGGCCTAACCCTATCCTGTTTACAACAGCAGACTGTCTGTGAGGTGACGTGCAGGCTATCTGCAGTCAGCCAGGGGCTTGTTTACAGCTATAGAGCTGTAGCCCAATGGTTACATCACTGCCTATGTAGCCGGAGGTCATGGGTTCAAACCCACAGTGGGGCCCTGTGATAGGGGTGTCCATAGCATTTTTTAATTTACTGTACATATGTTGATGCCAGCAATAACACCCTCAGCGTACTGTACCCATAAGGTGCCTGTGAGGGTGCTTTATGGGGCGCCCTATAGGGCACTTTATGGTTGCCATCCATATAGGGTGCACTATACATTATCCTGTGTCGCAACATACATGCTGCCCTATAGGGGACATTCTAGGGTGCCTTGGCAGACGGTGCACTGTAACATGTGCCTTATGTTAACATGCTGTGAGAGTGCGTTTGCTAGTAGTTGTCACAAAATAAAATTAAAAGGCCTCCTACAGCACTCCACAACATAAAACATACTGCCTCAGCTAGCCTTTTTCACTGAGCATTGTGAGAGATTGAACCCCTGGTCCCTGCACCATTGGTCAGTGTCTTAACCATTGTGCTGTGGCTGTGTTCCTTTGCTTTAGCATCAGCGCGCCGCCTTGTGCCCATCAGCGCGCCGCCTCCTGCTGCCCACAATTAACAGTGCGCCGCCTTGTGCCGCCCAAAAAGAACAGCGCGCCGCCTTGTGCCGCCCAAATTTGATAGCGCATCGCCTAATGCCGCCCAAATTTTACAGCGCAGTGCCTAATGCCGTCAAAAATTAATTACTGCCGCCCAAACGTAACAGCACAACGCCTACAGCCGCACAAAAGTAGTATGCCTCCTTAAAAACTTTTTAACCATTACTATTCATGCCTCAGCCAGCCTTTTTTGGTTGCACACAATGGGGGATTGAACCCATGGCCCCTGCACCATTGGTTATTGTCTTCACTGTTGTGCTACAGCTCTGTTCCTACATGTGCCCAGCAGCGCCCCACTTAGCCTTCCCACGCGCTAATGTGGGCCCCGCACATTAGCGCGACGCGCACCCGTACGGTCGTTTTTTTTCCTTTTTCTGCCTGAACCGCCCACTCCTTATATGGCACACGCACACTAACGGGGACCCGCACATTTTCGGAGTTTAGTAAACATGCCCCTAAGAGAGATTTCAATGCTCTTATTCTTCACGGTGCAAGGAATGACGTGCGAACTGTACCCAACCTCCACAAAGGTCTCCCCTTTTCACATCCCCAATCACCTTCCCCGAGTTTATCAGGGATCCTTGTTCCTGCTTACTTTGCACTGGGCCCCAAAATGGTACTAAGGCAATACTGTGAGATTAATGTTAGGGGTCATTGTTGCTGTTTTTGAATTCAGCACATGATGAGCAGGAGCAAGTGGGCATTTCTCCTGTTCCCACAAGGCACCAAGGACCTCTGGTAAGCAAGGTAAGGAGATCAAGGGATTGGGGGCTGGAGGGGTGTTGGAGGAAACCTCGTGGGCATGTTGATGTTGCCAGGGAGAGTCAGGTAGTGGTGGAGTTTAATGCCAGGGTTGGCCTTGGCGGCAGTTGAGTATCAGATGGTTTGGGGGGTAGTAATGGGAACAGATGTGGTTGGTGGGGACATTAAGGTGCAGAAGTATCATTGGGGAGGACAGTCAGGTCAGAGGGAGCATCAATGGAGGGGGGGGGGTCAGACTTCAACATTTATAACTACCCCTATTAGCAGGCTCGTATATGTGTCTCAGAGCAGCTGTAAATAGCAAACATTTATATATTTTGGCATAGATGTGAATTCCCTATCCAAAATGGGGATTCCAAGTCTACACTGTAGACCTGCTCAAACCACTTCCTCTCCCATCTCACCTCACCTCCAGTGATTTTAAATATGGTAAGCATCTCCACATTTAAAAAGACTCTGTTCTGAAATGCCTTTCCCCCTGTATGCCTACCTACATATGTAAATGATGCTTTATAGAGGATACTTCCAAAATTGTTCCCCTTAGATTCATTAAGCTAGGGTGCTCAGTCTGGCCACTTCTTCAACTGCATTTCTGTAGTTATTGGAGTTAAAAAGGATAATATTTGGATTTTGGGATGAAAATACGATTTCATTTTAGGGAGGCCATCATAAAGCATGGGATTATTATTCACTAACTAGGTTTCATTGATTATTCCAAAGCTGGTGGCTGATAATGGCCCAGACTGACTCAGATTTACTATATGAATGGTTTTTTAAAGCAATTGTGCCATCCTGAGGCTCTGACAAGAATCCAACTGCATATATCTTATACCTGAACTCTTTTTATTTCATTTTTTTTCAAAACAGGAAGTTTAGTTTTGTCCATACACAAAGTAGCTTCCTTTCGTCACCCTCCTAGTTTATTATTTTGATATACCATCTTTCCAGTATAAATGAGTTTTTGAGATGTTCTCATCTCATCTTCAAAGGTAGATAGAGATAGGTGGCATCAAATGATTCATTCTTTCTTGTTAGTCATATCCTCATCTAACATATACAGTATCATCTACTTCAATGTCTGTGTCTGAAAATAGAACTGATTCTACAGATCTGCAGTAAATGATTGATCCTGTTTTATGTAAATTAAATGTATGTGTAACCCTGGAATTCTGAGGAGCAAAGGGTCAGTGTAGAATGGCCTGGCCAGGCTAGCAGAGACAAGGAAATGGCTATAGGAGTACAGGATTGTTCTTTTGCAGTTTTGCTTGGAGAGATACTGTAAGGGCACAGTAATGCAGGTCAGTGACGGTCACTTACAACCAGGGCTGGCCCGTCCATTGAGCAAGAATGTTTTTTGCACAGGGCCCCGCGTTTCAGGGGGCCCCGCGCAAAGAACATTCTGCTTTTTAAAAAATTTAATTAAAAAAAAAAAGCTGGCTGCTGCCTCTGCCGCCGCAGCAGCGGCAGAATGGAGTGTCCCGCAGGGCCCCCTCTGCCCGGCTGAGCTCTCCCTGCCCGGCTGAACCCCTCTGCGCCGGCTTTCAGATACGCGAAGGGAGAGTGTCTCCCTCGCGTCTCTGTTAAGCCCGCAGGAGCAGATGGGAAATTTTCCCATCAGCCCCTGCTTCCCATCAGCCCCTGCAGGCTTAACAGAGATGCGAGGGAGACACTCTCCCTTCGCATATCTGAAAGCCAGCGCAGAGGGGCTCAGCCAGGCAGAGGGGGCCCCGCGAGACACTCCATTCTGCCGCTGCCATGGCAGCAGCGGCAGCAGCCAGCTTTTTTTTTTTTTTTTAAATTTTCCATGCGCCGATGGGGGGGGGGTTAGGACTGGTAATGGGCTATGGGGGGGGGGGGGTTAGGACTTGTAATTGGCTATGGAGGGGGTTAGTACTTTAATTTAGGTTGGCTGTGGGCTGTTGGGGGGTTAGGACTGGTAATGGGCTAGGGGGGAGTTAAGACTGGTAATGGGCTGTGGGCTGATGGGGGCTGCCTGGAAATGGGTTGATGGGGGTTAGGACTGGTAATGGGCTAGGGGGGGGTTAAGACTGGTACTGGGCTAGGGAGGGGGTTAGGACTTGACTTGAGGTGGGCTGTGGGCTGTTGGAAGGTTAGGACTGGTAATGGGCTAGGGGGGAGTTAAGACTGGTAATGGGCTGTGCGCTGATGGGGGCTGCCTGGAAATGGGGTGATGGGGGGTTAGGACTGGTAATGGGCTCTGGGGGGGTTAAGACTGGTAATGGGCTATGGAGGGGGTTAGGACTTGACTTGAGGTGGGCTGTGGGCTGTTGGTGGGTTAGGACTGGTAATGGGCTAGGGGGGAGTTAAGACTGGTAATGGGCTGTGGGCTGATGGGGGCTGTCTGGAAATGGGGTGATGGGGGTTAGGACTGGTAATGGGCTATGGAGGGGGTTAGGACTTGACTTGAGGTGGGCTGGTGGGGGGGTTATGACTGGTAATGGGCTATGGGGGGTTAAGACTGATAATGGGCTGTGGGCTGATGGGGGCTGTCTGGAAATGGGGTGATGGGGGGTTAGGACTGGAAATGGGCTATGCGGGGTTTAGGACTGAAAAAGGGCTATGGGGGGGCTAGGACAGGAAATGGGCTGATAGGGAGGGGTTAGGACTTGAGGTGGGCTGATGTGGTTAGGACTGGTAATGGGTTGTGGGCTGATGGGGGGGTTAGGATTGGCAATGGGCTATGGGGGGCTGACTGGAAATGGGCTGATGGGGTTAGGACTGGAAGTGGGCTGATGGGGTTTAGGACTGGTAATGGGTTATAGGGGGGGCTTAAACTGAAAATGGGGTGATGGGGGTTAGGACTGCAAGTGGGTTGATGGGGGGCTAGGACTGGTAATGGGTTGGGGGGTTGCTAGGACTGGAAATGGGCTGAGTGGCAGGGGAGGCTTGAACTGCAAATAGCTGATGGGGAGGGGGCTTGGAATGGAAATGGGCTGTGAGGTAAGGGAGCTAGGACTGAAAATGGGTTGATGGAGCAGCTAGGATAGGACTGGAAATGGGCTGTTGGGGGGAGCTAAGATTGGAAATGGGCTGTGGTGGGGGCTTGAATTGAAATGGACTCATGGAGGGGCTAGAACTGGAAGTAGGCTCATGGGGGGGCTTGGACTGGAATTGGGCTGAGTGGAGGGGAGCTAGGATTTGACATGGGCTGATGGTGGGGCTAGGAAATGACTAGAAATGGGCTGATGGGGGGCTAGGATTGGAAATGAGCTAATGAAGGGACTCAGACTGGAAATGGATGGGGGAGCTAGGACTGGAAATGGGCTGATGGGTGTCTAGGACTGGAAATGGGCTGATGCAGGGACTAGAAGGGAATGGATGCTGGGTGAGACTGGAACTAGAAGGGAGCTGATGTTGGGGGAGGATTAGAATGGGATGGGGCTGGGAGAGTAAAATGGAGAGGGGAAAATATTTTGTGTGGGAAGGATGAAAAATCTACAATTGGCCAGTTATTGGGAGAGTAAGTGGGGATTGAGGATGGAGGGGTAAAATTTGTGTGGATGAAATAGGAATGAGGAAAGAGCAAAAGGAGAAAGATTAGTATGTTAAAGCAGATGTAGAGAGAGAGAATGGAAAAAAAACTAGAAGAGAGAAGAAAGGACAAATGGACAGCAGACGATGGAGAGTTAGCAGAAAACATGAAGAAACCAGAAGAAAGTGTCTGGAGCAATTACAACTGAAAAAAATGCACAAAAGGTAGAAAGATATCTCTTTATTTTGAATTTATTAACTGGAATATGAAAGCTCTGGGAAATGTGCATCATTAACGTCGGTGCTTTGTTTGGTACAAGAGGAAATTAATTTATAGTTTTATTTCTACAGTGTTGTTGTACATTCCAAGTTTGGCTTTTGGGGTTCCCAGTTTAATTATTGCCTTCCTGTTTCTGAATTGTGATTCCTTGTTTGGTGATGGTCTATGTTCTGCATGTGTAACTGAGCTGAGGTATTCTGTTTATGTAATTCCTATTTGACATTGCCACTTGTTCTCTTCCCCAGTATTCTCTGAAATGTATTGGTTTAATATTTGCAGTGTTGCCTTTTGATAGGTAGGGTATGGTGCTTTGTGAGTCCTGGTAATGCTGTCAGGATACGGCGGGTTTGCTATGGGTTCTAAATGGGCAGTGTTTGTAGTAGTTCCTAATGTGCCTGGCAGTTGGCACTGGATTATAGTAATGTAGAAATCTTTTAGTCTTTCTTTATCCATACACTCATTAAGAGACATGTTTACTAAAAGTTAGTGTATGGTAACATTATGCAAATATTTATGCAAATAAGGCCACTTATGCAAATGAGGCCCCACACCGAGTCTCCGCACATGGCCCCGCACCCCCCTTGGGCCGCCCCTGCTTACAACCCTCTATTGCCTTGCACAGCATCTTCTCTTTCTTGCAAACTCCACATCAGATGTGATGCTGAGGACCTAAGGCCACGTTTTGAATGCTGGGGGACACCTGGCTGGCCTGCTGCAGTGTCTCAGGGATGAGGGGCCAGGAGAGCAAAGTAAGTGCCAATCTGTGATTATGGATTTTTGGATGTGTCAGTACTGTAAATGGTCATAGCTTATGCTAGATTCTTTTAAGGGAGCGATGAAAGACCTGAAATTGCATGGCAATGCTATTCCATGTTGCTCGTGAAAGTACACATGGTGATTGCATCTCTTTATGACTCCTAGCCAGCTACATGTGCTATGAGACTATGTCCCTTTCATGGGGGGGGGGGACAATTTCCCTACATGCTTTCATCTCTATGTATCTACAGTACAGACAGTAATGTTAAAACATGCACACTCTTGCAGACCTGTGGTTATCAGCATGATCTTTCTGTCCATCGAGAGCACCAACTTCTTAATGGCACTATTATGAATGGCAAGAAAATGGCAGAAATCCTTGCAATTTTAGCCCAAAGACTCAGATTTATATTTTAACCCAATGACTCAGATTTAGGGATCCCAGAAAGTTATATGTTACTCTCAGGTAAAAACCTGCCACCTGCTACTGCCCATGCCACACCCCTACTCCACCTCCAACTTCACCCTCAACAAATAACTGCAATGACAATATCAGTGCAGCCTTTAGCCCCTGCAAGCCACGTCGAGCATGGGGGAAGGGGGGAGGTGGAATTCAAGAGGTTGCACTCTTCAGTTCCCATTGAGCTACAACTCCCTCCTCAATCCCATAACACACATATGCTACCCGTAGATAAGATTCTTTCAGAGATTCCCTTATATATGTGATCCCTCAAAGGCAGTAGTTTCTCAAGTGTGCAATATGTGCACAGAATCACCATCCATAGTCCTCTTTCCAATTCCATCCCCCCCACACCCCCCCCCCCTCCCCAGGTTGCCAACTTATCGCAGATCAACTGACCAGGCTCATCTAGTTGTTTTTTTTTCATAATAATTTTTATTTCCTTTGAGTGACGCAACAACTATTGTAACAAAGGAGTACAAATAACATTACATGACATCATAACTCCCCCAAAAACGAAAGAGAAGAAAAAAATGGCAGAGGCTACAGTATAATAAAGCAAAATCAACACCATTACATACTGGACAGATAATCATCCAGAGCCTTCCAGATATTTTCAACATTAGCAATACAATTAGTGGATCCAGTTCTAGTTTTGTCACAGGATTGCTATGCTCCTAGTGTTGTGATGGTGCTTAACTGTTATGTAGTCCACAGCGTGTGATCTGCGAGCTATGTTTAGTTGCCACGCATGGACACTCTAATGTTACATCACTGTTCCCTTCCAGATTTCTTGGCTGTACGACTTTGTGCGATGGCTTTTCAAGGGTGGACCCAGACAACATAAGCTCTATGATGGTGCTGAAGATCTTCTACTTTGATGCCTTATTATTCTTTCTGTTCTCCCTTCTATGCAGCAGGCCCCGACAGGCCTGAGGAGGAGGAAGGAAAGTAGAAGGAGGAAGAAAACACAGATGATGAGGAAGAAGAGGAATAAAGGGCTGGAGGCTAGGCCCCGGCAGTTCCTCTTGCAGTCAATGCAGGCTACTCTGAAGTGCCTCAGGGTGTGTCAGGACATCTTTGCCACACTTGCAGCTGATATGGAGGATATGAGTGCAAGGTTTTTGTGCCCTAACTGAAACTTTGCAGCAGCTGGGGACCCTGCACTTTTGCCCCATGAAAGACAGGTTTCTGCTGTATATACAATTTTATTTTTGTTTTATTTTAAATAATTTGGGCAACATTTTGACAAATACCTTGAATTGTCATCATGTGTTCTTTCCCTTGAGTATGGAGCAGACAGAGCTTAAAGATTCCAAATTACCCCTGCCTACCAATAGCCAAATTAATATGAATAAAATACAGTCTCTAAAATGCTTGTATGCAAATGCTAGAAGTCTAAAAACTAAGATGGGAGAGTTAAAATATATAGCACTAAATGAGAGGTTAGATATGATTGGAATCTCAGAGACATGGTGGAAGGAGGACAACCAGTGTGACACTGTGATACCTGGGTACAAACTATATCGTAATGATAGAGCTTATCAAATTGGTGGAGGGGTTGCGCTCTATGTTAGAGAGGGCATTGAATCAGAAAGGATTAAAGTTTTGCAGGAAACAAAATTTGCTGTAGAATCTCTATGGATTGAAATTCCATGTAAAAAGGGGAAGGCGATGGCAGTGGGGGTGTACTATCGATCGCCTGGCCAGAATGAACAAATGGAAGATGAAATGCTCAAAGAAATCAAGGAAGCTAATAAAAGGTACAGAACAGTAATAATAATGGGTGATTTCAATAACCCCGGTATTGACTGGGTCAGTGTCACGGCAGGACATGCTAGGGAGATAAAGTTCCTAGATGAAATAAATGACTGCTTCTTGGAGCAGCTGGTTCATGAACCGACCAGAGGGGAAGCCATATTGGACCTAGTTCTTAGTTGAACACCGGATCTGGTGCAAGAGATAAGGGTGTTAGGGCCACTTGGTAGTAGTGATCATAGCATGATCGTGTTTGATTTAATTAGTGGAGTAGGGATGGTAAGGAAATCCACAGTACTACCTTTTAACTTTCAAAAGGGAGACTATGATAAAATGAGGAAAATAGTTAAGAAAAAACTAAAAGGAGCAGTTGCAAAGCTTAAAGACATATATCAAGCTTGGGTGTTGTTGAAAAATACTATCTTGGAAGCCCAGACCAGCTTTATTCCACGCTTTAAGAAAAGTGGAAGGATGTCCAAAAAACTGCCAGCATGGTTTAAAGGTGAGGTCAGAGAGGCTGTTGTTGCCAAAAAAGCATCTTTCAGGAAATGGAAAAAAGAGCCAAACGATGAAAACTGGAAACAGCAGAAGCACTGGCAAGTTAAATGCAAGGCATTGATAAGGCAGGCAAAGGGAGAATTTCAGAAGAAGCTTGCTGCAGAAGCAAAAACGTGTAATAAAGACTTTTTCAAGTACATTCGTAGCAAAAAACCTGTGAGAGAGTCAGTTGGTCCATTAGATGACAGAGGAGTTAAGGGGGCACTAAGAGGCGACAAAGCGATAGCGGAGAGAATGAATGAATTCTTTGCTTCTGTCTTTACTGAGGAAGATGTAGGGATGTTACCAATGACTGAAGTGGCATTTAAAGCTGCGGAAGAATAGAAGAAGATATTGATACATCGGGAAGATGTATTACAACTATTTGATAAACTGAAGAGTAGCAAATTACCTGGACCGGATGATATACATCCAAGGGTGTTGAAAGAACTGAAATATGAGAATGCTGACCTGCTATTAGTAATCTGCGAACTTTCATTAAAATCATCTGTAATACCTGAAGATTGGAGGATGGCGAACGTAACGCCAATTTTTAAAAAGGGTTCCAGGGGTGATCCGGGAAACTACAGACCTGTGAGCCTGACATCAGTACCGGGAAAAATGGTAGAAACCATCATAAAGAACAAAATTGCTGAACACGTAGATAGTTATGGCTTAATGGGAGACAACCAACATGGCTTTAGACAAGAAAGATCTTGTCTTACTAATCTGTTATGTTTTTTTGAAGGTGTGAATAAACAGGTAGACAAAGGTGAGTCAGTTGATATAGTGTATTTGGACTTTCAGAAAGCCTTTGACCAGGTCCCTCATCAGAGACTTTTGGCAAAACTAGAGAGTCATGGGATGGGAGGCAGTGTACTATTGTGGATCAGGAACTGGTTAAAAGATAGAAAGCAGAGGGTAGGGCTAAATGGCCAATTTTCCCAATGGAGAAAGGTGAATAGTGGTGTACCCCAGGGATCTGTGCTGGGTCTGCTGCTTTTTGACATATTCATAAATGACCTGGAAAAGGGAATAACGAGTGAGGTTATCAAATTTTCATATGAGACAAAACTATTTAAAGTTGTTAAAACCCATGAGGATTGTGGAAAATTGCAAAAGGATCTTGATAAATTGGAAGACTGGTCATCAAAATGACAGATGAAATTTAATGTGGACAAGTGCAAAGTTATGCACCTAGGGAAGAACAACCCAAACTATGGTTACACGATGAAAGGTTCCACATTGGGAACCACCACCCAGGAAAAAGATTTAGGCGTCATTGTGGATGACATGTTAAAACCCTCCGTCCAGTGTGCAGCAGCAGCCAAGAGAGCAAATAGAATGCTAGGTATCATATGGAAAGGAATGGAAAATAAAACAAAGGATATGGTGCGACCGCACCTTGAATATTGTGTGCAATTCTGGTCACCGTATCTTAAAAAGGATATAGCGTTATTAGAAAAGGTACAGAGAAGAGCCACCAAAATGGTAAAGGGGATGGAAGGATACCCCTATGAAGAAAGGCTAAAAAGGTTAGGGCTCTTTAACCTGGAAAAGAGAAGGCTGAGGGGAGATATGATAGAAGTCTATAAATTAATGAATGGAGTGGAACGGGTAAACGTAGATCGATTGTTTACATTATCAGAATATAGAAAGACTAGGGGACATGCAATGAAGCTACAGGGTAAACTATTTCAGACAAATAAGAAAAAATATTTTTTCACTCAACATGTAATCAGACTCTGGAATTTGTTAACGGAAGATGTAACAGTAAAGGCTGTTAGTGTAGCTGGGTTTAAAAAAGGTTTGGACAAGTTCCTGGAGGAAAGGTTTATAAACCATTATTAAAAAGGGACCCAGGATATCAATGCTTGACCCAATACAAGCATTGTGGATCCTGTGTCTTTTGGGGAAACTGCTAGGTACGTATGACCTAGATTGGCCACTGTTGGAAACAGGATACTGGGCTTGATGGACCTTGGTCTGACCCAATATGGCATATCTTATGTTCTTTCTTTGCTATTGTCCAATTGAGAGGTTTCTTGACATGCTTCCATCTTTGTTAGTACCTTGCCAATATAGGTGGCGCCTTCATTTGCAGGCAAGGAGATGATATCAATACTCATTAGGTGCCAGTGCACCCAGATGTAGGTCTAGATCAATTGGGGTCTATTCTGGGGATGTCCATCCCCGCTATTCATCTCCCTTTCCTGTCCCCACTGATCTCTGTATATGAACAGGGAGTTTGTATGGGGAAGCTAGGTGGGGGCAGGAAAAGAATGGTGCAGAGGCTGAGACAGGGCGGTCAGTGGGCCGTCTGCGACCCTAGACATACAGGGCCGATTCTGATATCAGTCCTGCACGTCCGGGACCAGAAGAGTAGACGGCGAACGTATTCCACCTCTGAGGTGGAATAAGGTCCCCTAGAGGACAAGGAACAGCAGGTCCAGGGCACATCAAAGAGTGAAGGGGTTCAGGAGATTCCCTGAAGCCTGACCCTGGCCTTGGGAGGACAGATCAGGGGTCGGGCTGCAGGGAATAATGCAGTCGCTGGCAGCCAAGGATCATAGCTCCTGAATGGAGCCACAATGCCATGGCAACTGGACGCCATGGTGCTGCGGCTCCATTCAGGAGCCTTGACTGAGCTAGCCAGGCAGGTGCCTGTATGTGCGAGCCGACCAGAATTGGGTCCTATCTTTAAGGCACAAACTGCTAAGCAGGTAGCATTGAAAATCGGTGCTACCCAGTTAGCCCTTTCCTCCATCCCCGCTCCACCCCGGAATGCCCCTGATATGCCCTGATGCTAACCGCATAGCATCTGGGTGCGTTAGGGACATAGCTGGGATTTTCAAAGAGCTCTACTGTGTAGGTGCTCTACGAAAATGCCGGATATGGTATTTACATGGGTAACTAGGGCATTACTGTGTAAATGCCTTCAAAAATCTTTAACTTTCTTAAAGTATAATTCAACTCTGGCATAACTGTCTATCAAAGAAATCTCATATGTAATTAGAACCCATATATCATCAGCATAAATGTAATAATCTATGCTGAGATCCCCAAAATTCCCTCCTAACTAACTTAAAAAGCCATGAAAATGATTGGTGATATTGAGGACCCTTGTGGAACCCCATATAACGATTGCCAAGACTGTGAAGTATGATCACTGTATTTATCCCAAGAAGAGTGGTTCTTCAAAAATGTTATCAACCAGTTCACTATTAATCCTGAAATTCCTAGCCTGCTAAATATCTCCTACAGAATATGGTGTTCAAGAGTGTCAAAAACTGCAGACAAATCTAATTGTAAGACCAGAACTTGTATGTCTCTATCCTTCCATTAAAAATGAAGTTAACATCATCTCTACACTGTGAGATTGTCTGAGCCAGATTGTTTAATATCCAGCACATCAAACCAACACAAAAGCTTTTGCAATAGAGTAGCCACCACAGATTCTACCAACTTGGCTAATAAGGGTATATTAGCAATGGGATAATAATTTGAATATACTGTTAGTTCAACGCCTGGTGACTAAGGTAGGCCTTAAGGTAATATCCCCTAAAGTGCTCTACACATACATGTGAGAGATGGTCCCTAGTCAGTAAAACGTACAGTCTGTGTAAGACAGATAAATACGTACAGCAAGCAGGGGACCAGGGTAAAGCTAAGGGGAATGGTTATAACATTGCATGGGTGGTAAACAGGAGAATAAGGGGATCGGGATCTAAGGAGGCTTCCTTCATTGCCCAGCCTACCCATATGACAGCCACATCTTGCTGCAGATTCCTGCTAACTCTCCCTACATGTCTGGCCACTCTCTAGGCACTTCACAGCATACATTTCTCCTCTCTCTCTCCACATGATAAGCCTTCTAAAACACATACTTTTCAGTAGACTTGTACATACCATACATCCTAAAAGCACGTGACGTCTGCAGGGCAGGTCTCATAGCTTCAGTATCCAGGCCCTTGTCAGCATTCATTCAACCTATTCCGTTAACTGTATGCCAAAGCATCCTTCACCTATTTCCATGCATTCTACCTTAGCTACCAGAACGAATGTCTCTCTCAGAGCAATTTCTCCAAATGGATTAGTTTTGGTAGTAAGGTTCATTACCTATCACAGTAATAAACCTCACTCTTAAGCCAGAATAAGTCGCGTATGATCTCAATCTCTGAAATTCATTGCTAACACTCGCCCTAGTGCTTGCATAGTGCCAAAGAAAGCTTCCTTCTGGAATTCATAAGATGTAACATGTAGAGGCAACTTGTCAAGGTGTGATTGGAAATTCCTCTTAATCAGGCCTGTGGATCAAAATATGATGGCAAATATTTCTGAATCTTTTTGCCCCATTTTCTAGGTCTCTGGCTGCATTTTCTTGGTACCTCAGGATCTCCTCCATCTCCACACAATTCACAGAATAATCGCTTGGAACCAATACCTCTTATCATCCACACAGTTCTGGCATTTTTCTCCTTTACCACTATGCCAGATTTTCTCACATCTAGCTTCTTATCCACCAGAATGGGAATGTCAAAAGTTATCGAAACTTCTTCATTATCCATAATTCTTTTAGGGTCATGATTCCAATGTCTCTTTGCAATCCTCAGCAAACTCCAACCTCTTTTGTCTCTTTCTCTCTCTTATATGGTTCTCTGCTGCTAGGGTGATGACATTCTTAGGACAACCAAAGAATAGATGATAGCCTTTGTTGGCACCTAGTCTAGTGCTCTCTTCCCCATATTCACATGACCATTTTTTTTTCTTTTGCTAACAGCCCAGCATAGTGCTGCAAGACCTCCTCCCAAAGTGCCAGTAGATACCGGTGGAGGGATCAGCCCAGGCAACAGGGGAGGCAGAGGAGGCTGCTGCTGCTTATGAAAGCATCCCTGTCAAACACCTCCCTGCTTTTCCCTTCAACCATCCCTCCATCTCACCCCTGGAAGAGGAAGATATGGATCAGGAGGTTTCCTTCTATGTGGATACCATTGAGGGCCAAGAAATGCCCCAGCTACCATCTGCTGCAACTTCCACAGCCACAGTCACATCCTTTCTGGGAGCTGTGGGAGGAGTTCCCACTCCTCTCGCAGGGCTTGGAAGAGATGGGCAGCAACTGCAGAGCTGAAGCAGATTAGCCAGCTGCTCAAGAGTTTGGTTGAGAGAACAGAGCGGATGTTCCAAATTCTAGGGTGGTTGGTAGAGGCACTAGTCGGCATGGTAGCCACCCTAGACTGTACGGGCATCCACTCAGTGTCCTCTCATCCATTCTCCTAGCCCTGCCAGCTCACCTTCTCTGCTCCTAGGGGGTCACCTTTCCCCACCCACCAGTTATTTTATCAAAATTATACAGTAAATGTTATATTATTTTTGCTATATCTGTAGTCATGTGTGTTTTTTCAATGATATATGAATTCCCACTCTGTTCCCATTCTTGTCCATATCCACTCCCACCAGAAAGAGTCCCTTTTTATAGTTTATGTGCACTTTATATACCACCTCTTTCATTAGATTCGAAGCAGTTTACAATTTAAAATCACACAATTAAGCAAAGGAGAAAGAAAGCGAATGCCATTTTTGAGACAGATAAAATCACATAAAAGAACCAATTCAGACATACTGAAAGAGCAGAAGTAATACCCAGGAACCACTGAGTTGCCAAAAGCTACAGAGAACAAGCGGATTTTTAAACTTGCTCAAAAGGATTTATGAACTGGTTTGGAGATTATTCCACAAAAGAGGACCCAGACAAAAGACAGCTGCAGATCATCTAGATTCAAGTTGAGCGGAGTTTGCTGGGGGAAGATGCAATTTATTATCATGAAGGGAGCACAAAAAGCATCCACATATAACAT
Organism: Ichthyophis bannanicus; assembly: GCA_033557465.1. NCBI lineage: Eukaryota > Metazoa > Chordata > Amphibia > Gymnophiona > Ichthyophiidae > Ichthyophis > Ichthyophis bannanicus. The sequence continues at coordinate 502,405,350 of CM066031.1, forward strand.
GTGGAATGGTTAGTGAAAAAAGACGTACCAGTGAATAAGGATCTGTGTACTAAAACTGTAGCCTTGAACTGTATACAAAAAGCAATGGGAAGCCAATGATATTGCCTAAGGAGACGTGTAACATGATCAAAATTTGTGCATTAACTAAAATACATATAGCAGTATTTTGTACATTTTGGAGATGTTTGTGAGAAAGACCAACATAAATGATATTGCAGTAATCAAGGCGAGATGTAATAAAGGCATAAGTCAGCATATGCAACAAAGGAGTATCCAAAAAAGGATACGGAAAGCAAAGTTTACAAAGAGCTGGAAAAATATTATGGAGAAGCTGATAAATCTGTTTCTCAAATAATGGATAGGAATCTGTCAATGGAAATAGACTATTAGTAAGGATTGGTGAGATATTGGGACAAGCAGGGGCGGCACTAGGATGATGTGGGGTCATGTGCGGAGTTCATTGCAGGACCTCTTTTGCATATCCTCAGGGCCTTATTTCCATACATATTTGCATAACAACAATGACAAGTGGACTTATTTGGTCAGTGCTATGACCAGTTTAATGATAAGGAAGAAAGATATAAAATGAGAAAAAAACCTCATAGCTGGAAATTCAAATTAGTCGTGCAGGCTAGATTAGACTGTGTCAGAGCTGGAAAAACCCAGAAATCAGTAACAGTGAAGCTATCAGGCCACAAGACTAAACTAAACTGAAATATTCCCTTAAAGTTTGAGATTTCCTTGAATCTAAACCAACAAAATATTTGAAAGTTAAGACCAATCCATGTAGCATCAATAACACAAAACTACAAACCTTAAAGACTTTCCATATTCCAGTATCTCCCCCTCCCCAAAAACACAACTGTTGACGCCACACAGCAAACAAAAAGAAAAAGTTAAAAACACAGCACAGGACCTATAGAGCAAATCTACCATTCTATAGCAGCACTAATTTTCAAAACTCACACAACACCGAGCCTAACTAGAAAAGGGCAAGGGCGGCTCTATCATGAGGCAGGGTAAGGCGACTGCCTCAGGTGGCAAATTTTGGGAGTGACAAAAAATGCCCCCAAAACACCCCAACGGTGGCTGCCTTACTCTACCTTCTGTTTTTTTAAAAAAGTATTCTGCCACTTCCAAGAGGTCTGCGGCGGTCACGGCATGATACCCCTCCACCCCCCCCCCCCCGCGACTGGTGAGAAGCAGCGGTGGCAGCAGGAAACAAATTTGGAAAAAAAACCAAAACCAAAAGTGCGGGGTCTTCGTGACTCTGGCGTGTTTGGAAAGCCCTGCTGCTTCCGCCCCCTTCTGATGCATCAGAAGTGAGCAGGAGAAGGTAGGGCCTTCCAAGCATGCTGGAGTAAGGAAGACCCCACTGTTCAACAAACAGAAGCCTGACTCCATCTATTACATATAATAAATACAGGGGGTCTTTGGTGAGGAGAGGGTTAGTAAAGAATAGTCCTTTAAGAGCGTCTGGTGAAATGTGCTCTGTCGCTGCTTTACAGAGCATGGGGAAATGAAGGTAACTGGTAGATCGCAGGGTTCTCTGACAAACGCAGACTCCCTCCTTAGTCTTGAGTCAGTTTAGATAGAATGCTCTCTCCTCTTCCATAACCCGGAATTATTTAGGTTACAAGAAGCATCCAACAGTTTCTTTAACCCTTTATCATCTTCTTTCTTCTTCCCTGTTCCAGAGAATGCTCAAAGAAAAAGACCCCACGCCTTCTTTTTAGTAAAAATGGTAAAAATGATTAAGGAAGAACTCTCTCTCTCTTTCTCCAGATGCTAGGGATAGAATGATTTGCTCCTCTCCTCTTTTGTCTAAGGAGAAATTCCAAGTTCCCTCCTTCCTTTTCATTTCTCTTCATCCGTTCTCTCCCTCAGTTTCCAATCTCTTCTCCTTTATTCCTTCTATCTCTCATCCCTCACCTCAGTTTAGCCTGCCCTCACTAACATGAAAGCAAGCAGTAGAGGGAGAGGATGAAAAAAGGGGGAAGGCACTAGATGGTGAGAGAGGGGAATACACAGGATAGGGCAGGAGAGAAGGGGAGAGATGATGGACACAGGGAGGGCAGAAGAGAGAAAGAGGAAGGAGAGAGTTAAAGAGTGGGAATAATTGGCAAGGGAAGGATAGAGAGATGGGGTATGACAGGGCTGCATTAAAGATTGAAAAGTGGCAGGAAGTTGCAGTTAAAAAATGAAGATTGAGAACTGGATGGTATGAAGGAGAAATGAAATTTGAGTTGATAGAGAAAAATGGAAGAAAGCCAAAAGGAAAAGATCAGTGTCAGAGATGGAAGGAAATGAAGAAGACAGGAGGGAAGAGAAGTGGCAGATGGACCAGAGACCCTAAAGGTGAGTTAAGAGAAGACAAGGAAAGCAGAAACCAGAGACTTGGATCAACACAATTAAAAAATAAAAAAATGACCAGACAACAAAAGGTAGAAAATTTAAATTTATTTTCAGTTTAGTGATTGGAATATGTCTGTCTTTGGACTTCCCAGGCCTGATAGTCAACTTGCGACAGTCAGCATTTTAAAAGTGTCTGACCACCATGGTCAAAAGTGAAACCAGATATTCAGTGCGAGAATCTGGATATCCTCTGGCAATGAATATCTGGTTTCAGCCCTGACTGGCACAGTGGCAATATTCAGTCGCTATCCAGATAGCTGAAACCGCATAAGATTAGGACAGTTATTGAGATGACCTGACTTTATACTGGCATTTAGCTGTTTAGCAGGCTGAAAATCGCTGTGAACCAGCTAAGTGCTGGGACTACTCTCGTCCTGTCCAAAGACCACCCTGGAACCCTCCAGACAGTGCCACAGTGCTTAGGGAGATATTCAGTAGTGCTGGCCGGTTAGTGCTGAATATCCCTCTCAGCGGGATTTATCCAGTAGCAGGTCCCACTAACCAGACAAACCCCTTTGAATGTTGGGCTATATGTACATATTTTATCTTTATATGCTGCACAGTACAGAGGCTTCTGCAGCTCTTTCTGTTTCTCTGGCGTATTGCATGCAGAGTCTGGGTTTTGGGGATTTCAATTTAATTTTTGTCTACATAATTTTATTTTAGTTTGTGTTAGTCTATTTTATACTTGGTGAGGATCTAGCTTAGTGTGTGACCAAGGCCAGGTATTCTATTAGCATGGAGTTTCTATGTAAGGATCAATGGTAATCTGGCTTGTTTGGTTTTCTGACTGGGTGTATGGATATTCCAGGGCCCACTACAATAAAAATATTTGGGAGGATGTTTACTAAGCTTGTTTAACAATTAATGCGGCAGATAGCACATGCTATCTGGCTGTGTTAACAGAAAATGCAGTGATTTTCTGTGCTCTTTGCAGAAACCATGTTATCTGCAAGAGTGTGCAGAATATGGATAGAGAGTGTTTGTGTGTGTGCAATGCGCGGTTACTGTGGGTGTCAACAGCGTGCAGTAACCGTCAAAGTTGCAGACAACATGGGTGCTCATAACGCCACGTCAGTGGGTGGCATTATGTGCATCGATGCTACTGCTGGGGAACGCTCTATGCAATTTTGGTGCATCCTCTGCTGGGGAAATGCTGGGCACGCTCCCAGTAGATAACGCACAGCTTTTGCAGCTAAAGCCATGCTATCAGCACTTTTTTGCCACATCAGCTGCAAAGGCCTAACGTTCGTTAGTAAACAGATTCTCTTAGCGTACTGCTCTTTTCCCGGTAGGCTCCTTGTGTGAGATTTGGAAATTGATACTCTTACGGTATGGTAGATTTTCTCTACAGGTCCTGTGTAATTTTTGTAAGGTTTTATATTACCCCACCATATGCCCATGACTGGTGAAGGTTTATATTGCTGATACTGAGTTGATACCAGAATCAGAAATTATTTTGTGTATGTTGACAGTGTTCCTCCCAGGACCTTTTGAATGGATGACCACCCAGCTGATTTTACTGACCATCTGGCTAACGTAATCATTGTAAAATAATGAGCAGGAATGGAAAAAGGAAAGACGACTAATTATGTCGTCTGATGCCAGGCAGCTTATAATGTGACCTACCGGGCTACACCTTCATGCACATGGCTGGCAAAATTTCTGGGGAGAATAATGGTTGAGGTCTATGGGGAAATGTCCTCTGCACTCATTATTGGGAGAAGGATTTCTTTGGATGTATAATATATGTTCAAAAATAAAAAGTGAGAAGGACAGCACAGTTTATAACACCAAAATATGATGTTTTAATCTTTTTTTACATAACACTGTACATAGTTTTTCTCCCTGTTCATCCAAGTTTGTGTCCCTTGTTTATTGTAAACTCAATGTAACATGTTACATTGCTGTATATTTTGTTCAAATGTAAACTGCACTGATTGTAATAGCGCGGTATATAAGAAATGCAACTAAATAAATAAATAAATAAATAAAATAAAATTAGCTGTGGTTCTTGCTTTTTCGTTTTGCTCCTTGGTTTGTGATCATCAGGCATCTCGTTTGTTTCTGCAGACTGTATAGTTACATTAGATAGCATGCCAATCCAGTGTGCAATGTCAGGGGTCAATATGTTTTACATTAATTATATAGCCTGGGAATCTAAGCTGCTACATTTTTTTGCTGAATAAAAACAGCATAAAAAAATCATATATAGCCTGGGAATATATTGCTTTCTTTATTTGTGGGGTAACCATCTGACTGGTGCGGGGAGGGGGGGGGGGTTCTGACTAGAGCTTTGGGGAATTGCTTCTATTTTGGTTGCGGGGAGGGGGGAGGCACCAGCTTATCTCTCGCCTCAGATTGTTCTGAGTCGCCCCTGGAAAAGTGCAGTACCACAAATATTGCTGTGACCCCTAGAAAATCCATATACCTACCAGGAAAACTGAACAAGCCAGATTTCTACTGATCCTTATACAGAAACTCATTGCTGACAGAATAGCTGACCTTAGTCACACATTTAGAACATAGATGAACTCTGACCAGGTAGAGAATAAGGGATCGCAAACTTAAAATAGAAATATGTAGACAAACATTAAACCAAAACCTCTTGAAGCCAGGCAATGCACCAGAGAAACAGCAAGAGATGTGTATAAAGACAACACGTTAATTACAACAGCTGACATATTCCAATTGCTAAATTTAAAGGAAAATTATTTTTTCTACCTTTGTTGTCTAGCCGTTTTATTTTTCTAACTGAGCTGGTTCCAGTCATTCTTTTCTGGTTTCTTTGTGTCCATTCCCATTTTTCTCTCACCTCTTGTTTTCTCTGCCCTCTCTACATGTCTTGGATTTATTTATTTATTTTTATATTTGTAAATTCTACAATGTCTGCTAGAAAAGCAAAAGAAAACTCAATTAACAAAGAAAAACACCAAAATAATACAGACATAATATCAGCCCCAAATAGAAAGGAGAAATAGTCCACATCAAGAGATTCAGTCCTGGACATATAACAGGAAATAACAAAAAGAATCAAGGTAACCAAGCCATAATGGAGGCCACAACATTAGTAGACCTTAGCCGCCCCATTTATATCCCCTCTTTTGGACAAGAATTTCTCAAGTTGGGAAATACCAGTGAAGGTAAATGAATCCCCATGCAAAGTGATTAAACATTTGCAGGGAAAACACAGGAAAAATGTTGCCCCAAGCGAAATAACTCTGGGTTTCAAATTAAGAAAGTGTTTCTGCCGAAGCAGTGCACTACGAGTCACATCAGGGAAAATATTTATACGCTATCCACAGAATTGGATTTTATTTTTTTTGAAAAAAGGCTTTTAGAACGCTAACCTTAATAGACTCTGATAAAAAAGTTACTAATAATGTGGATCGGCGAGTAATATTATCCATAGAGTCCTCCAGGAAAACAGTCAGGTTCTGGGTAACAGATGGAGACTGAAGATCAAAGATGCCCTCTGAGGGATTAACGACCCTTTGTCGGGTAGCTAGGTAATGTGCAGAAAGAAATTCAAGACTTTCAGGTAAACCCAGCACTTCAGAAAAATATTTTATTAATAATATGTCAGGAGCTAGCAGATGTGTCTGGGGAAAATTTAAAAACCGCAAGTTACGGGTCCGAGATGAGTTCTCCAGTTCTTCCACTTTCGTATGAAGAATTAAAGAATTGGCAACATGAATCACATGAACCTACTGTATTGAAAGCACCTGAAATTCTAACCTAGAGACCGCACTATTGGTAAAGGTCGTTCTATTATCAAGTTCTCGCAGACTGCTGTCTCCTGTGAAAAAATACATAATGAAAAAACTGTGGAGCCCAATTTAAGGTCCAAAGACCTAATTGCACTCCAAATATCCTACAAGGTTATATCTCCTTCGGAGGGACTAGTTGAGGGTGCAACAGTAGCCCCAGATTCCCAAGATGTTGCCAGTTTAGGAAGCGGCAAAGCTACAGAATCTGAAAACTGCTTGCCTGGGAAAACAAATTCAGCTAATGTAGAGGTCAACTGAGGAGCAGGAAAGGGCAGTTTTTAGAATTTACATTGATTATCTTTATATTTTGCACAGTACAGGGGAAATGCATCACTGCTTCTATTTCTCTGTTGATTTGTCTTTTTGGAAGTGATGTCTGTCACAGGATGAATGGAGGAGAGGCAGGGTAATGATTCCTCTTCCCTCCTCCACACCTTGTTGCTCAAACTTGAAACTAAGATGGTGTCCTTATCATCCCCTCCCCCCACAATTCAGATAAGGGTCCCAGATTTGCCAGCAAAAAATCTGGTAACCTTAACCTCCATCCCAGTCGGAGACACCATCACCACAAATACCCCTCCATTTCCACTAACAATCCCCCTCATCCATTCCACATCTCATAGATATTCCCTCCCCCTAGCCTCACACAGATACCTTTCCATCTCTGAACCTCAGACACCCCCAAAATCCCCTCCTCTAATCCATCTCACACATGATAGTCACTGTCTCCAGCTCCCACAAGTAACCCACTCCCCCATCACTAACTAAACTTACAGACACCCCCACAAGCAATTCCCTCCCCCATAAAACCCCATATTTCACATGTCCCTACCCCCAATCTCAGAAACCCATTCTATCCCCTCCCTCTCATTTATCCCACACATCACAGACCCCTGCATAACACCCCCTCCATTCCTATACATCACTGGAACCCCCACAGAGAATCAGTGTATGCCAAGGCTGTATATTCCTAGAGCTGAAGGAGGGCTAGGCCTCATAGAGATTGATTATTTATTTATTTACATTCTCTTATATACCATGCTATTCAGCATCAGTGTGGTTTACATTGAACAAATGGAAATTACATTGAACAGGGCATTATGACTATTTTACAGGGAACATGGGCTATGGAGGGTTAAGTGGCTTGCCCAAGACCACAAGGAACACCTGTGGGACTAGAAACCCCAGTCCTTCCAACCCAAGGTTGCTGTCCTCTAGTGGGATTTGAACCCCTGACCTTCCGGCCTGAAGTACCTTTCCCCAACCACTAGGCCACTCCTCCTCATATATTACACCTACAGAGTTCTATCATAGGCCTCCAGGCCCACCTAACCGCATCATCAGATTCAAATACGCAAAAAGTGCTGAAATATGAAATTAAACATTCAGTATCTGTCTTTCTTGTCAAACCTGGACAAGTGTTCTGATGACCAGAAGGAATGAGCGAGAATCCACAAACACACACAGGAAAGGAAGCAACAGAATTTTCAAAACAAGAGAAAAAGCTCTTCAAAATATTAGATCAGCAAACAAGGAAAAACTTGGCAAATGCACAAATACAGTGAGAAATGCAAAGTGTTACTCTAGGAATCCTTTGTCGATCAAGAACAGATACATGAATGGTTAAGGAAAGGTGAACGGAAACCGAAGTATGAGAGATTACTAGTTGCAGCCCAGGACAGTGGATTACGGACAAGATGGTTTACAGCGAGCATTGAAAAATCTGGCAAAACAGACATATGTTGATTCAGTAAGAAAGACCTGGAATCAGTGACTCACCTCATAGCTGGCTGTGGAGTTCTGATGGCAGAAAACTTCTATACAGAAAGGCACAGCAAAGTAGCATGCCTTATCCATTGGAATCTCTGTAAACATTACAATATCATTATGCCTGAAAAGTACTGGGATCATGATCTTAAGAGAATTGCAGAGAATGAAGAGGCTAGGATCATCTGGGACGATCCCATTCTGACAGATACGAAACTGGATGCAAGGAAACTCGGCATAGTGGTAAAGGAGAAAAACACCAGAACTGCATTAATAATAGAGATATCAGATCCAAGAGGCAGAAGATCCTAAAATATCAAGAAATGCAGTCAGAGACCAAGAAAATGTGGCAGAAAGATACAGAAATATTTCCCATTGTACTGAGAGTCAAAGGCTTGATAAAGAAGAATTTCCAAGCACATCTTGATAAACTACCCGTACATGTTACGTCTTACAAACTCCAGAAGGAAGCTCTCTTTGGCACAGTGCAAGTACTATGCTGAGTGTTAGCAGTAAATTTGAGAGACTGAGATCAAACTCCACATGTGCTGGCTTAGAAGAGAGGTTTATGACTGTCATGGTATGCGCAAAACTAACCCATTTGGAGAAACTGCCTCGAAACAACCCCTTCAACCCATACCTTACACCCCAAAGCCTGGCATTAAGCTGTGCTGCACGTTGGAGAGATGGGATATTTCTATTGCGGGTGCATTAGAGCTGAATTAGCACAGCCTGGTGCCATCCAGTTACTTGGGCCTCCTCTCCAGCCTTGCCCACCTCTTTCTCTTCTGGCCCTGGACCCCCCTTCCCAAGCAGAGTTCAGTCATTCACCAGCCGGACCCAGGCTCTTGGGGGCCAGCTCCATCTACTTAACTTACTCTAAACGGGCACCAGTCCTGCTCTGGCAGCTCTCCTGAAGCTCTGGAGCAGAGTCCAGACCCAATCGCGGTGGCCACTATCCTGGCCTGCTCTTCTCATGCCTCCTGGATCTCCACCACCAGAACAGCATCATCGCGGGCGCAATGACAGATTTCTGATGCCAGCTGCAAGCTCATCTGCAGCTTCAACTTAAAAAAAAAACAGCTTTGCCTGTCACTGCTCCCTATAGCCATGACAGCCTGATCGTGGCTCCTATGCTGTGACTGTGGTTGCGATCGTGGCTTTTTTTATCTTTTAAACTTCCACTCTTATTCTCCTTCTGCTGGTTCCCCCTCCAGGACAAAAATCAATCAGGCTTGCCATGGAGCAAGGTAATATATTTATAGGGGCTTCTCTCTATGTTTTTCCTTTTCTTTTTTTAATTTGAGGCTCCTCTTTATGCTTCATTTTTCCCCCCTTGTCTACAAGTCTGGTGATAGTGCAGCAGTGAGTAGGAGAGGGAAATAGAGTCCATCAGCTGGAGGTGAGAGCAGGGCCCTGTACAGAATGGAGCCATGTGCAAAAAATAAACCCACACATACCTAGGGCCGGCCTGTGGGATAACAAGTAGCACTTATAAACCTGGTAGCTATGGTTTTCACTAAATTCAGTCTGCATTTGAAGGTCTGCAACCACTGAGCAATGTCAGAGAAACAGGAATTCAGTGAAGGTAAGTCTGGTGTCCTATAGCCTTATGGAACATGATGCAACCAAAGCTTGCTTTTGCAAGACCTCTCTGATGTGGCTGCACTGACTTTGCGGGCAAATCCTCTGCCCTTGTTAAAATGGGCCACTGCTGGGAGAAGGTGACACGGAAGAAAAATCAGTCAACCCTCTGCTGCAAGTTTAGACTTCCATATGGCCTTGTGTAGCAGGGTCTTCCCTGGGGCACTTCCCAGTAATTCTCCAAGCAAACAGCAAGACCGGTTCAGTTATGTCAGTAGAATTTTATTAGCCGGTTCTGGTCAGAAGTCAGGAAAAACCTCTTAGTACATAGCATTAAATTATCTTTACAGAAAACACATCAAGTGATTGTACATGGTTGTGTTGCTAAAAGCACGGGATGCATAGGTCTGCAGAAGATCGCAGCTCATAGAATCAACACACATTTCACTTGGCCCACATACAACTCCTTTATTTCTGTCAAACGCATTTTGATACTTAGCTCACAAATTGCAGGTCAAGATAGCAGAACTGGTTTCTGGTGACCCACAGCAACCCCAGAGCTGCAGTCCTAGCCTTAAACAGCCCATGGGATGTTAGGACTTGCACATAAAACATATTAATTAAATCAAATAGTAGAACTCGTTATTGAAGGTAAGAACAAGGAACATACCGTAGTCTTAAAATGAGCCTATACCTTAATGTGAAGAAGACAAAGATCCTAATAACTGGCAAAATCAATCATTTCATCTTTGAAGAACAAGAAATAGAAATGGTAGAAAGCTTTAACCGGCTTGGATCAATAATAAAGACTGAAACAGGTGGAAGGGGAAGTGGGGGCCAAGATAGCGCCGCTTGTAAGCCGGTGCTCTGTTGGCTCCTACTTTTGCTTATTTCCTCTTTTGTGTTATCTTCAAAATGCTCTGCAAGTGTAAGGCCAAAGTTTGGGAGCTTCCGAAGACTAGCATGACTGTTCCCTCTGGTGAGACCTGCTGGTGCAAAGGGAACTCGGGAGCTAAGCTTGATAGGAGTGGCAGGAGCAGAGGGAGGCTTTCTGCACCCCTCAGAGCTGCAGGTCACTCTAAGCCCAGAGACACGATCATCTCCAGCGCATCCCGCACTCTATGGCATGGAAGCAGTGGAGGCCGATTCTCTCAGAGAGGGGAGAGTTGGGGCCGGTACGCCAGGGTCTGCGAAGAGTTCCATGGCATAAGCTATCATGGCCGTGATGACGGCTGGAGTGGCAGAGAGCTCAGCTGCTACAGGGGGACCCTCACTGCCTGCGGATTCGGAGGAAGGTGTGCTTACTCACTTGTTGTCTGCTTTGGGAGAGCAGGAGGTTAAGCCAATGAAGTCTCTTCTTGTTTGTCCAGTAGCTGTTACTTTGGACTCTCTTTGGGAAGGCTTGCAAGCATTGGAACTCTCTTTTTCATCCCAATTTGGTGCCCTCCAGAGTGCTCTAGTTTCCATTGCTCAGGCTGCAGATCAGCAGAAGCAAGAGGTGACACATTTAAGCTCTAAGGTAGCCTTCTTGGAAGCCAAAGTGAAGGACTCTGCAACATTTTCAGGTACTGTTATTAAAGATTTGTCTAATGTCCATGGGAAGATTGAAATGTTAGAGAATTCTGTTAGGAAAAGGAATCTATGCTTGTTGAATTTTCCACATGTCCCTGCTGTTTCACCAAAGGAGTTGTTTATTTCTTATTTTACCTCTATATTGAAAATTCCTCAGGAATCTGTTCCTCCTTTGGTAAGGATTTTTTATTTGCCAGCTGCCAAGCGTAAAGACCATGGAGCTTCTTCACGCGCCCATTCACCTCTAATGAATTCTCTAGATCTGACTGGGTTCCTAGAGGCTTCAGATCTAGAATTTGTTCCGAGGGCTACCCTGTTGCTGACTCTGGTGCTTGAAACTGATCGTGACTTTCTTTCGAAACTTTACTTTAAAGTTAGGAATGAGCCCTTTATGAGGGGGGAGGGGGCAATTAGGATGTTTCCTGATGTTTCAAAAGTCACCCAGAAATGCAGACAACAGTTTTTTCTGTTGCGCCCTCAGGTGTTGCAGTTAGGAGGGTTATTCTTCTTGTGCTACCTGGGTAGATGTTTGATTAAATACCAGGAAGCTAGCTACACTTTTTTTGAGCCTGCATACCTAATCAATTTGTTGCAGGCAAGAGTGTAGCTCCATCTCAGCAGCATATTGCTCCTGTAACTGCCCCCTCTGGGTGAGGTGGGGGTTTGGTTCGTGTACAATAAGATTCTGCACTAGTCTTGTGTCTTATTTCCTGGGAAGTTTTCTTCTGAACATGTCTTGGCCTTCACTTCAACTTGAGGGCTAGTGAATCTACTTCTTTTGGTTGTATGTAACTGTTTATGAAGATTGTTTGCCTTCTTTGCTTCTTTGTTTTCTTTTCTGTAACAAGCTTTTGTGTCTTGTGTAATGTTAAAACGGCATAAATAAAACAAAAAAAATAAAGACAAACAATAAGCAGTTAAGAAATGTGATGACGCATTGTTCATGGCAGAACAGCTATGAAGGACCTGGATACGATTTTTAAGTGCAGAAATGTATTTCTGTCTACAAAATTTAACTTGTCCAAGCCATGGTATTTTCAATAACGTCATATGGAAGCAAAACTTGGAGAGTGAAGAAGAAAGACAGGAAGAAAATTGGTTCCTTTGAATTATGGATGGCTCCAAAAACAAATCAACTTGTACTAGAGGAGATCAAAACTATTTTCCCTAGAAGCTCAAATGACAAGATTTCGACTTTCATACTTTTAACACATCATGTGTAGAAAAAGAGTATTAGATACTCCTGGGGGAATTCTGCACAACTACGCAATGCAGACTTTGCACAGAATTCTTCCTCCCTGCAAAAGTTTTCAGTGATCTAGAGAATTTGGTCAAGAGTCACGACTGTGCTGAGATCTGCTCATAGGGATCCCAGCCACTGTGGCAGAAGTGCAGAACAGGGTCAAGATCGTGGCCGGGAGAGACAGTGTTTGCCTGCAGAGATCCCAAACCCTTGTGAGCAGTGGCATAAGTTACAATGAGGGGCCCCCAAGCAAAATTTTGCTGAGGGTCCCCCATTGTCACTATGGTGGTGCCCCCCCATCCCTGTGCAGGCCTCCCCTTTGTGCGGCAGCGGCAGTAGTGGCAAACTTACTTTATTGTGTTTGACGCGCTTCTCTGCTCTTCTAAGTTTGTCATGGGTCTGGTGGCTGTTCCCAGCCAGACTGAAGTCGCACGGTGTGGCTATTATTGTGAGACTTTGGCCCGGCTAGGAACAGTCACTGAGCCCGTGGTGAAGCAAACTTAGAAGAGCAGAGCAGTGCAGCAAACATGATAAAATAAGTTTGCCATGTTGCTGCTGCTGCTGCTGCCACTGTGTGGGCCCCCTCTCGACCCGGTCCCCTTTCATTGTAGAGGCTGCTTGGGTGGAATTTATGCAACCGCCCGCCCTGGCATACACACAGGCACCCCATCTCCACATCACACACACACACACACACACACAGAGGCAATAGACATCATTGTGCTACTGCCAGTATTAGCAAAAATCAATATCTCTAGTTATGGGGCATATTACAGTACTTCTTAGGGAATTCTGCCCTATATCCTAAAAATTCTGCATCTCTGAGAAATAACATTTTTGCTGAATTGTAGTTTAATCAGTTATATTGTGTTATTTTGACAAACAGAGTTGCTGAATTTCCAGATACTGTATGCAGAATATTTGCAAAGAATTCCCCAAGTGTAATTAGAGAAAGACATAATGTTTGGCAAAGTTGAAGGCCAACACAAAAGAGGAAGACCAGCTATGTGATGGATCAATGCAATAACAACTTTTATGATGCCACTATTAATAATTAGCTGCCTGACTGAAGACCGAACACAATTTAGAACAACTATCCACAGGATCTCCATGAATCAACATTGACTGAGCTGCACTTAACAAGAACGATAGACCTCACTGCAATCATCGCTCTTCCATTCTTAGAGCAAACAGGACATACTTGTTATCGGCTTTAGAAATGCCGTGGTCTGGTGGCTCATAAGGCAGCGCAGCCACGGGAGCAAGAAAAGTGCTTCTGTGGCTGTTTAAATCAGCTGAAAGGGGGCGAGGCAGTGAGGCAGGCTTTGGGTCCCCTTAAGTACTATGCACCCTAACCAGTGCTTTACTGACATGTCTATTAAGCTGGCTCTGTGTCGTTGGGGGGACGCAGGGCACAGCAGCAGAGCCACTTGATCCGAAGCCAGCGGCAGCAGTAGCAATAAGTTGGCAGTGACACTGAGCAAAGGGAGACACACAGGCACTACATGACTGCAGCATGAGGTTGGCGTGGGGCCTCTTGTTCAGTGGGGCCCTATGTCAACAACATGCTTGTACATGTGTAGGGTTGGCCCTGTTTGAGATCCCATGCTGTCCATGACATAGAGTTCACCAATGCAATGAAGGTGTAGGCTTGACATGCGTGGAACATTATTTCAGGATCAAAACAACAGGGTAGCTACACAAACACTTGCACGGAACTCAGAACTGCATATTAGGAGCAGTACCGTACTTAGCCCTGTGTGAGTGGCGAAGATGCAGAGGGCGCAATGGCTTAGGGGGCACATTTCAGCTGCCTGCTGTTGCCCTGTCTCTGTCACTTTTTGTTCTCTCAGTGGCGGCAGGGCAACAGCAGGCAGCCAAAATGCACCCCTAAGCCCTTTTGTGGGTCTTTCTGCAGGTCTGGTCCCTCCCTCCTCTGATGCGACATTGGAGCCGGGGGGATCAGATCTGCTGCTGCTGGTGACTTGCACATTGGGCACACGCACCCCCCATATCTCCATCCAGTGCTGCCTGCTCTTGCCCTGCTGCTGGAGCTGCCATGGAGAAAACAGAGGGCGGCAGCAGCAGGGCAGGAACAGGCAGCAGCTGAACTTAGGTACGGGGAGGAGAGGCGGTGTGTGCCCGTTGTGCAAGTCGCACAGGGTGCAATTCTGGCTCGGTACAGCCCTGATTAGGAGTGAGCATGGGGCCAAGGCCTCTAAGATTGTCCCCCTTCCCCAACCTACTTTACAAGGGCTTTCAGGAGTAGCCATCATAAAAGAAACCCCAGAAGAATATTCAGAATGTACGGCAGCCTCATGTAAAGGGGAAGAGAGCCCATCTCAGGCAGCAAAACATTCCATTGTCTTTAATTTACTCTCACACAGATGCTTTCTCTCTGTACTATCCCAGCATTCATTAGCTATCCTTCTCAATAGTCTAGGTTTCAGATATGTGTGTGGCATGGCTATTGAAGTCAACATGTAGAAGAATATGTAAATTTAAGACAAAATGCCACTTACCCCAACAAAACAAATGGCTACACTGAACCTTTACAAAGCCATCAATCAAAGGATTCTCATATGGGGTGCTTGATATCTAGTCATTCACATCCTTTGGCTAAACTTTAGGTCAACAGTGCAACCACAATCCTGGCCGGAGGGTACACGGGACATCATTGCAATGGTGACAGTAGCTGTGGCACACATGAAAAGCATGGCTGACTTGGGATGGACTTTAGGAACGTACAGAGTAGGCTGAAATGTGGAAGGCTAAGCTGTGACCCCCATAGGCAGACAGGATTTTACCTCACCAACTCGGAAGATGACTTCTTTATAGGAGGAATAATGTATAATGACCTCAAGGGTCCAGGGGAGGTGCATGGAGCAGCCTTCCAATGGAGGGGATGGAGACTAGCAAGGTATCTGTGACAAACACGGAGGATCTCTCTGAGGGAAAGGAGGAGAGTGTGGATGGGCAAACTGGATGCTCTTTATGTGCTATCATTTTTTCTATTTCTGGGTGTCTATGTAAATGCAATGCAAGTCTTCCAAAATCACCTTATACATACTGGATGGCTGTTTAAAATGGAAGAGCCCAAATCTCCAGACAGTATCCTTGGCAGATAATAAATCTGTCATGGCGATGCTGGATTTTTGCTGACAATGTCAACCAAATTCAATGTAGCTTGTAAGAGCGAGAACCTCTTTCATAGCAACTTCTCACTTGTCAAAATTCAGCTTGCTCAATAGGTAGTTTCTCAAATGCCTGTGATGTGTGTGGTATTCCTGCATGGTCTATTAATTTAAATGTAACTGACAAGAGCAGAAAGGCCTGTTGTTGTTTTCATTTTCCAGGTTCAGGTTTCAGAGGGCTACAACTTTAGGTCTAAGGAATTATACCACTTAGATGAATGGCTGTAAATAAATCGTTAACACTGACTGATGAGTAAAGGGATAGAGCAGCTGTGCTGTGCGACTGTTTGTTTTCCAGATTTTAGGACCAATGTGGCAGGTTTTTGCAGTTAATATTTCATTGTATTTCACTGTTCCAAAGTAAAATGTATGGAGATTCTGTACTTAGGGCTCGGTTTGCTTTTGTATTTAGTGCCAGCATCTTCATCAAAAGCATGACCCCGTGACAGATCCGCGCTGCATTCACTTCCTTTTCAAGCAGAACAAAAGCGAAATCTTCATTGCCTTTTTTTAAATTTGCAAATACAAGTGAGAATGCTAAATGACTGCTGTGTGGCCTAGGGACAGCCTGTCACATTGAGAAAATTGACTAATGGACCATTCTGTGAAAACGCTGCTGCAAACTGTGCACGCCGACAAAACATAGCAGGACTGGAAATTCAGTGCTGCACCTAAAGCACCCAGGGAAACCAAAAATCTGAGCGACAACGTAAACCAGCTCTTGACAGACCAAACCTTTTTTAAGATCTGAAGTTTCTGTTAATGCGCGGGGGAGACTATGGGTTCATATTACTGCGAAACGCTAGGAAATGGCTGACATATGTATTTCCCTGCTTGGGATCTCCTTATATATTACACTGACTTCTATTTTCCGGTTTCCACTCCTTGTCCTCATCCTCCCTGCTTTCTTGCTCACTTCTGCAGAAGGCACTTTGCACTCAATTCAAATTCTCCATGTGCGAACAAAAAATTCTTAAACTGAGCTCATTTTCCATTTTGCCTGTGAAATCTACTCTCCTGACTGTCTCCTTCTGGGAGCTGTCGGTGTTTGTCAGCTGGTGGACGAAGCGAAATGCTTCTAGGTAAATGAATGGGCAGGAAAGTCAGCTCCTTGATCATAGGTTACTGCTCCCATTTCAAACTTGTGCTAATTCATCTTCTTTTCTGTGTGCTACCATGTGTTCAGCATATGTTATCTACATTGCTCTGTAATTACAATTAGATAAATTGTGCAGCCTTACTAAAGAGAATCTAATTATGGATCATAAAATATGGCCTCTTCCTTGTGGAAGTCAGCACATTATTATAAACGAACAGATAAATATGGTGGGACATTGCAAAACAAGTCAAATTATACAGATTTTTTACATGTAGGTAATTAGTTTCTGGCTGAATCTATAACAATCTCTCATTCATCACGTATACTGTATTTTTAACAACTGTTTAATGCCACCTTCTGTAACTTCTAATTCAACAAATTCCTCCCTCATCCTAGCTTTACCCTATACCAGTGGTTGGACTAATGGCCACAGTGAACTCTAGATCATTTCTACTTCCTACCTCTTGTCCTGCAACCCCATATGTCTACCCTCCCCCCCCCCCCATAAGTCCAGTATCTCTCCCTCTCTTTCTCTTCATTTCCCATGGCTATCCATCCCCCCTCCAGCCTCCCCTATGGTCCAGAATCTCTCCCTCTGCGTTTTCCCCCTGTCGGTCTACCATCTCTCCTCTCTTTTCCCTCCATCCCTGTGATCCGGCAACTCCCCTCTTGACCCACTCCTTCACCCTGGGGTCTACATCTCTCCCTGTGCCCCCACGTTTTTTTGACTTGCTTTTAAAGCTTAGGGATTGCCAGCAGTAGTAGAGGTTTATAATCATTTCATCTTGTCACCCTGGAGCCTTCTCTCTGCCTCATCCTGCCCCTGCAGGAAACAAGAAGTTGTGTCAGCAGGGACAGGCTGTGGCAGAAGGAAGGATTCAGGGTGGCAAAGAAGTATTTGTAAATCACTGCCACTGCTGGTGACCCCTGAACTGCAAAAGCAAGTGAAAGGATGTGAGGGGAGGGAGGGAAAAGAGAGGGAGAAATGGGAGGAGGCCAGGGAGAAAGGTGGTGGTGGACTGGTAGCAGTTTGACCTTGGGGGCAGTAATACAGGCTGGGGTAAATGCATTTGTGCCAGTTTTGGCCTGTGGACTGTTGTTTGGGGACCTCGGTAAAATACCCACAGTGCAATAGCACTACAGTAGTACAATGCAACAGGACCCAGGCACATGCAGTCCAGCCAATGAAGGATCACAGCCCCAGCAGGGGACTGCCATTGTGCATGGTCCTGGCATGACAGGAAAGCACAGCAGAACTAGGTAGTGATGTTGCATACATAGGGACAATAGACACACATTACTGCTACCACTACTAATCATTTGTATAGCACTACAAGGCACATGCAGTGCTGTACTTATAGAGGTGAGACACGGTCCCTGCTCATCAGCGGGGCCCTGCAGTGATCTACTGGGTAGTGCCTCTAGCACCTTCCCCTCTCCCCGCCATTATGCTGAACAGCAGAGGAACGGCACCCATGCAACATATTATATTAGCAATAGTTGACACCTGAATAGGTCAGGCTGAGGATGCACATATGGCAGGTAGCGCAGGGGTCTAGCAAGGACTGTGCCTGTGACATGCCTAAACACAGTACGGCATTAAGCAGTTACTCTCCATATTGTAGTTGCAGCAGCAGTGTGGATGTAGTGCCACCTCTACCACCAGCTCAACAGCTGCCAGGACCCAGATGCTGCCACCACCATCGCTGCCTTGATCCCTACCGCAAGCACAACCACTGCTGCCCACAACCACCCACAATCACAGTAGATGGGGATACCACCACCCCCACTACCACCGAGGTGGAGGCCAGCAGCAGCAGCTCCCCAGAATGGGGGATCACCACATCCTAGAAGGAGGACTTGATGGATGTGGTCATCATCTTTGATTAGGAGCAGGTTGGAAGGGCAGCTGCATCTCCATAAGGCAGAGAGGCCACAAGATGTGGTGGAGCTTGACCTAGAGGGTGGGGATGGGGAGGGGATGGAAGTGAGAAGGAGTGGGTGCAGGGGCGGCTCAAGGCAATCTGCTGCCTGAGGCGAAGAATGAGATGGCACCCCCCCCCCCGCCACCTTAGAGGGGGCGGGGCTTTTCAGAAATCCAGTCAGAGACTGAACCAAACCAAAAAGCCGATTAGATTATATGCAAGATGTTTGCACACAGGGCCGTATCGAGCTGCAATCGCGCCATGTACGACTTGCAACTCAGGTGCACACCCCCCACTCCCCCCACTCCCCCCATACCTCCGTCCGGCACTGCCTGCTCTTTCCCTGCTGCTGCCGCCCTCTGTTTTTTTCACGGTGGCACCGGCAGCAGAGAAAGAGCAGGCAGCGCTGAACGGAGGTATGGGGAGGAGGGGGGTGGCATGCTCCCGATCTGAAAGTCACCGGCACTTTGAGCAAATCTGACATCGCGTCAGAGGAGGGAGGGACCAGACCTGCTTAAAGTGCTGCGAAAAGCCTTGGGGGCACATTTTGGCTGCCTGCTATTGTCCTGCCAGCAGCAGCAGGGCAACAGCAGATAGCCGAAATGTGCCCCCCAAGCCTTTGCGCCCTGTGCGGCTGCAACGCTTGCACATGGCTAGGTATGGTCCTGTTTGCACATCAAGGAACTAGAAGACAGCAAGAACCAACAGCACAGTTTATAAAACTAAATTATAACTCATTTTTATTTTATTATAAACTGCATTATGGTTCTCGCTTTTTCTTTTTCAACATATATTTTGCATCCACAGTAGCTGCAGAGCAGAACCAGGACATTCACCCACAGAACTCAATATTTAAAAAAGAAAATCTGATTCTGATCATCTCACTAACAACAACAACCACTATTCTCCAGTACCAGGCATATTGTGAACCAATAAAAACCCCTGCAACAAAGAGCAAACCTACCATATCAGCACAAACTTCCAAAACTCACATAAGCAGCCCATCCAAAAAAAGCATCACTGTAAATACTACATTGGGCCCTGGAACATCCATACACTTATTTGAAAAAGCTGAACAAGTCAAATTACTACAGTATACTATAGATCTTTATATACAAACTCCATGCTAACAGAACACCTGACCTCAGTCACACATGCACAACATCGACCTTCACCAAGTACAGAATAAGTAACCACAATCTAAAGTAAAAATAAAAATATGTAGACAAAATTTAAACTGAAACCCCAAGAAGCCAGAGTCCACATGCAGTGCAACATCAGATAAATAAGAGATGCAGTTCCCTAATACTGTGTAAAATATAAAAATAGCACAAAATCCAATCACTAAAATTAAATAAAATTATTTTTTCTACCTTTGTTGTCTAACCATTTTATTCTCTGATCATGCTGGTCCCGATCTGAGGCTTCTGTTTTCCTATCTTCTCTTAGCTCTCTTTCTGTGGTCTATGGTTCATGGTCGACCTGCCATTTCTTATCTTTTCTTTTGTTTTCTTCACTTCCTTCCATCAGCCCATTTCCAGTTCCAGTAACCCTCCCCAGTATCAGCCCCTTTTCCAGTCCTCCCCTCCCAGTACCTTCCAATGTCAACCACCTTGCATTCCCATGACTGCCACTGGTGTCCATTACCTTCCAGTCCCCGTCCTTCCCCACTGTTCAGCCCCTTCTAGTCCAAATACCATTCCAAGTATCAGCTCTAGTCCACTCTCAATGTCACACCACAGTCAGCTCCCCTCCAGCCGCCCTACACTCTGTCCATCTCCCTTCCAGTGCCATTCACATGTCAGCTCCCTTTCAGCCTTCTCCCCATTACCCAGCCACCTACCACTCCCATCCCCAAGTGTCAGCTCCCTTCCAGTCCCCCTTCAGTACATCCCAGGTGTCAGCTCCTTTCCAGCCCCCTCCTTCCCCCGTGTCATCTCCCTTCCTGCCCCCCTCCTTCCCCTGGCAGACCCTCTCAGTATCCACCCCCTTTCAGTACTATTCTACCATCCCCCCGCATCAGCCCATTTGTATCCTAGCCCCTAGTTTTCTTCCAGGGCCAGTAGCACTCTCCTCCCCTCCCCTATTAGCCCATTTCCTGTCCCAGCCCATTTCTAGTCCTATCCCCTTTATCAACCCACTCCAGTCCTAGCCCACCAATCAGTCCACTACCAGTCCTAACTCATTTCCAGTGCTAGCCCCCCATACGCCCATTATGAGTCGTAACCCTCCAATAAGTCCATTTTCAGCCCTAGCACCCCAATCAGCCCATTTCCTGTCCTAGTCCCCCTATAGCCCATTACCAGTCCTAATCCCCCCCATCAGCCCATTTCCAGTTCTAAACCCCCATCAGTCCATTTCCAGTCCTAGCCCTCCCCTGATAGCCAATTACCAGTCCTAGCCCCCCCATCAGCCCATTTCCAGTTCTAACCCCCCATCAGTCCATTTCCAGTCCTAGCCAATGTTCCCTCTAAGTTGCGCTGGTTCCTCCCCCAGCATTCCTGCCAGGGGGGGATGCAGCACGATCGATGCTCCGACCCTCCCCCCACCATCGGGAATGCCATCGGAGGACCCGGCGTGGCTTAAAGAGAACAATTCTCTTTAAGCCACGCCGGGTCCTCTGCTGGCATTCCTGCCAGTGGGGGGAGGGGCGGAGCATCGATTGCTCTGCATCCCCCCTGGCAGGAATGCATCCCGCCCGAAACCCATCAGCGCCGTGGGCTCAGCTTTAACAGAGCCGTGTGAAAGGGAAACACTCTCCCTTCGCCGTGGCTCTGCAAAACTGAGCCGGGGCGGAGGGGAAACTGGGACTGCAGGCAATGTTCCCTCTAATTTTCTGTAGGCTGTGTGCGCATAAAATATCAGCTGTGTGCAGTTTTTGAAGGAAGGTTAAATTTTTGTGCGCCACATAACGACACTCAGCGTTATATACTTTAAAATTTGACTACACATCAGAATACAGTACGTACACCACATTGATTTTAATCAAATTAAATGAAAATAGATGATTACTAGAAATTTCTCACTTCATTTAGTAATTACAATCATAACTTTTAAATTTTAAGACGTCTGTGTTGTTTTCTATCAGAATCAGAGCCGTAATTTTTGTGCGCTCTGTTGTAAAGTATGTGCACTCGCTCGGCGAGGTGTGTGCGCGCGCACACGCGCACAGCTTAGAGGGAACAGTGACTGCAGGTTCTCTGAGGTGGGGGGGGGGGGAGAGGCAGGCAGCCGCGGGTTCCTCATTCTGCTGCTGCTGCTGATGGAGCAGCAGCAGCAGCTGCTTCTGACCCCGGAGGATTTTATTAATTTTATTTTGAAGACTGAGTGAGGCGGTCTTTTTGGGGGCAATTTTTGCTGCCCCCAAAGTTGCCGCCTGAGGTCACCGCCTCATTCGGCCTAATGATAGAACCACCCCTGAGTGGGTGGGTAGGGGAATGGTAAAAGTGAGGGAGGAAGAGGGGTGAAGTTTGAAGAAGTGTGGGAGGTAAGGAAAGTATGGGAGGGGGGTGGGGAGGAAGAGGCAAGTGGACATGGTGGAGAAACATTCTGGGCCAGGTGTGCCATCATAAGATCCACTGAACTTTGGTGGACTCCGAGGTCTTGCTGCACCTAATTTTCCTACAATGGAAGGTGCAATGGCAAGTGCAGCAAGGCTTCATGTGGTCACAGGACCTCATAAATGCATACTGGAAAGCCTGAGAGAGGAAATACATGCCATAGTTGCAGTCATAGAGCTGCTCATGGCATGTATCTCTGTTCCAGCCACTCCAAGAAGGAAGGGGGAGGGTGGGGTGTAGGGCAGTGTCATGTGCCATCTGACTAATATCCTGCATGTGACTTTGTTGATGCACCCTCCACCATTCCATAACCACAGCATGTGCCCTATGGCACCACCCAGTGGCACACAACCACCTGTATGCCTTGCATGGGAGCTCAGCCTGCCACATCATCTCCAGCTCTCCATGACACCCTAGAGACATCAGGCCTGGACTCCATCCCTAGCAGCCCTCCTTCATACAGAGCTAAGAAGTCCCAAACTGCCCTCCAGGGGTAGAGGCTATGCACACCCACCCCTTGCCCAGGACATCCTCTCCCCATAGAACATGGTCACTGCCACCATCCATAAGATGGCACAGGGGTCGAGGAAGTGATGCAGGTATGCAGACACAGGCCTAATGGGGGCCTATCTACATACATGCCTGCATGCACACAATACATGGAAATGCATACCATGTTCCCACATCTGCCCACTGCACCTGCCCACAGTAGATGCCAGGACAGACTCCAGTACCGAAGTAGATGCCAGGACAGATTCCAGTGATAGCAGCTAGAATCATGGGCCTCAATACCTACACAGACTTTTCCTCATCAGTGGACTGCCATTGGCTATGGACCCATCCACCCTGCAGCAGGCCACAGCTCATACACCCACATTGGGCAGCCACTATGCCCACAGCATGTGAAGAGAAACATCATCATATGTTGGGCCATGGCAACATACCATACGCCATACATACACACATGAAGAAGGGAGGCAGGAGACAGACAATGTAGTTGGGAAAGTGGGATCTTTAATAAAGGTCTTCACACAGTGAAAGCACACAATAGACACAGACATGTCCTCATATGAGGTTTGTACAGTAGACGTAGGATCTACTAGCCACTTATGGTAGATATCAGGCTCCTTGTTCCTATGTATAGGTTAAAACAGGCTGCAGGGGCTCTGCTGAGCAGCTATCTACAGAGTTAAAACATATCTAAAAGCTCTGACCCCCTTCCCCTATGTAGAGGTTAAAACTGGACGTGGGGATTCTGCTGAACATCTTTCTTTTTGGGGTTGCAGCTTGAATTTTCTGTATTGACCATCCAATTCACCAATTTATGCCTATCAATTGTGGGAACATTTATGCTCTCTAGAGGTTTATCTTAGAAATTATGGAGGTGATTTTAATTTTCCTATTTTAATGTTCCTTTCTCCTAGTCTGTTTAAGGCTTATAAGATGGCCATATTGCCCGTGCTAACCACTTTGGTGAAGGATTCTTTAACCCAGTGTTACCTCCTTCAGCTTTGAAGCAAGCTGCTGTTTATCCTGTTTTGAAGAAGCTTAGCTTGGATGTGTCTGTGATGTCAATTTTGACCTATTTCAAGTCTGCCATTTATGACTAAATTATTCAAGGCTGTAATCCTGGAACAGCTGCAAGCTTATGAATTTGGAATCATGTGAAGGACTAGACCATTATCAATCAGTTGGATTTGGAAGGGACTTGATACGGAACTTTCGTTAGCCTCAGCTGTTGACAAATGGTTGGCCCTTTTGTGCAGGGGCAGAGTGTGGTTGTTGTGTTTTCAGATGTGGACACAGCATTTGCCTCAGTGGTCCATCAATTGTTAGTGGTACATCTTTCATCTATGGTTGTATGGGGACAGGTAGTGGAGTAGCTCTAGTCCTTTTTTTTTTAATAGAACATGTTCTGTTTTTGTAGGGGACCAACAATTAGAAACATAAAAACATGACAGCAAAAAAAACCTATATGGCCTATCTAGTCTGCCCTTCCATATCAACTACTATAATTGTTTTGTCCCTTTAGAGACCTTCAGTGTTTTTCCCATGATTTCTTGAATTCAGATCCTGTCTTCGTCTCTATTACGTCCTTTGGGAGACTATTCCACACATCTACCACTTTTTCCATAAATAAATATTTCTGCATATTACTCCTGAGTCTATCCCCTTTTACCCTCATTCTATGTCCCCTTGTTGCAGAGCTGACTTTCAATCGAAAGAAGCTCTCCGGGGAGTGTTACCTGTGCAGCCGGAGGAACGGAGGAAGCAGGCTCCTGTTCGGGCGATTTCCAACATAGCCGAGTGAGTGGAGGAAGCAGGCTCTGCTCCGGGCGACCCCGACATCATCGGGGGCCACCTTAAAGGAAGCACGGTGCTAGGCGCTTGTAGTGGGCGCGATCTAAGGGGCACGATACAAGGGGTGTTTCAGGCCCTTTGGGAGCCCCTTGGCGCACCACAGGAGGAGCAGGAGTCGAGCGGTATCTCAGGATAGCTACATGGGAAAGCGAAAGAAGTAGCAAGTCCCTGCTGAGATTGTTACCGGTCCAATGGATCGGCATGTAAAGGTAAATGTGGGGTGTAAGTTGCCTGCAGACTCTGACTTTCTGACGTTGCAGTCCCCTGGGGCATCTCTGAGTTCTCCGGAACGTTCTCCACCTCCCCCTCCATTTGATACCTCTCCAGCTACCCTAGACACTGTGGGGGATGTGTTTCAGCAGTATCTTGTCCGGTATCTTTGGATGGAAAACTGAAACCGGTTGCCTGGTTTCCTGCTCCATGTCTCGTTGAGGATATACCTGAGGGTCAGGTTACCTTGACTGATATTTGGAAAGTGGTGAAACAGATAGAAAATACACGTGTGACCACAGTTTCTCAGCTCTGTACATTCTCTTCGGAGATAGTTACAAAGCTGAATTTTGTTGAGGAGAAGTTGGGGGGTTTTACTTAATCAAGTTTCTAAGCGTGAAAGTCAGTGTCTCTCTCTCCAGGCTGTCAGTACCTCTAGCATTAAGGAGAGTTTAGTTATGCATCATAAAATGGAGTTATATGAAAATATGTTTTGGGTGAGAAATATTAGTTTTTTGAATTTTCCAATGTGTCATTTACTGTCGCCAGAGTTATTGCTACGAAAGTATTTTAGAGAGGCCTTGGTTTTGGCTACGGCCGATTCTATAGCTATCTCTAAGCTTTATTATTTATCTGGACATAGAGTCTCTAGTGGGTCCCCAGGTGGGTCTGATTCACTTCAGGGCCATCAAGACCTTGATTTGACTAACTTCCTAGAGGACTCACAGGATACCATAACGTCCTGTGCTACTCTTGTTGTAACCTTTGTTTCCGAACAAGATAGAATATCTGTATTTAAAAGTTACTTTAAAAATAGGTTAGCAATGTTCTGTGGTGCTAAAGTACAATTATTTCCTGACGTTTCAAGGGCCACGCAAATTAGCAGACGGGCCTTTTTGGCCCTGAAGCCTAGGATGTTAGCACTTGGGGCTACTTTATTTCTAAGGTATCCCTGAAAGTGTTTAATCACGGTACAGGGATCTCAATTTGTATTTATGGATTCCTCACCGCTGGAGGGCTTTCTAAATGGTAGAGAGGGACAAGAGAAATAAGAGCATTGAGGTTGAGGATGAGGAGAAGGACAAAGAATATAGGCTGTGTATTTTGAGCCGTTTTGGCTTTTTTTTCTTTTGTACGATGATTTCTTATTGTTATCCCCATGTTGTGGGCTGTGAATAGTGGCTGTATTTCCTCTTAGAATTGTTTGATTTCCTTTTTATGTTATGGGTACTAGAGTTTCTTGTATGCTTGCTTGTAAGTATATTGATTGAACATTTGATAAATAAAAAAAAAGAAAGAAATAATCTCTCCTCATGTGTATTTATGCCATGGAGGTATTGAAACATCTCTATCATATCTATCTACTCAATCCCACCTTTCCTCTAAAGTATACATATTAAGATCTTTAGTCTGACCCCATATGCTTTATAATGAGGACCACTAACCATTTTAGTAGCCACCCTCTGCACTGATTCCATCCTGTTTATATCCTTTTGAAGGTGCGGTCTCCAGAACTGCACACAATACTCCAAATAAGGTTGCACCTGAGACTTATACAGAGGCACTGTCACCTCCTTTTTTCTGCTGGCCATTCCTCTCCCTATGTACCAAAGCATCCTTCTGGCTTTTACCATTGCCTTTTCTACCTGTTTAGCCACTTTAAGATCGTCAAAAACAATCACGCCCAGGTCCTGCTTTTCTTTCGTGGATAGAAGTACTTTGCTCCCTATACTGTACTGTTCCCTTGGATTTTTGCCAGCTTCTAAAATGTCTATGGGGACATCTCCATGCCCATTTTCAGATGTCCAAAGAACCGATCTCCCACAATGGGTGCAGAGGACATTCCCCCCTTAAACTCAACATACAAAAGATAATTTTTGATTCTAATGTCATCTCCGTAAAAGAAATATAAAGTCTCACCAGTGCTGGGCATATTGTGAAGTAAAACAAAACTCTGTAACAATCACTGAGGACCTATAGAGAAAACTATCATACTATAACAGCATCAACTTCTAAAACTCACACAAGGAGCCTACTCAGAAAATAGCAGCACTGTACATATTGCAGTGGGCCCTAGAACATAGATAAACCTATTTGGAAACTGAACAACCGGATTACTACAGATCCCAACTTAGAAACTCCATTGTAACTGAATATCTGGCATCAGTCACACATTCAGAATGCAGATAGATTCTCACCAAGTATAGGTTACATTACCACAAACTTAAAATAAAATTATGTAGACAAAAATTAATTGAAAAAAAAAATACCAGACTGCATCCAATACAACACTAGAGAAACAGAGATCTGCAGATGTCCCTATACTGTGCAAAGTGTAAAGATAAAACATGTACAGACCATTCAAAGAGGTTTATCCTGCTAGCAGCAGGGCTGGCCCAACCACTAGGCAAACAAAGTAGCCGTCTAATGTGGCAACTTCTTGGGGGCAGCAAAGAGTAGGGTTTTAAAGCTAAACAATAGAGTCTGACAGCCAGGGCAGGTGGAGGGGCTTAATGCTTTAAGAATGCCTATTGCAGAACCTGCTAACTAGATAAAGCCTGCTGACAGAGAGATAGAGGGAACTAACCGGCCAACTGACTGGAAAAGATCTGTGTTTATATCAATACTAAAGAAAGGTGATCCAACTGACTGTGGAAATTATCACACAATCGCTCTGATCTCACATGCCAGCAAGATTCTACTGAAGATTATTCAACAGACACTACAACCATACCTGGAACGAGAACTACCTGAAGTGCAAGCAGGGTTCAGGAAAGGGCAAGGAACAAGAGACATCATCACAAATGTGAGATGGATCCTTGAAAAGACTAAAGAATACCAAAAGGATATCTGTATGTGTTTTATTGACTACAGCAAGGCCTTTGATTGTGCATACCATGAGAAACTCTGGGCCACATTAAGAAGCATAGGTTTATCAGAGCACCTGATTGCTCTCTTGCACAACCTTTACATTGATCAAGAAGCAACAGTTCGAACAGAACAAGGAGAAACAGAATGGTTTAAAATCAGCAAAGAAGTACGACAAGGCTGCATACTTTCCCCCTACCTGTTTAATATATATGCAGAACAAATCATCAGAGAAGCAGGATTATATGAAGACTAAAGAGGTGTGAAGATTGGTGGAAGACTGAACAATAACCTTCACTATGCTGATGATACCATATTATTGGCTGAAAGTGAAGATCATATAAAACATTTGCTTCTCAAGATCAATGAACATAGTCTTAAAATGGGCCTGCACCTTTATGTACAGAAGACAAAGAACATGACAACTGGCAAAATCAATAAGCTCATCATTGATGGAGAAGAAATTGAAATAGTGGACAATTTAAACCTACTTGGATCAACTATCAATAAAGAAGCAACAAGCAGTCAAGAAATCTGATGATGCATTGCTCTTAACAGAATGGCTATGAAGGACCTAGACAAGATTCTCAAGAGTGGAGATGTCTTTCTCCATACAAAGATTTGACTTGTTCAAATTATGGTATTTTCATTAACGTCATATGGATGTGAAAGTTGGACAGTGAAAAAGATAGACAGGAAGAAAATTAATGCCTTAATTATGATGCTGGTGATGAATACTGCGTATACCATGGACTACCCAAAGAACAAACCAGTCAATACTAGAGGAAATCAAACCTAAGCTCAGATGACAAGACTTCGACTTTCATACTTTGGACACATCATGCGAAGAGAAATATCATTAGAGAAAGACATCATGCTTGGCAAGGTAGAAGGTCAATGCAAAAGAGGAAGGCCAGCAATGAGATGGAATGATGCAATAACAGCAGCTATGGGTGCCTGTCTGTCAAGAATAATCCTCCTGACTGAAGACCGAACGCAATTTTTGACAACTATCCAGAGGGTCACCATGGTCGGCACTTAACAACAACAGCAACTGGCCAGTGCTGCTGAATATCTCCTCTAAATGCAATGCCTTTGTCTAGACAGTGCCAGGGCAGTCCCTGGGCAGGGCAAGCATAGTCCCAGCATTTAGCTGGTTAGCAGCGATTTTCAGTCTGCCAACTGGCTAAGTGCCCATATAAAGTCAGGATATTTCAATAACTGTCCTAACTTTATGCAATTCATCTATCCGCCCAGCAGCTGAGTATTGTCACTGTCTGGATAGCTGTGCCGGTCAGCACTGAAACTAGGTATTTAATGCCAGAGGATATCCAGATTCCAGCACTGAATATCCGGTTTCACTTCTGCCCACAGTGGTCAGGCACTTTAAAAATTCTGATTACCCTCCCTCACATCACCCAGTTAACCCCCCTTGACAGAAACTGTACACTACACCTAACCACACAGCACTTAGCTGCATGTAAATAGTTTTCTGTTTCTATTGAAACATCCTCATGTTGAGTTGTTATATTGTACAATTATATTGTACTTAAGTTTACCTGTACATAGTTTCAAATGTTCCATGTAAACGTTCATTTCTGTTATATGTAAACCATTTTGCCTTGTAGAAAACGGTATATGAAACCAGTTAAATAAATAAATAAATGTCTCTCAGTGAAAGAAGAGGTTCCTGAGATGGCTATCCTAGCAGTAATTGAGGAAAAGAGTTTTGAAAAAGATGACAACCTGAAAGATGAAAACTATAATCCGGTTGCTGAAGAAGAAGAGGAAGAAGACTTAACAGAAACCAGTGCCTTGATGGAAGAAGAAGTCAAGAGTCTGCTTGACGGTTCACGTTCAGAGGAAGAAAGCCCAAAGGAAGATTGTGTTGAAGAACTGGAGATGAAAGATACTGAAAAGGAGAATATTCTGGAGGAAACTAATTCCCTTGAAGGAAGAAATCTGATCATAATGGAGGAAATGGACACAGAAGAGATTGATAGCGTGATCAGTAAGGAGGGAATGGAATAAACTAGTGGAGTAGTGGAAAGTCCTCTAGCAGAAAATTCTGAACAGCAATTAACAAATCTTTTAGAAACTATGACATTTCAGGATCAAATGGAGATGATAAGCAGGCAAGAAATTGCTCAGGAAGGGAAATCAATTATACAAAGAGATCCTTCAGGTAGAAGATGGAATAACCTTAAGAAAATTACTGCGAGGTCAGGACAGAAAAAGACTGGAAATTTTTGTGTAAACGTTTCACCAGCAGGTCTAAAGAATAGCTTGACTTGCCTGTTACTTGTTGTGACTGAATACACTTACCTGAGTTATTGCTATGTTGATGTAAGCAAAATGTTGCTGTGAGTTAAGAAGAATATTTTGGATGGTCACACTATTGTAATATTTAATAAAAATCCTATTTCTGAAAGTAAATGTCATCTATATAGTCCGTTATTACCAACCACTACCTAGCTACCATTAATACCTGTAACATCACCTTAATAGTGGCTTATCCACTTTAGTTTATTTTCCTCTTGCTCTCTACTTGTCTCATAGTAAACATGTCCGAACATGGCTAAGGCCGGACCTGCCAAGGAAATACAGCAGTGGTGTTCACCACTGGTTGAGAAGGGGGAATATTGAAAGGAAAGTGCACGGAAGGGAGGTTGGGTTAGAGAGAGCATGGAGGCCATGACTTTATGGCAGTTGAGGGGAAGAGACAGCTACTGGACAAAGGGAGGAGGAAATATAAAGAGGGAAGGGAGATATTGCACAAGGAGGGAGATCATAGGGAGCTTGAGTAAACACGCTGGATACGGTGGAGGTGGGAATCGGAAGATGGAGATGAATGCTAGACATGGAGAGGTTCATAGAGGGAGAGAAGATGCTGAACAAAGGAGAGGTAGGAATAGGGAGGTGGAGTGCTGAGAGGGAGGGAATATGCTGGGTATAGGGAGCATAAAAAGATGGAGGGGAGTTGCTGGACACAAGAGAGAGTTATAAAGCTACAGAGGGGAGCAAATGGACAGGAAATAGGGAGATGGAGTGGAGATGCTGGAGAAGATATAGGGAGAAAGGCATGAATGTTGGACATGGAGAGATTGGGAGAAGAGAGATACTGCATTCAGAAGTGGGGATATGAAACCAAAGAGGTATGGAAGCTGGGGATGGCAGATATTGCATAGGAAGATGAACTGTCAGGATAGAGAGAGGGGGGAAGTGTTGGGGATAGAGGGAGGGGAGAGATGTGGGCAAAGCAGGGAAGAGAGACTGGGGAATAAGAGGCTGCAGAAAGAGAGATGGGAAATAGGGGAGTTGGGGTTCAGGCTGAAAAGTAGTAGATTGAGGTCAAGATGGTAAGAAAAATGTGAGATTAAAAATACATAGAAGAATGCTGAAAAGAAAAAGATCAATATCAGAGATGGAGCTAGAGGTGAGAAGTGGCAGATAGACTTGAGGTGGAAAGAGAAAAGAAGATGCAGGAAAGCAGAAACCAGAGACTGGAACCAACATGATTAGAAAAATATAATGGCCAGACAGCAGAGGTAAAAAAAAAAATTCAATTTACTGATTAGAATAATCTTTGTAATTTACATGTTCTTTCTTTACAAGCATCTTTTTGTAGGGTCTTAATTTAATTTTTGTTAACATGTTTCTATTTTTAGTTTGTAGTCAATTATTCTGTACTTGATGAGGGTCTATTTATGTTCAAAGTGTGTGACCGTGGCCAGGTGTTCTGATAACAGGTTGTTTCTATGTAGGAATCTGACTTGTTCAGTTTTCCCAGTAGGTATTTGGATGTTCTAGGTTCCACTGCAATATCTATGGTCTGCTCTTTTCTGAGTATACTCCTTGTGTGAATTTTGAAAATTAGTGCTCTTATGGAACGGTAGATTTTCTCTATGGGTCCTGTACTATGGTTCTTGGTGTGGAGTCAACTGTAGGTGTTGGTTGGGGGGCGGGGGGTAGTAGGGATAAGGATTGTCTTCAAGATTTGCAATTTTGTGTTTTTGATCCTGCCAGTTTGAAATTCTAAAATATTTTGTTTTAAATTCAATTTAGGGAGCATCTCAATTTCATTTTTTTTAGTAGCCTGATATCTTCACTACTGTTGATTTCTGGGCTTTTTCAGCAACCTGGGCACTATGGTCCTGAATTCATGGCTATCAAGATTAGTTTTTCTTGTTTTATATTTTCCCTCCTCTTCATCAATAAGCAGGTCATAGCACTGACTAAATAAATCCGGTAGGCAGATAGTTATAATAGTTGGTTTTTTGTGAGTGTGAGAAAATGGTTTTAAATTACTTTTGTTTCATGGTTTTTATTGTTTATTTTATTGTAGCATCTGTTTTAATAAATTGTGTATGTTTAGAAACTACCTAGGATTAAAATGGGTGGCATATAAATTTTAAAATAAATAAGATTCATTCAATTTATGAAAATGAGGCCCAATAGATATATAAATATTTATTCAAAAGAGGCCCCACAATGAGTCTCCACATATGTCCCCACATCATCCTCGGGCCACCCCTGCCTTTCACCCTTGTAAATTTCCATTTACACACGTAACAGGGCTTATGAAAATTGCCCTCACAGTAATGTAAATGTATTTGCAGCATACAGTGTAAATATTCTGTTGTAATTCCTCCTGCTTCATTCTTTTTTTATTTGAATAATCTTTATTGCATTTTTTGTTAGACCTAGAAAAATAATTCAACTTACAATATATATATATAACATATTAAAACCACTGCTTGGATCACTTTTCACAGTTGATTTTTATCAGGTTGAGAGAGGACATGCCACATCGGAGTGGAAAGCTTCATCTATTCAGGTCATGGGGTCTGCATCGTCAGTGGCATTGTTTAATATCTATGTGTGTCCGCTCTGTGAAATACTACGGAAGCATAAGTTGGATTTTCAGTTATATGTCGCTGATAATTGTCTTTTGTGACAGAGAATATGGAACTTGCAGTGCAGATTCGTTTGGTGGAAAGGTGTTTTGGAGGACATATATCAATGATTGACAGCCAATCATTTGACATTACATTTCGCCAAAATTGAGGCCTTAGTAGTGAATCAGTCTATTGAGGGATTGTTTTTTTTCCACTGTAAATGTGGCAGGTTATGAAATTAGTATCTGAACCAAGGCCCATTATTTAGGGGTTTCTTTGGATTCTGGTTTAACAATGAAGCCACAGATTTTGAGTTTAGAATTAAGTTATTTTTATAAACTGCACATGTTAAGAAGGTTTCAGCCATATTTATCAGTTCCAGATTTATGTCTTTTTGATTATTGTAATATTGTCTGTCTAAGAATGCCCATTGCTGCATAGAAATATAGAAATATAGAAACATGACAGCAGAACAAGACCACATGGCCTATCTAGTCTGCCATTCCATATCAACTACAATAGTCCCCTTTCTTCCTTTAGAGATCTTCTGTGTTTGTCCCATGCTTTTTTGAATTCAGATACTGTCCTCGTCTCAACTATCTCCACTGGAAGACTATTCCTCACATCTACCACTCTTTCCATAAAGAAATATTTCTGCATATTACTTCTGAGTTTATCCCTTTCATCCTCATTCTATGTCCTTCTGTAGCAGAGCTTGCTTTCAGTCTAAAGAGGCTCTCCTATTGTGCATTTATGCAATGGAGGTATTTAAACATCTCTATCATATCCCCTCCAGAGTGGAGGAGTAGCCTAGTGGTAAGAACACTGGCTTAGTAACCAAGCAACCAGGGTTCAATTCTCACTAGCACTCCTTATGGCCTTGGGCAAGTCACTTAACCCTCCATTGCCTCAGAAAAAAGGCCTGGCAATCTACTTCCAGTGACACTGCCAAAAAAACCCAGGAGCTTCTGGGTCACCAGGAGTCAGGACTGACTCAAAAGCACACATTGCATTGCATCATATCTCTTCTATCCCACCTTTCCTCTAACATATATATATTAAGATCTTTTTAGGGAGGAGAAACCAAGATGGTGTTGGTCAGGCTTCAGTGAGGTAGTCGCTTTCATGATGGGATGGATGCACAAGGGAAAGGGGTCTTTGCAGCCTTCCCAAACTCCTATTATGTCAACACCAATTTCTGCTATGTCCGGGCCTCTGGACTCTTTTATAGTGTCTGCCTCGATACCCAGCTGGTTCGGGGGAGGATAGCCTGGTTGTGGTTTTATTGAGGCTAGAGAGCTCTGCATCTGTCTCAGGTTTTTCATCTCTCTCCCCCAATATACAGCCAACTCTGAAGGCAGCCTGTTTCCAGCAGTCTTTACAAGACAGTCTGCAACTGTGAGTTCCCTTGGATGAGGAAGCCATGTCTGAGTTGCGAGGGTCAGGCTTTGGGGTCAGAGGTGCTTCAGTTCCCTATGACCCCGAACATCCTCAACACTCTGTTCCTTCAGTGTTTTCTGATGGAATGTCAGCCATGGGAGTGTCCTGTGTTTGACTAAGGACTCAGTCTAAAATAGCTTCCTCTTGTGTCTGTTCCTGAATCAGCTGCTCCATGAAACAGTCATTTATTTAATCAAGAAACTTTATCTCCTTAGCATGTCCTGATGTGACGATGAGGTCTATTGAGTTGCCTGTCCCTCTCCAGAGGGGTATCAATAGGCCCCTTTAAGAGAGCCTGCAGCCCAGAGTTCAGGACTGGGATGGCGTGGCTCACAGGAAGAGGTTAAAAACCCAGCAGGCTGTAGGAGAGAGGCCCATGGAGCCAGGAGTTCTTTCATCTTATTTCTCTGTCGTCAGAAGGGATCACGACAACTTTATTTAGAAAATCTGTCCAACGGAACACGTTACTGAAATTTTCAAGTTTTCATCCCATACCGCTTAAGCGGGGTCTCCCCTTTGGTCAATTTCTGAGGCTGCGTCGCAATTGTTCATCATTGGAGGACTTTCAGAAGCATGCTGCTGATTTACGGGAACGGCTGACAGCGCGAGGTTACCCTCTTTCATTGATACATAAAGCGTATAAACCGCGCCCCGATTTTTTCATCGAGAATGGCTGTTTTTTCCCCATTCTTCCATGGATGATCCCGAAGGGGAGACTTTTACGGGTATTTTTCCATATTTGGTGGGTGTTCCGAAGGTAGTTTGCATCCTTCGGCGATACTGGCCGGTGCTATCAGTTCACCCTTATTTCTCAGGCAAACGGCTGAGAATAGCTTATTCTCGGGCATCAAACCTCCGGGATCGTATAGTAAGAACTACTTGGCCTTCTGACCGCCCTCCCACCTCTCATGAAAACCCGGGCCATTATACCTGTGGTCTTTGCAATTATTGCGATATGGCATTGACTGGACCGGTTTGGCAGAATTCTTTTACTTCTGTCTCTTATCGTTCCCATTGGCATACCACGTGCGATTCTTCGTACGTGGTTTACCTCATCATTTGTCCCTGTGGGTTATTCTATGTTGGGCGCACTACTCGTCCAGTTAAAGTTCGCTTGGGAGAGCATGCATCCCGTCTACGGACTAAAACATGCTCGGCGCCCATGGTTACTCACTGCCTGCAGAATAATCATCTGTTTCAACAATTACAATGGCGAGTTATAGACCATATACCTCAGGACCCCCGGGGGGGTGCTCGAATTGAGAAATTGCACCGTACAGAACAGCGGTGGATCTTCACACTGGATACTGTTTCACCTCGTGGACTGAATGTTTCTGTGGAATGGCAGACCATTTCATAGATCGCTGATAATTGGACACAATGTTTCAAAAGCAATTTTTGCTGGGGTTTTTTTTTCCCTCTTTAGTGCATATTATGCTGTGGAGATCTAGTGGCTGTTTCAACTCTATATATGTTCTGATAATAATGACATCATAGGGGTTCCCTCATTGTGGGTTTCCCCTTGCTATCACATGCTTGCTACGTTCTGCCGGCTGATTGGCTGATTGATCTCCATGTGAGTGTAGACGTCACTCGCCACTCTTTATAAGCCTAACGGATGGGACTTTATTAAAAGCCACCCTTATGGATTCGATATACATCACCTGATGCAGGGCCACAGATGGGATAGATGGCCCGAAACGTGGCACGTTGTGTTTAAAGAATTCGGAGCTGGCTGAATCAACAAAGATTAAACAAAGATTAAAAAAGATAAGTTTTTCAAGCATTTTGAGATAAAAAGGATTGGCCTCGGCGAGGGGCAGGTTTTCCTTCCTGCTTTCTCTTGAAAGGTCATTCCGACAAAAAGAAAGTGTACTTATTGAGATATTTTGTTTTTGATTTTGATTTTTGCATTACTATCACACGATAGGCTTGGCGAGCTGGGGCTTGTTTTGTTGGTTTAGATAATTTTGCCCTGTGCTGGGGGTTTTTTGGACAGGAGTTCTTTCAAGGCAAGCTGTACAAAGGTTGGAACTTTAACTGGGCAAGGAAGAAAACTTTAAATGAGGTGGAGGAAGGACCGGGAGACTAGCTTTGTGAAGGTTTAACAAACTGGATCTGAATAAAAGCACATTTTGTTTCCCTGAACTGCTGTCTTTTTGGTGTTTTAACCTGTTTTGGACAGCTCGCATATTCTTTCTCTGTTCTGCTCTCCGGGATGAATGATTTCTGGAGATCGGCAGAACACGGCACATCAGAAAGAATACAGCTGGAAATATCTTCACACTCAGCCAGGATAAATTGCAATCAGCTGCTTCCGGAGTTCTCTGACCATCAAGATGTAGATATGTTCTGCCTGAAATCAGGTACCAGTGTGATACAATGTATAGAGTTAAGAATTGTACATAG
This sequence comes from Ichthyophis bannanicus, assembly GCA_033557465.1. Lineage (NCBI taxonomy): Eukaryota > Metazoa > Chordata > Amphibia > Gymnophiona > Ichthyophiidae > Ichthyophis > Ichthyophis bannanicus. Next base: position 502,441,665 of record CM066031.1, read on the forward strand.
TTTCCCCCAGTTACTTCCAAGTTGATCTCCCTGTTTATTGTAAATACAACTCAAAGTTCCTTGTGTTGTATAGTTGATGTTAAATGTAAACCGCTCTGATCTAAAATAGAGCGGTATAGAAGAACTGTTAAATAAATAAATAAATAAATAAATAAGACTCTGATTCCGGAGATTGTCTCGCTTGCAAATGCTCAACAACAAGCTTATCTGAACTGTCTCTGTTCTGGATGATTTATTAGCTTTGTTACACTCAAACAACTATGAAATACCGGCAATAATAAAAAACATTAAAACTTTGCAGAAAATAGAAGTTTCACATAGTGTATGTTTTTCATACACTGGTTCAATATAGTATATTGTCCGTCTTCAGAAAAGATAGGATCCAGTTCCAATATTTATTGACATAAACATACTGTATAATACTATTGAAACTGCAGTTTTCATTTAAAACACTTTATTATGATATAATATAGTTTGTCAACAGTCCATTCTGACGGCGGAATATGATACATGTGAAAACACTTCTGATGCAGTGTGTCGATATTGCACCATTGAAACACCTAGAACAGAATGCTGAACAGCAATTAGTTTCAACAACATATTAGCCCAGCATATGAAAAACATACAAGGCCGATATACGCACCAATAACTCTGACACTAAGGGGTATGTTTACTAAAACCCCGTTAGGGTGCGCGCCGCGCTAGTGTGCGGATGCCATATAAGGAGTGGGCGTTTCAGTCAGAAAAAAGCAAAACCGGGATTACTCATGCGCTAATGTGCGCTGCGCTCATATGCGCCGTGCACATTAGCGCATGAGAAACTTGCGCGGGAAGCATAAGTAGCACGCTGATGTGGAAGCAGAGGAACAAAGCCACAGTACAATGGTTAAGACGCTGACCGATGGTGCAGGGATCTATGGGTTCAATCCCCCACTGTGCCAAATAAAGAAGGCTGGCTGAGGCATTGCCTATTATGGGGACGATTGCTTTAGGAGGCATTTAATTTATAGTTTAATTACCTCTACTAGCAAACGCACTCTCAAAGCGTGTTAACATAAGGCACATTTTAAAGTGCACTATCCGCCAAGGCACCCTAGAATGTTGCTTATAGGGCGCTTTATAGGGTGCCGTATGAAGTACCGCAAGGTCACAGCAATGTTTTTGATGGCAGCACTGTGCAGTTTAAGGAATGAAAATCATAATTAGGTGCGCTAACCAACATGGAGGAGCAGCAGTGTAGCACAATGGTTAAGACACTGACCAATGATGCAGGAGTCATGGGTTCAATCCCCCACTGTGCCTAATGAAGAAGGCTGGCTGAGGCATTGCCTGTTATAGGTAATGTTGCTGTAGGGGGAATTTTATTTTTATTTTAATTAGTGCTGCCAGAAAACACACCCTCAAAGTATTGTAACATAAGGTGCTGCATAAGGCGCCTCATAGGGTACCCCAGAGGGCACATTTTAAAGTGCACTGTCTGCCATGGCACCCTACAGTGTTGCTGAAAGGGTGGCCTATAGGGCGCCATATAGGGTGCCCTATGAGGCACAGCAAGGTCATAGCACTGTGTTTGATGGCAGCACTGTGCATTTAAACGCATGGAAATCTGAAGTAGGTGCGCTAACATGCAAGGGGGAACAGCAGCATAGCACAATGGTTAAGGCACTGACTGCTGATACAGGGGTCATGAGTTTGCTCCCCAGTGTGCCTAATACGTAAGGCTGGCTGAGGCATCAGCTTTGCAATGTATGTATTGTTTCCTGCAGCACTTTATTTGTATTTTATTAATTGCTGCCAGCAAACATGCCCTCACGTGCCGTAACTGAAGGTGCCGCATAAGGCACCCTATAAGGTACTCCATAGGGCACATTATAAATTGCACTGTCCGCCATGGCAACCTAAAATGTCCCCTATAGGGCACCCTATAAGTCGCTCCACAGGATAACGTATAGTGCACCTTATATGGACGGCAACCATAAGGTGCCCTATAGGGCGCCCTATAAAGCGCCCTCTGAGGCACCTTATGGGCACAGTACGCTGAGAGTGTTTTTGCTGGCAGCAATAATGTACATTAAAAAGAGATAATGCTTTGGGCAGCCCTATCAAATAACCCCCACTGGGGGTTTAGAACCCATGACCTTGAGCTTTATAGGCAGTGAAGTAACCAGTGGGCTACAGCTCTACAGCTGCTAACAAGCCCCTGGCTGGCTGTAGAGGGACTGCATGTCACCACACAGACAGTCTGCTGTGGTCACCAGGATAGGGTTAGGCCACCCGTACCCATGATGCACTGCACATGCAAATCAGCTGTCCACAGATGAACACAAGATGGGGTATGCACCCCCACAGCACCTCGGCCTGGTAGGGGGGAACTGACCATGTCCAGCCCCACAGCACCTCGGCCTGATAGGGGGTACTGACCGTGTGTGTTACTGGCACAGAGTAGCTACACACCGTCACATTGTGCGGGTACTGTGCTCACCCTTAGTGTGCGGTGGGGCACCCAGCACCAGCTCCACAGCACCTTCCATGGCAGAAATAGGCCATGCTGCAGGTCCCTAGCAGTGCTAATGTGTGAGATAGGTAGTTTCTGCAGAAACACCTTGGATATATGTGTCTGTCGCTCACAGCCAGGTGTAGCCCCAATGGACCCCTAGGAGGATTATGTACCACCACCCTCCTCCTCCTCCTCCCAGGGCTGAGGGTGGTAAACCTGGTCTCCCATCAACAGATGCACATTCTACCTCCCTGCAATGGTGGCAGTAGAGAGGACCATCAACCCCAGTCCTGCTGGGGAACAGACTCCCTACAGGGCAGTCAATGCAGCTCTGTACACATCCATAACACACGATTAGACAGACATTAGGCCTGGATATGCTAAGCTGCACCCCACCACTATCTGATATTCTCCTGCAGCAAGCCTTCAGCCGCTGCACCCTGCAAGGCACTCCATCAAGATACATACTAGCTGCAAACAGTCTGCTAGCTAGTCCATAGTGCATGTTCCTGGTGGAAATGCATGCATCCAGAACTGGGATATCAGCATACACAACAAGCAGATACATCAGTAACTGGGCTCCAAAAAGAAAACCATAAATATCACATGAGAGAAATACTACATAGCACTATGGGGATGCCTAGCCATGCTGTGGTCACTGCACAGTCAGGGTGAGAGTGATCTCCCAGCAGGACATGTTGAGGCCACCCTGTCTGTGTAGGTGGTGGCCGGGCACGAAAATGTCCCAGCCAGTGCCCTATGCCCTGTGGAGATGCATCCTGGCCAGGTCACCCTGTCCGGGCTATACCCATGGTACCTTGCTCCTCATTATGCACATTGGCAGGCCAATATTGGCAACAGTGCTGGCAGTGTGGGCTGTGGAGGGTGTTTGCAGCCACCACACACTGGATAGACAGACAGACACCCCACACCTATGCCAGCATTGTGCTACTATAGAGGAGTTTAGCAGCCCTGGCCACCACACCAGTCCTGGGCACAGTACAGGCATGGATATGGTACGCAATACTGTTGGGGGTCACTCCCCAGGGTGGTAAACACTGTCAGAGACCAGACCTGCAGCACACACCACAGACATCAGAAAGATTGTTATGATGGAGCTCAATGAGCAAACTGTGCTTAACGTAGGAATTGCTATCTGCCAGTAATCATAGCAAACGTTTGATAGCTGTGTACCTTATACCCAGGTGTAGGGTGGCATTGCTAAGGTATGCATGTGCTAGTATTGGGGGATGCACACAGGGCCCAATGTCCTGCCTCTCCAGGAGGCATTGGCTAATGGGGCCTGTGGGTGTGGGTGTGGGTGTGTCTGCCCCTGTTGGCTGCTGCTTTACGGCAGAGGTTCCCAACTCCAGTCCTGGTGTGCCAAACACTGTTTGGGTTTTCATGCTGTCCCTCATGAATATGAATGAGATACATCTGCATACCATGGGGGTGGTGCATAGATATGCAGCACAGGCATCTTTATTAGAGGCAGCATGGAACCTGAATGGTGTTTGGCACTCCAGGACTGCATTTGGGAGACTCTGCTCTAGGTAATGCGCATGTTTATGGTGTCTGTGCTCTGTAGGGTAAAATATAGGCGTATTAACCATGTGTATGTTCTCTGCAATAAAGGTTTGTCCTTCCTATCACGGTTTAGTTGTGGGAAAAACATGTGGACTGGATTGGCAGTAGCCCCAGCTGGGCTTTGAACCTGTGACCTTCTGTTCTTGCACACACTGTCTGTGTGCACTGCACCACTGTGTTGCCACAGATGTGCTGCTTTCCCTGGGGAGTCCATGACTGTACATCCGACAGGGCCTGTTTGTTGCAGTGCACGGCACCCACCTGGACAGGGCTAGGCCATGGTCTGCTGTGGCCACCAGCTGCTGCCACCTCCACCACCAGTACCGCTCCATCCTTAGATTGGAGACAGCATAAACCCTGAAGGTTTTGTGGTCCTCCAGGACTGCATTTGGGGGAATCTGCTCTAGGTAATGTGCATGTTTCTGGTGTCTGTGCTCTGTAGGGTAAAATAGAGGTGTTTGAGCCATGCTTATGTTCTCTGTAATAAAGGTTCGTCTTTACTATCACTAGTTAGTTGTGGGAAAAATATGGGGACTGGATTGGCAGGAGCCCCAGCTGGGGCTTGAACCTGTGACCTTCTGTCTCCAAACACACTGGTTGTGTGCACTGCACCACCATGTTGCCACAGAGACAGTGCATTCCCTGATGATACCATGACTGTTTGTCCGGCAGGGCCTGTCTGTTGCAGTGCATTGCACCCACCTATACAGGGCTAGGCCATGGTCTGCTCTGGGCAGCTGCCACTGCCCCCCTCCACCTCCAGTACCCCTGTGCCACCCTGCTGACATGCCCTTCTGCTGGTGGTGCTGGTGGTACGCAGTTTCAGGCCATCCTGTGTGCGGGTAGGCGGCTGCCTATGGTGCGGGCTCTGGGGTAGGGTTGCCTGCAAATTTGTCCGCACGTCCCCCAATCACTGCCTGCCAATGTTCTGTGCCCTTGGGGGTACCTGCTGGGTACTATCCCCTGTGACACTGAGATAAACACTCTCGTGCCCACGTTGGGCCCTCATCAGTTGCTGTCTGGCTGCTGTTCAGTTTCAGCATTCCTAGGTGCCATCTAGGCATCTGCCTAGTCCGCACTGTGCCCCAGCTGCACCACAGCATGTGCCGCCTGCAGCCCTCTGTATCCCCTTTCCCAGCATCTGTCCAATTGCCCATTCCGACCTGCCTGCCCTGCTGTTGTGGAAATGTGCATGCCATAGGTAACCTGTCCAATGGAGAGGGAAACCCTGATCAGTGCTATTTCACTGTGGGATCATTCACCTTGTATGGGGACGGAGCGTAGACCCTTCTAAAATTCATATTTATTTTTTGCGGCTTTCTTGGGAGTGTTTTTTGATGTTTCCCATTACTATCACTATTGCCCAGCTTGATTATAATTTTTTTAGATTTTGTTGGGGTCATTTTCATTGTTTATTTGCACTTTTGTACCGTGCACATGTATCACACTTATCACTGTTTTGTAGGTTTCCCCGGTTTTGCTGTACATTGCTGACATAAATGGTTTCTCTTCCCTTTAAATCGGCTCTAATGCGAGGTTTTCACTCGCGGTATTTTTTTGCTTGAATTTCAGCCCCGCTCGTGTGCAGGGAGCCTCTCCCCTCCCACTCTCCACCCATTGGCCCCTTCTCTACGCCCCTGGGGAGCCTTCCTCCGCCCTCCGGGAGCCTTTCCACGCCTCTATCGCACATCAGCGCGCCGCACACATGAGCGGGCACTTTAGTGCGGCGCGCACGTGTGCGGGGCACAAATACACATCATTAGCGTGCGCTAAGGTACCTTAGCGCACGCTAATGTGCGCCGCACACATGAGCGCGGTTTAGTAAACATACCCCTAAGTAACTTACGGGAATCTAAACCTATTTTTTAAAGTCTACAAATACTTTTATTTGCAAAATAGTAGCTATTACAGCATTATAAGCTACTTACTATTTTTTTAATCTTTTTATGTTGAGCCGCCAGTACCGTCAAAATCTTTTTATGTTGAGCCACCAGGACCGTCAAAATCAGCAAACTTCGAATACTTATTAAACGAACTAGATCTCAGATAAAAAATCTGTATATAACGCTTTTTGACATAACGATAATAGCTAAACATAGTTACATTGACTTTATAACCATTAATTAGTAAACAGTTGAGTAGTAAGTATGGAAACCTTATGTATGTAAAACATACGCTGGTCCAAAACGGGTTAACAGAAAACCCCTTTCCACCACATACCACACTACCACACTTCCCTCATTTCTGTTAGCATTTCCTCATCTGTCTGTTCATTCTGGTCAGGTGGGCATCCCCAGTAATTCTTCTGATATGTTTTGGGGCAATAAAAAATGTGACAAATGTTCTGTGTCTTCATGCAATGGAACTAACTGAATACACATTTTACTTTGGAATTTATACATTGGATCCAAAATAATTCAGATTGCAATAGAACTACTGGATGTATGCAATCCATCTTATCCATGTAACAAGATTTATATTGGTAGCACCACAAAACCAGTCAAAGTGAGGATGATTGAACATTGTTCAGCCTTCGACGCAAGGTGGACACAACCCCCCCACCCCTACTATTCATTGATATCAAGCAAGGCACACATATTTTTCAGTGGCAAATCCTAGCCCCTCAGGGTCTGAATCAGGATATAAAATGACAATTGTTTTAGTGATCTTAATTTGATCATCTCACATTGTGTAACATTTCTTTAGTAATATGGAGCCCAATTCAATAACATGCATATCCGGCCCGTGGACACATCAAATTGAAAAAGGGTCCCATTTGAACCCAGTTCCACATCCGCACGTCTGAACATGCCTATGGGTCTAGAACTGGAGAGTTAGACATGTCCAGTGTGGCGCGAGCAAAGCACTATGCAGCTGGCCCATGAGTGCATCTGGCGCATGGTCTGCGCATTGGTGCAGGCATGAACCATGTGATATAATATAGTAACATAGTAAATGACGGCAGATAAAGACCGGTATGGTCCATCTAGTCTGCCCATTAGATAGTTAAGACATGTCCCCATAATATTATGGGACACGGGTAAATGTGTTGGATGTCACCACACCCACTGTATTCTGAAAAGGTGCATATTTCGGATCTTGTCCTCCTCCGGGATATACCCATGGACGCCACGCTTCCTCAGTAAAACATGCATCTCCTAAGCTACTCTTCACTGACAATAGTTTTCTGATGCAAATTAGACATAAATACCAATGAGAAACGATTGCTGCTACAACCTAGACCATATATCAGTCCTGCTCAGGCCCTAAAAAGTGCTAGGTAATCCCAGTGCACCCTAATATGGTATAAGAGAATGTAACTATGAACATGTATGTCAGGGCATATCTTGCATCAAATGGTACTTGGCATTAGGAACTGGCCCCAGTGATTCCTGCCTTGGTCATCTCTATGAACATGCTTTAAACTGCTAAGGATGGACCCTTACCAAGTGCAAAAAACTCAAAACTAACATTGCAGTTCCCCAAAGGATGCATAATATTGCTGAACATAGTAACATAGTAAATGACGGCAGATAAAGACCAGTATGGTCCATCTAGTCTGCCCAGTATGATGGCAAGAGTAGTTGCACCTGCCGCTCCGTGCAGGCCACCCCTCCCCATGTCTTTGTTTATGGGTGAACCCACCACCCCATGTAGGACACCCTTATTTGTTGAGAATTTAGATGGTTCAATTTATTTTGATTTTATTCTGTTGCTGTAAAGGGATCCACTGTGTCTGTCCAATGCCATTTTGAATTCCGTCACCGTGTTTGTCCCCACCACTTCCATCGGGAGGGCGTTCTAAGCATCCACCACCCTTTCAGTAAAAAAGTATTTCCTGACATTATCTTTCAATTTACCACCTTGCAGCTTCCTGTTATGCCCTCTAGTTTTATAGCTTCCCCATCTTTGGAAGAGGTTTGTTTGTTCATTATTTCCCTTTAAGTATTTAAAGGTCTGAATCATATCTCCCCTGTCCCTCCTCTCCTCCAAAGTGTACATGTTTAGGTCTTCTAGTCTCTTCTCATAAGGCTTCTGATGCAGGCTCCAAATCATTTTGGTCGCCTTCCTCTGAACAGTTTCCAGTCTTTTTACATCCTTTGCAAGATATGGTCTCCAAAACTGAACACAATATTCCAGGTGAGGCTTCACCAGTGACTTGTACAGTGGCATAAGTACCTCTTCCTTTCTGCTGGTAATTCCTCTTTGTATGCAGCCCAACATCCTCCTGTCTTTTGCCACCGCCTTGTCGCACTATTTTGCCACCTTGAGATCTTCAGAAATAATCACACCCAGGTCTTTCTCCTGATCCGTGCACACCAACCTCTCACCCCCTAACACGTACATGTCCCTTGGATTTCTGCTCCCCAAGTGCATGACTCTGCACTTCTTTGCATTAAATTGTTATTGCCAAGCATTAGACCATTCTTCCAGCTTTTGCAGATCTTTCCTCATGTTAACCACTCCCTCGGGGGAGTCCACTCTTGCAAATTTTGTGTCATCTGCAAAAAGACAGACTTTTCCATTCAGTCCTTCAGCAATATCGCTCACAAATACATTTCTAGTCTTTCCTTGAAGGACTAGAAAAGGGGACTGTTACTTCTGGAGAGAGATCTGCAATTGTGAGTATATACTTCTGGGGATTTTTTGAAAGGAATTCTTTGTATTAAAGCTAATTAATCTGTGAACCTACTATTTTGTGTTAAATCAGTCAGGGCCTAGTAGCAGCAGTTTAAGTTTAAATTTAAAACACAGAAGAGAACTTTCTGGATACATTTCATACCCAGTAGAGAGCTTGTAGTTTAAATTTAATAGTCACTCAGGGCCTAGTATCAGCAAAGTACTTTTAGTTTAAATTTAAAACACAGAAGTGAGCTTTCTGGTTAAATTTGGAACCCAGCAGAGAGCATGTAGTTTAAATTTAATAGCCACTCAGGGCCTAGCATCAGCAAAGTACTTTTAGTTTAAATTTAAAACACAGAAGAGAGCTTTCTGGTTAAATTTAGAACCCAGCAGAGAGCTTGTAGTTTAAATTTCATAATAAGTTAGAGCCTAGCAGCAGCAAAGAGCTATAATTTAAATCAAATCAGAATATAGCATAGCACAAAAGGCAAAAGAGTGTCAGTACTCTTTGAGCAACAAATAAAGTCTTCTAGAGACCTTTACAAAGAGGCTTTCTACCTAGGGGGCAAGAGACTTATGAAACATTTTCAATAGGTGTTAACACCAGGTGGCAGGTCAAAAGGCCATTTTGAAAGACTCCTTCTATCCAAGCAAGGACTGTTAATCACCCAGGAAGCTGGTCACAGCTTACCTCAGCAGCACAGGCATAAATAGCTCAACCAGAGCTCTGTGATCCTCAGTCTTGAAGGACTAGAAAAGGGGACTGTTACTTCTGGAGAGAGATCTGCAATTGTGAGTATATACTTCTGGGAATTTTCTGAAAGGAATTCTTTGTATTAAAGCTAATTAATCTGTGAACCCACTATTTTTTGTTAACTCAGTCAGGGTCTAGCAGCAGCAGTTTAAGTTTAAATTTAAAACACAGAAGAGAACTTTCTGGTTACATTTCATACCCAGTAGAGAGCATGTAGTTTAAATTTAATAGTCACTCAGGGCCTAGCATCAACAAAGTACTTTTAGTTTAAATTTAAAACACAGAAGAGAGCTTTCTGGCAAAATTTGTAACCCATCAGAGAGCTTATAGTTTAAATTTCATAATAAGTTAGGGCCTAGCAGCAGCAAAGAGCTATAATTTAAATCAAATCAGAATATAGCTTACCTCAGCAGCACAAGACAGGGTAATGTGTAGCAGCCCTCTTTTAATAAGTGTTATTTCCCTCCCTCCCTCCCTCCCTCCCCAACACCCACCCACCCCTGGGATAATCATAGCTTTATAGGTACTTACACATCTTAAAAGACAGGAGGTGCTCTCAGGTGAAGCTCCTTACCCAAATAAGTCATACACTAAGGATCTGAGATGAATTAAGCTTCAGGTGAACAAGGTATATTAAATGTATTAAGTACAGTTTTATTAGTATAAATATCCATAGCAACCCTTAGTAAGTAAAGAACTTAAAGATCTAAACACAAACTTAAAACTAAGATGCAGACAGCAGTCCAGCAGCAAGATAGGGGCTTTCCATTCTTTTGCATTGAGTGTCACATGTATGATTTTCTCCCAGTTGGTGAGAGGTCTTACGTGTGCACTAGGTGCAAGGAGCTCTTTGCTCTCAGGGAACGAGTCCGTTCTCTAGAGGCTAGAGTAGCAGACTTTGAAAACATAAGAAAGACAGAGAGGTACATAGACGAGACCTACAGGGATATAGTCCTGAAATCCCACCTCCAGTCTGGCAGCATCCCTATTGCCATGGAGGAGAGAAGTCACGTGACAGGAGAGCATCACCCTGGTGTGGCAGGAAGTGATCCTGTAACTAGGACCTGTCCTCCAGGTGATGTAAAACCCTCTCACACCGAGGAAGTTTCTCCAGGGCCATGTGCCCATGAGGGAAGGGTTAGAACAGCCGTTATAGTTGGTGATTCGATCATTAGGCATGTAGATAGCTGGGTGGCTGGTGGACGTGAGGATCACCTGGTAACATGCCTGCCTGGTGCGAAGGTAGCAGACCTCACGCGCCATCTAGATAAGGTCTTAGATAGTGCTGGGGAGGAGTCTGCTGTCTTGGTACATGTCAGTACCAATGACATAGGAAAATGTGGTAGGGAGGTTCTGGAGGCTAAATTTAGGCTTTTAGGTAGGAAGTTGAAATCCAGAACTTCCAGGGTAGCATTCTCCAAACTGCTTCCCATTCCACGCGCAGGACCCAAAAGGCAAGCAGAGCTTCAGAGTCTCAATGCGTGGATGAGACAATGGTGCAGAGATGAGGGTTTTGGATTTGTTAGGAACTGGAGAAAATTTTGTGGAAAGGAGGGGCTCTTCCAAAGGGATGGGCTTCACCTTAACCGGGATGGAACCAGGCTGCTGGCATTAACCTTTAAAAAGGAGATAGAGCAGCTTTTAAACTAGATATTAGGGGAAAGCCGACAGTCGCCCAAGAGCGGATGGTTCGGAAGAATGTATCCTTGAAGGATACTACCAAAAGCAGAGAGGTTCCAAAAAAGAGTAAAGTAGCCCAAATGCCCTCGAGTATGGAGGAGATAGAGCTTAAAGATCCCAAATTACTCATGTCTACCAATAGCCAAATTAATATGAATAAAATACAGTCTCTAAATGGCTTGTATGCAAATGCTAGAAGTCTAAAAAATAAGATGGGAGAGTTAGAATATATAGCACTAAATGAGAGGTTAGCTATGATTGGAATATCAGAGACATGGTGGAAGGAGGACAACCAGTGGGACACTGTGATACCTGGGTACAAACTATATTGTAATGATAGAGCTGTTCAAATTGCTGGAGGGGCTGCGCTCTATGTTAGAGAGGGCATTGAGTCAGAAAGGATTAAAGTTTTGCAGGAAACAAAATTTGCTGTAGAATCTCTTTGGATTGAAATTCCATGTAAAAGGGGGAAGGCGATGGCAGTGGGGGTGTACTATCGACCGCCTGGCCAGAATGAACAAATGGATGATGAAATGCTCAAAGAAATCAAGGAAGCTAACAAAAGTTACAGCGCAGTAATAATGGGTGATTTCAATTACCCCGGTATCGACTGGGTCAGTGTCACAGCAGGACATGCTAGAGAGATAAAGTTCCTAGATGAAATAAATGACTGCTTCTTGGAGCAGCTGGTTCATGAATTGACCAGAGGGGAAGGCATATTAGACCTAGTCCTTAGTGGAACACCAGATCTAGTGCAAGAGATAAGGGTGTTGGGGCCACTTGGCAATAGTGATCATAGTATGATTGCCTTTGATTTAATTAGTGGAGGAGGGATAGTAAGGAAATCCACAGTACTACCTTTTAACTTTTGAAAGGGAGACTATGATAAAATGAGGAAAATATTTAAGAAAAAACTAAAAGGAGCAGTTGCAAAGTTTAAAGACTTACATCAAGCTTGGGTGTTTTTGAAAAATACTATCTTGGAAGCCCAGACCAGCTGTATTCCACGCTTTAAGAAAAGTGGAAGGAAGTCCAAAAAACTGCCAGCATGGTTTAAAGGTAAGGTCAGAGAGACTGTTGTTGCCAAAAAAGCATCTTTCAGGAAATGGAAAAAAGAGTCAAATGATGAAACCTGGAAACAGCACAAGCACTGGTAAGTCAAATGCAAGGCATTGATAAGGCAGGCAAAGGGAGAATTTGAGACGAAGCTTGCTGCAGAAGCAAAAACGCGAAATAAAGACTTTTTCAAGTACAAGGGTGTTGAAAGAACTGAAATATGAAATTGCAGACCTGCTATTAGTAATCTGTGAGCTATCATTAAAATCATCTCTAATACCTGAAGATTGGAGGATCACCAATATAACACCAATTTTTAAAAAGGGTTCCAGGGGTGATCCGGGAAACTACAGACCGGTGAGCCTGACATCAGTACCGGGAAAAATGGTAGAAACCATCATAAAGAATAAAATTACTCAGCATGTAGATAGTCATGGCCTAATGGGAGACGGCCAACATGGCTTTAGACAAGGAAGATCTTGTCTTACTAATCTGTTATGTTTTTTTGAAGGTGTGAATAAACAGGTGGACAAAGGTGAGTCGGTTGATATAGTGTATCTGGACTTTCAGAAAGTCTTTGTCAAGGTCCCTCATCAGAGACTTTTGGCAAAACTAAAGAGTCATGGGATAGGAGGCAGTCTACTGTAATGTGGGTTTCCCTAAGTGGTTCCTGTCCAACCTTAGCACCTTAAATTGATCAGACTCCGATTCCTCTCGTCACTTCTTTCCGTTATCTGGGGGTAGTCTTAGATTCCTCTCTCTCATTTCATGCCCATATTTCAAATCTTACCTGTCACTCTTTTGCAGCATTACGTCGAATCAGAGCTGTTCGTTCTTTTCTTCCCCCTAGTTCCTTGGTCACTTTGGTGTTGGCACTAATCACTAGTAGACTGGATTATTGTAATGTCCTTTTGGCTAATTTGCCTGCTTATCAATTGCAACGTCTTCAACTGATACAGAATACCGCTGCTCGTCTCATTACATTTGCCCGTTTTGACCATGTTTCCCCTATTCTTTATCATCTTCACTGGTTGCCCCTTCGTTTCCAGTTTCAATACAAATTTCTCATTTTGATACATAAAGCTATTCATACATCTACTCCATTACATTTATACAATCTCATTTCCCTCCATACGCCTTACCGTCAGTTGCGTTCCCTACATGCTAACCGTTTGTGTTTACCGTCACCATCTCAGGCTCATCTAGAAGAAACCAGCCATGCAGCTTTCTTTTTCCTTAGCCCTGTCCTTTGGAACGCCCTTCCTTCTTCCCTCCGTCTAGAATCTTCCTACTCAAAGTTTAAAGATTTATTAAAAACCCATCTATTTCAACAAGCTTTTGATTTGCCCACCACCCTCCCTTCCTGAGTTTGGTTTGTTGTGTTTGTAGTATTCTATTGTTTGTTTGCACTATCCTTTTCCCTCTGTTTGTTTGCACTATCCTATATTTTTATTATGACGTTCTTTTTCTTTTAGTTAGGGAGCATAGTCTTTTAAATTATTGTAAACTGCTTATATGTCTTGACCAAAGCGGTATATCAAGTTCGGCAACAAAGATAAAGATAAAGATAAAGGGGTATGTTTAGTAAACTGCGTTAGTGCAATTCGCGTTAGGAGCCGCGGTAGAGACAGAAATCCCAAATAAGGACAAGGGCGGTACATCGTTACCGAGAACGCGCCGAGAACACGCGTTACAAGGCACCATAAATGAACGAGCGCTACAGGGCACGTCACAGCGCGTTAATCTTAAGAAGGTGCGCAGGCATACAAGCACAGCAACAGAGCTGTAGCACAATGGTTACAACACTGATTGATGGTACAGGGGTCATGGGTTCGATTCCCCAGTGGGCCTAATGTATAAGACTGACTGAGACAGCACCCTTTACATTTAAGTAGTGATTGCTGAGGCATTTGACGTGTATTTTAATTAGTGCTGCCAGCAAACACACCCTCACGGTGGCATAACCTAAGGTGCTGCATAAGGCACTCCATAGGGCACATTATAAAGTGTACTGTCTGCCAAGGCACCCTATAATGTCCCCTATAGGACACCTTATAAGGCTGTGAACAAAGCCCTGGCTGACTGCAGAAGAACTGCACGGCAGCACACAAACTGTCTGCTGTGGTTACCAGGATAGGGTTAACCCACCCGTACCCATGATGCACTGCACATGCAAATCAGCAGACGAGAGATGGGCACAAGATTGGGTTTGCACCCCCACAGCACCTCGGCCTGGTAGGGGCAACAGACCTTGTGTGGCACTGCCACAGAGGAGCCACAGACAGTCACATTGTGCGGGTACTGTGCCCACCCTGAGGTTGAGGTGGGGCGCCCAGCACCAGGTCCACAGCACCTTTCATGGCTGAAATACGCTATGCTGCAGGTCCCCATCAGTATGTGATAGGTAATTCCATATGATATATCTGTGTCCTGCTGTATGTTTCGGTAATGTCTAGTCCTTATGGGCAATGATGCACCCAGAATAGTGCATATCCTGTGTTGGTCCCATGGTTACCTGCTGGAGGGGAGGGGAGGGGAGGTGTATGGACCCATAGGCAGATTACATACCACCACACAACCCACTCTCTGGGGCTCAGGGTGGGAAACAGGATCACCCACCAATAGATCCACAGTCTACCTCCCTGCAATGGTAGCAGTAGAGGGGACCATCAACCCCAGACCTGCTGGGGAACAGACAGAGCGGTACACATCCATAATACAATAGCAGACAGACAGCAGGCCTGGAAATGCTCAGCTGCTCCCCACCATTATCTGACATTCTCCAGCAGCAAGCCTCTAGCCGCTGCACCCTGCAAGGTGTTCCAGCAAGACACATACTAGCTGCAGACAGCCCACCAGCTAGTCCATAGTGCATGGCCCTGGAGGAGATGCATGTACCCAGAACGGGGATGTCAGCATACACACCAAGCAGATAAGTCAGCGATTGGGCCCCAAAAGAAAACCCATAAATATCACATGAGAGAAATGCTATATAGCACTATGGGGGAACCTAGCCATGCCATGGTCACTGCTCAGTCAGGGTGAGAGTGACCTCCCTTCATAAGAACATAAGAACATAAGACATGCCATACTGGGTCAGACCGAGGTCCATCAAGCCCAGTATCCTGTTTCCAACAGTGGCCAATCTAGGTTATACGTACCTAGCAATATCCCCAAAAGACACAGGTTCCACAATGCTTGTACTGGGTCAAGCATTGATATCCTGGGTCCCTTTTTAATAGTGGTTTATGGATCTTTCCTCCAGGAACTTGTCCAAACCTTTTTAAACCCAGCTATACTAACAGCCTTTACTACATCCTCTGGTAACAGATTCCAGAGTTTGATTACACGCTGAGTGAAAAAATATTTTCTCTTATTTGTCTTAAATAGTTTACCCTGTAGCTTCATTACATGTCCCCTAGTCTTTCTATACTCTGATAGCGTAAACAATTGATCCACGTTTATCCGTTCCACTCCATTCATTAATCTATAGACCTCTATCATCTAGCAGGACATGCTATGGCCACCCTGTCTGTGCAGGTGGTACCGGGCACTACAATGTCCGAGCCATTGCCCTATGCCCTGTGCAGATGCGGCCAGGACAGGCCACCCTATCCAGGCTATTCCCACAGTACCTTGCTCCTCATTATGCACATTGGCAGGCCAATACTGGCAACAGTCCTAGCAGTGTGGGCTGTGGAGGGTGTTGGCAGCCACCACACACTGGATAGACAGACACACACTCCCCACACCTATGCCAGCATTGTGCAACTATAGAGGTGTTGGGCAGCCCAGGCCACCACACCAGTCCTGGGCACAGTGCAGGCATGGCTATGGTACGCAATACTGTAGGAGTCACTCCCCAGGTTGGTAAACACTGTCAGACACAAGACCTGTAGCACAATCCACAGACATCAGAAAGGTTGCTATGATGCAGCTCACTCCGAAAATTGTACTTAACCTAGGAATTGCTATCTGCCAGTAGTAATCATAGCAACCTTTTGATAGATGTGTACCATATTCCCAGGTTTAGGGTGGCATTACTAAGGTATGCAAGTGCTAGTATTGGGAGATGCACGCAGAGCCCAAAGTCCTGCCTCTCCAGGAGGCTTTGGATAATGGGGCCTGTGGGTGCAGGTGTGTCTGCCCCTGTTGGCTGCTGCTTTACGGCAAAGGTTCCCAACTCCAGTCCTGCGGTGCCAAACACTGTTCAGGTTTTCATGCTGTCCCTCATGAATATGCATGAGATACATCTGCATACCATGGGGGTGGTGCATAGAAATGCAGCACAGGCATCTTTATCAGAGGCAGCATGGAACCGGAATGGTGTTTGGCCCTCCAGGACTGCATTTGGGAGACTCAGCTCTAGGTAATGTGCATGTTTATGGTGTCCGTGCTCTGTAGGGTAAAATGTAGGTGTCTTGGGCATGTTTACGTCATCTGCAATAAAGGTGCTGTCTGTATTAGCACGTTGTAGTAGTGGGTAAAATATGGACACTGGTTTGGCAGGAACCACAGCTGGGACTTGAACCTGTGACTCTCTGCTTCTGAATACACTGGTTTTGTGCATTGCACCACCTTGTTGTCACAGAGTCAGTACATTCCTTGGTGATACCATGACTGTTCGTCAGACAGGGCCCGTCTGTTGCAGTACACGGCACCCACCTACACAGGGCTAGGCCACGGTCTGCTCTGGGCAGCTGCCACTGCCCTCTCCACCACCAGTATCCCTCAGCCACCATGCTGACATGCCCTTCTGCTGGTGGTGCTGGTGGTGCGCAGTCGAAGGCCATCCAGTGTGCAGGTAGGCGGCTGCCTATGGTGCGGGTTCTGGGGTAGGGGTGCCTGCATAGATGTCCATGCTCCTCCCCAGCACCGCCTGCCAATGTTCTGTGCCCTTGGGGGTAGCTGTTGGGTACTATCCCCTGTGACACTGTGGGAAACACAGTCGTGCCCATGTTGGGCCTTCAGCAGTTGCTGTCTGGCTGCTCTGCTGTTTCAGCATTCGTATGGGCCAGCTAGGCATCACCCTAGTCCGCACTGTGGCCCAGCTGCACCACAGCATGTGCCGCCTGCGGCCCTCTGTATCCCCTTTTACGGCATCTGTCCAGTTGCCATTCTGACATGCCCGCCCTGATGTTGCAGGACATGTGCATGCCATATGAACCCTGTCCGATGGAGTGGAGTACCCTGAGAAGCGCTATTTCACTGTGGGCTCATTCACCTTGTATGGGGACGGAGTGTAGACCCTTCCATGATTTATATCTTTTCTATGGAACTTTCTCGGGGGGGGGGGGGTTGATGTTTCTCATTAATACCACTATTGGCCAGCTTGGTTATGTTTTTTTTCCAGTTTGTTGAGGTCATTTTCAGTGTTTATGTGCCCTTTTGTTCTGTGCACATGTATCACACTTATCACTTGTTTTAGGTTTCCCTGCCTAGGCTGTACATTGCTGACACTTAAATGGTTTCTCTCCCCTGTAATGTGCATTTAACGGCAGGTTTTCATTCGCGTTAGGATTTAGCTCTTCAGATCAGCGCGTTAGTGTGAAGGGAGCCTCTCCCTGCCCACTCTCCGCCCACTGACCCCTTCTCTCGGCCCTCTCTCCACCTTCTGCAGTGTTTTACCGTGCCACGGAGCTTTACGATCGTTAACGCATCATAACGAACATTATGTAACGTTAACGCTCGTTAGCGCATCATAACACACGTTATGATGCGCTAACGATCGTTAACGTTATATAACGCGCGTTAGGTACCGTTACCGCAGTTTAGTAAACATACCCCAAAGTGTACTACTGTGGATCAGGAACTGGTTAAAAGATAAAAAGCAGAGGGTTGGGCTAAATGGCTACTTTTCCCAATGGAGAAAGGTGAATAGTGGTGTACCCCAGGGATCTGTGCTGGGTCCGCTGCTTTTTGACATATTCATAAATGACCTGGAAAAGGGAATAACGAGTGAGGTTATCAATTTTCATATGACACAAAACTATGCGGACAAGTGGAAAGTTATGCACCTAGGGAAGAACAACCCAAACTATGGTTACACGATGCAAGGTTCCACATTAGGAACCACCACCCAGGAAAAAGATTTAGGCGTCATTGTGGATAACATGTTAAAACCCTTGGCCCAGTGTGCAGCGGCGGCCAAGAGAGCAAATAGAATGCTAGGTATCATAAGGAAAGGAATGGAAAATAAAACAAAAGATATTATAATGCCTCTGTATCGTTCCATGGTGCGACCGCACCTTGAATATTGTGTGCAATTCTGGTCGCCGTATCTTAAAAAGGATATAGCAATATTAGAAAGGTTCAGAGAAGAGCCACCAAAATGGTAAAGGGGGATGGAAGGATACTCCTATGAAGAAAGGCTAAAAAGGTTAGGGCTCTTTAACCTGGAAAAGAGACGGCTGAGGGGAGATATGATAGAAGTCTATAAATTAATGAACGGAGTGGAACGGGTAAACGTAGATCGATTGTTTACGTTATCAGAATATAAAAAGACTAGGGGACATGCAATGAAGCTACAAGGTAAACTATTTAAGACTAATAAAAGAAAATATTTTTTCACTCAATGTTGTAATCAAACTTTGGAATTTGTTACCGGAGCATGTAGTAAAGGCTGTTAGTGTAGCTGGGTTTAAAAAAGGTTTGGACAAGTTCCTGGAGGAAAGGTCCATAAACCATTATTAAGAAGGGACCCAGGATATCAATGCTTGACCCAGTACAAGCATTGTGGAACCTGTGTCTTTTGGGGAAACTGCTAGGTACGTATGACCTAGATTGGCTACTGTTGGAAACAGGATACTGGGCTTGATGGACCTTGGTCTGACCCAGTATGGCATATCTTATGTTCTTATGTTCTTATTGAACAGTGCCGGGCCCAGGACCAATCCCTCGGGCACCCCGCTAATCACCTTCCCTTCATCTAATTGAGCTCCATTTACCATCCCCTTCTGTCATCTGTCAGTCAACCAATTTCTGATCCAATTTACCATCTTGGGATCTGTCCCCAAGCTACTGAGTTGATTGATAAGCCTCCTATGAGGAACAGTATCAAAGGCTTGCTGAAATCCAGGTAGATGACATCCATCACATGTCCCTGATCCAGTTCCCTGGTCACCCAGTCGAAGAACGCAATCAGATTTGTTTGGCAGG
Organism: Ichthyophis bannanicus; assembly: GCA_033557465.1. NCBI lineage: Eukaryota > Metazoa > Chordata > Amphibia > Gymnophiona > Ichthyophiidae > Ichthyophis > Ichthyophis bannanicus. The sequence continues at coordinate 502,461,020 of CM066031.1, forward strand.
ATCGTCCTTCGGTAAAACCATGTTGCCTTGGGTCTTGCATCCTGTTGGTTTTGAGAAAGTTCACTATTCGTTCTTTCAGGAGCATCTCCATTACTTTTCCTGCCACCGAGTTAAGGCTCACAGGCCTGTAGTTTGACACTTCTTCCCTGTCACCACTTTTGTGTAGAGGTACTTTTATTTATTTATTTATTTGCATTTCTTATATACCGCACTATTTGCGATCAGCGCGGTTCACATAAAACGAAAGGTATCCGACAATAAACAAAAGTCAGGTCATTACATTGAACAGGAACAAGCAACTTGGAAAACAGGGCAAACTATGTACATATGCAGAGCAATAATTAGGGTAATTATATACATGTCAGATGGAGTTATTGGGTAATGATCATACTTGGTGGCTGGGTTCGGGGCAGTCAGTGAGGTATTTGATAAAGAGAAAGTGTTTCAGGGCTTTCCTGAACTGGCTCAAGATGGGGATTGCTCTGACGTGTGGTGGAAGGGAGTTCCAGAGACTTGGGGCGCATAGTCTAAAGGCTCTGTTCGATGTTGCTTTGGAGCATTTTGTCATGTCACTAGGTATCACTAGCAAGTTGGCTACTGCCAGATCCCATCTGCCCCTGCGGGCTTAACAGAGACGCGAGGGAGACACTCTCCCATCGCGCCTCTCAGCCGGGCAGAGGGGGCCCCGCGGGACAGTCCATGCTGCTGCGGCGGCAGCGGCAGCGGCCAGCGTTTTTTTTTTTTTAAATTAAAGTTTACTTGAGCCGATGGGGGGGGGGGCTGGGACTGGAAATGGGCTGGGAGGGTTAAGACTGGAGTTGGGCTGACACGAAGAAACCAGAAGAAAGTGGCTGGAGCAATTGCAGCTGAAAAAAAATGCACAAAAGGTAGAAAAATATCTCTTTATTTTGAATTTATTAATTGGAATATGTCAGCTCTGGTAAATGTGCATCATTAACGTCTGCACTTTGTTTAGTACAAGAGCAAATTAATGTATAGTTTTATTTCTACAGTGTTGTACATTCCAAGTTTGGCTTTTGGGATTCCCAGTTTAATTATGACGTCAGGGCCAACAGCGTGCAGCTGATCCGGCGTGCTCGTTTTTATCTTTTCTGGGGGCCCACAATTTTTGTTGCCGTAGGGCCTCACTCAAGGTAAATCCGGCCCTGATACCTGAAGAAAGTTTTGTCGCCACACTTAAAATCTTTAGCCATCTTTTCCTCTGCCTTTGATTTTGCTATCCTTATTTCTCTTTTTGTCTCTTTGAGTTTGATCCTGTATTCATTTCTGTGTTCCTCTGTTTGCAAGCTTTTGAATTTTTTGAAAGCTTTGTTTTTTGCCTTTATTTGAGCAGCCACTTCTTTGGAAAACCAAACGGGTTTTCTTCTCCTCTTGTTTTTGTTTACTTTTTTTACATATTTATCTGTTGCCCCTTTTATTGCCACCTTTAGTTTAGCCCATTGCAATTCCACTTCCCTTATCTCCTTCCACCCTGTCAGCTCCTCCTTTAGGTACATGGCCATTTTATTGAAGTCTGTGTTTTTGAAGTTTAGGACTTCGAGCTTGCTATGATTGGCCTGTACCATGGCTTATATCTCAAACCACACCGTGTGATGATCGCTGCTGCTCACAGGGGCACTCATGCAGACATTCGACACGCTGTGTCAAGCGTACTCAGCAAATTATCACGCCCAAGTACACTTGACACAGGGCTCTCCTTTTGGGCTGGAAACATGCATGTCGTGTTGCTTGGAACTTTGATGCCCTTTTGCTGAAAAGATATTGCCTACTTTTGCAGATAAGTGTCTTTAGCACTACTATTCAACTTTTATTAAAATATTTTTGAAAATAAAGAAAAGGCTTCATCCGACGTAGAGAGGGGAGTTTTTCCTCTCCCTTTCTCAGGTCGGCGGATCCCGACAGAAAAATGATAAATGTGAGAAATTGCTTCTCCTGTAAACGAATTCACGGATATTATGTTTTGACTCTAATTCCTTTTTTAGCATTTTAAACCCATTGCTGAGGTCAATGACAATACATCTTGTGAAAATTCTACTCCTCATCCTCCCGGTGATCACTCACATACTCAGGAGGAAGGGCAGAAAGTAGTGCCACTCCATATCTCTACAAACTGCCTTGGCACTATCCGGAGGGTACCAGTTTGTGGCTGTCATGAAGGCAGTGTTGGCCATTATTAGGATAATCACTGCACTTATCTGGATAGTGTGGCAATTATCCTGATAATGGTCAGTCCCACCCTCACTCTACCCACAGACCACCAAAGCTATCTGGACAGCTTGGGCCACCATAAAAAGCTGGCCTAATATGCTATGGCCCTCACTTGGTTTGCAGCTTGTCGTGCTTTGAGTGTTTGTGTGCATCAGTGATGCTGAGGGCTAAGCTGTCGGTACCTTAACTACTGGCAGGATCTCCCAAGATGGACAGATCTTAGCTGAGGTGCCAGACAAAGACAATCCACCCATCTGGGCAGCAGCAGATTGGGATGGTGTTGGCAGCAGAGGATCACATTTCTGTGACAATGGCAACAACAATAAAATTAAACTGCCCGGAAGAAAGACCTGGCAATCTACTTCTGTATCTTGCCATGAAAACCCAATGGATAGTCACAACAATTTAAATTGCACTTTAGTGCTGGAAGATGAGACCTCCAGGTCAGAAGACACTCAACTGGCTACTAGGGAGGAGCTGAAGACTTTTCAGAGTAAAACCCTTGGGACATCTGACTGCTAATGTAGCTGCACATGAAATAAGAATCAGAAGCTGTAAAGATGTCTTACATATTGGGATATGGAATGTACGAAGCATGAACCAAGGGGAGTTGAAGGTGGTCAAGAATGAAATGGAATGTGTACAACTTGATCTGTTGGGTGTCAGAGAACTGAAATGGATTGGTATCAGGCACATTGCATCAGATGATCACATGGCCTACTATGCTGGAAATGAAAGACAAAGAAGAAATGGTGTTGCTTTTATAATAAAGAAGAAACTTGCAAGAACTGTAACAAAATACAATATAGTCAGTGAACACTTAGGGGTATGTTTACTAAACTGCGGTAACGTTACATAACGCGCGTTATGTAACGTTAACGATCATTAAGTAACGTTAACGCGCATTATGAGACGTTAACGATCGTTAACGTCTCATAACGCGCGTTATCGTTACTTAACGATTGTTCATGTTCCGTGGCGCAGTAAAACACAGCAGAAGGTGGAGAGAGGGCGGAGAGAAGGGGTCAATGGGCGGAGTGTGGGTGGGGAGAGGCTCCATTCACACTAACGCGCTGATCTGAAGAGCTGAATCCTAACGCGATTGAAAACCTGCCGTTAGATGCACATATGCAGGAGAGAGAGAAACCATTTTCATGTCAGCAATGTACAGCCCAGGTAGGGAGCCCAAAAACTGTGATAGTAGTGCTCCATGTACAGCAATACCATAGTGCCAAAGTATGAATGGCCACTATGGCGATGGTGCAAATGGGGCATAGGGGGCCGCAGGCGGGACATGTAGCATGGGCAGCTGGTGCACAGGGTGGACCAGGCGGGCGCCTAGGTGGCACATACCCGCACACCGCAGTGTAGATAGATTATGTATATAGTTAACCCAGTTATCCAAGTTTGTACTCCTGTTCAATGTAAAACCTGACAGTTTGTCGTAATGGTCGTTTTGTTATGATGTAAACCGCGCTGATTCTAAATAGCGCGGTATATAAGAAACTGTAATAAATAAATAATAAATAAATAGGAACATAGACACCGGAGATCAGCAAGACAGCAGTTAACCAAGGCCAAACACAATCCACCAATATCTACCTGATCCACCCTAGCCAATAGTCGCTAGGGCACAGACCTGACATCCCCCCAGCCATCCCGCCCACATGTGGAGGGGACATAATAGTGGTAGGCAGTGATGGGGGGATGTGAGGATGTCCATGTATGCCCCCCCACCCCGGAACCCGCTCCCTAGGCGGGCACCAACCTACACAGTGGATGGCCTGGGACTGCACACTACCAGCACCGACAGCAAATGGCCACATCATCTTGGCAGGGGGGCATGTGCCCGTACTGGAGGGGGCAGTGCCACCTCCCTGCAGTGGACCTAGGCCATGCTCTGCAGCAGTTCGTGGTGTGCAGTGCAACATAAAAGGTCTGGCTGAGGAAAAGTGCAAGTAGCCCCAGGGACTACCATGCATCTATGGCATCAGTGTGGTGCAGTACACCCAGCCAGTGTGTCCAGGAGCAGACGGTCACAGGTTCAAGCTCCAGCTGTGGTTCCAGCAGAACATGTCCCTATATTTTACCCTACAATGCAGATACAACAGCAACATGTGCAAAGCCCAAAGCAGCGGCGAACAGGGGTGCAAACACCCACTCACACAGGCTCCACAATCCAATGATGCATGGAGCAGCAGGCTGTTGGCCCCAGCAGTGGGATGATGTTATCACCAGAGCACTACTACTAACCCCCACCACAGTTTAGCAATGTTGGCATTGTGCTCAGGACTAGTGTGGCGGGCAGGGCTGCCAACCACCCCTATCTTTGTATAATACTGCAAAAGGAGTGAGCGTGTTTGTATGTCTATCCATTGTTCTGTGGCTGCCCACACTTCACTGGGCCCAAAATGTCCCACTGTAACCAGCGTTAGCCTGATTAGATGCATAATGAGGAGCAAGGTATTCTGGGTATGGCCCGGACAGGGCAGATTGGCCAGGATGCATCCTCACAGAGTGTGGGGCAATGGCTAGGACACTGTAGTGGCTGACCACCTAATGCATGGACAGGGTGGCCACAGCATGGCATGCTGGGAGGGCACTCACTCTGAACGAGCAGTGACCATGGCAGATCTAGGTTCCCACATAGCGCTCTACGATATTTGTCTCTAGTGATATATTTGTGTTCCCCAGTGTTGAGGTCCCAATCACTGAGATGCCTGCTTACTGCACTAAGTCCTTGGTGGACTGTCTGCAGTTAGACTGTGCATGGTTAAAACACCTTTAAGGTACAGTCTGACTGTGCTGTCTGCTGGTGACTGGCAGACAGTGGTGGGAGGCACTTGGAGTTTCCACACCTAACCCCAGCATTGCTGCTGGTCTGTCCCAGTCATAGGTATGGCTCTGGCCCACCAGCCCTGGAGAGCTGTCTTGTACAAACAGGATAGAGGTTGCTTCCCTGGGGCGGGGGCACTGGGTGATGTGGGCCCTTTTGGGTATATAGTGTATACCACTGTGATCTATACAGCCACTGCTACACACACCTCATGCAATTCTAGGAACCCCTCTGCCTTGATAACAACTGCCCATGTCAGCCAGACCCTCACATGGGGTACACACTAATCTGGCTGGTGTCTGGTCCCACAGGGCCACATGTGACTGCAGAATACAGATGGACACCAAATTACCTTCGGCTGCACTGCACGGAACACCTGTCATACACTGGTAGTGATGGGGATGTATAGCAGGACCTATCTCTAGTAGCACATGTACTGCGGACCTAGTGCTGGGCACCCATCCTATCGCTCAGGGTGAACACAGAACCTGCACAATGGCATGGTCTGTAGCTACTCCATGCCAGTATCACGCACTGTCAGTTCGTCTTTCCAAGCTGGGGGACCGGAGAGGTGCAGACCCCATTTGGTGATCAGCTGTAGACAGCTATTCAGCATGTGCATTGCATCATGGGTACTGGTGGGGTTACCCTATCCTGGCACTCAGAGCAGACAATTTGTGCGGTGACCTGCAGTCCTTCTGTACCCAGACATTGCTGTAACATACACCATGGGGGTATAGCCTACTGGTTAATACAATGCCATTTTTGGCAGTGTTCATGGGTTCAGTTCTTCATTCTTCCCCCCTCTCATGCCTGTCCTACTCATATAGTGTGCATGCCTGTAGAGGTCATAATTTTGCAGATCTGTGCTTCCAGCCCATAATACCCTCGCCACAATTGCCAACATTCCCTCGGTCCATCTATCTGCGTCTGTCAGCTGTGTAGAGTCCTGTCTGCCAGTGCAGGCTGCCACCCCATGTCATAACCTTTCCTGCATTGCGCCTCTTCATGCTTGCCTTGCCTGTGCCTGATCTGCATGGCACCACCACTCCTCTGTCCACCCATCATTGTAACTATCCTTCCACCTCTGCCTCCACTGGGGGACATGTATTCCCATTGTTTGCCACCAACTGTTTTCCTGGCACTTTACATTGCCAACACCCTGTGCTGTGGTACAGCTGCCCCACCATGTTTGTCATCGGTACTGGCAGGCACATGGGATGCCCGCAGATATGGCAGGTCCAGCGGCTCCCACTTCTCCCTCCTTCACTCACCTGTTCATTACCTTTCCTGAGTGCTCTATCTAGTGTTAGGGCTACATCTGTCTCTGTTCCACAGGTCATGCATGTCATCCTGAGGCACCTTGCAGTCCCTAGGGCACACTAACCTAGGACACCATAACCTTGTTAGGCCACCTTAACCTATGGTTCCATAGCCCAGGGTGCCTTCTGCGGTGCCTTGTCCAAGGGTGCCTAATATGGCGCTTAGCCTAGGAGGCCCTATAGGGCGCCTTATGAGGCACCTTACAGGGCACCTTACTAGGCACCTTACATGGCACCTTATAAGGCACCTTACAGGGCACCTTACTAGACACCTTACAGGGCGCCTTATCGCCTAACAAGGTGCTTTACAAGGCGCCTTATAATGCTCGTTAGTCTAAGGCGTCTTTTAACGAGCGTTAGTTGTCAGCTTGCTGCAACGATGTACCGCCCATGCCTTTATATGGGCATCTCTACTTTACTGCGGAACCTACCGCGAATGACATTACCGCAGTTTAGTAAACCTCCCCCTTAATCTCTATTCATTTGTGAGGAATGCCAATCAAGACAACTATAATTCAAGTATATGCCCCAACAACAGCTGCAGAAGAGAAGTTCTATGAAGAAGTATAAGCTGAAATTGACAAAACATGCAAATAGGATATTCTGACAAAACATGGCAACAAAGAAGAAGGCAAAATGGTTGGAAAATATGGACTTGGCAACAGAAATAAAGCTGGAGAAAGACTGATAGAATTCTGCAAAACCAATGATCTATTCATCTCAAACACCTTCTTCCAGCAACACAAGTGGCAACTTTACACATGGACTTCACCCAATGGATTGTACAAAAATCGAATTGACTACATCTGTGGAAGTCAATGATGGAAAAGCTCTATAACATTAAAAAAGACAAAACCTGGAGCTGACTGTGGTATAGATCACCAACTACTAGTATGTAAACTCAAGCTAAAGTTGAAAAAGAGCAAGCAACTCATGAATGTAGCAAAATATGACATTGAGAATATTCCACTGGAGTTTAAAGACTGCCTGCAAAATCGATTTGCTGATTTAGATACAAATGACAGAACTCCAGAAGAGTTATGGAATGATATCAAGAAGGTTGTGTTGGAAGAAAGTGAGAAGTCTTTACCAAAGGTGAAAAAGCATAAATGGCCAAAATGAATGACCGAAGAAACTCTGAAAATTGCCCAGAAACACAGAGAAGCTAAAGCCAGAGGAGAAAGAAAGACAATTGCATAAATCAAGAGAGATTTCCAATGTGCAGCAAGACAGGATAAGGAAAAGTACTACAATGATGCATGCAAGGAAATAGAAGCAGAAACTATTAGAGGAAGAACAAGATCGGCTTTCCTAAAGCTACGAGAGTTAAAGAAAAAATTCCATCCTTGAAGTGGAATGTTACAAGATGCTTAAAGTTCTATGTTTAATAATGCTGAGAAGATCAAGAAAAGGTGGAAAGAATATACAGAGTTTTTATATGATACAGGTCAAGTGGACCAACAGCCGTTTCAACCTGTACCTTATGATCCGGAACCATTGGTGATGATAGAAGAAGTTGAAGCTGCATTGAAAGCCTTATCAAAGGCTTACCAGACATTGACGGCATTCCCATAGAAGTATTACAGCAATCTGATGCAGCTGTTACCATACTTATAAGGCTCTGCCAGGAAATTTGGAAGACAACATCATGGCCAAATGACTGGAAAAGATCTGCGTTTATACCAATACTAAATAAAGGTGATCCAACAGATTGCGGAAATTATCGCACAATCGCTCTGATCCCACATACCAGCAAGATTCTACTGAAGATTATTCAACAAAGACTACAACCATACCTGGAACAAGAACTACTTGAAGTGCAAGCAGGGGTCAGGAAAGGGTGAGGAATGAGATACATCAATCGTGGATGTGAGATGGATCCTTGAAAGAATACTAAAAGGATATCTATTTGTGCTTTATCAACTACAGCAAGGCTTTTGACTGTGTAAACCATGAGAAACTCTGGGCCACATTAAGAAGAATGGGCATATCAGAACACCTGATCGTTCTCTTGCACAATCTGTACATTGATCAAGAAGCAACAGTTCGAACGGAACAAGGAGAAACAGAATGGTTTAAAATAAGCAAAGGTGTATGACAAGCTGCATACTTTCCCTCTACCTGTTTAATTTATATGCATAACAAATCAACAGAGAAACAGGATTATATGAAGACAATAGAGGTGTGAAGATTGATGGAAGACTCATTAACAACCTTTGCTATGTTGTTGATACCACATTACTGGCTCAAAGTGAAGATGATCTGAAACATTTGCTTCTCACGATCAAGGAGCATAATCTTTTTTTTTTAATTATTCAAATCTTTATTAAGATATAAACAGGAATTACAATCAAGTCCACATCATGGGGAAGATAAAAAGGAGAAAAAAAAAGAAGTAATATACTTTACACCATAGTAATTACAATACAAAAAAAAATGCTATGCCCATGATTAATCACAATAGCCCTGATACATGGAAAAGAGGAAGAAAAACACTAATCAATTTCTTTACTAGACAAGAAAACTTCCAACCGGTCAGACTCCATAAAACATATTTAGTCTGCTCATAAATCAAAATACACTTACATGGATACTTTAAAAAGAAAGATGCACCTATTGCCAGGACGCAAGACTTTAACAGAAGAAAAGCTTTTTGCCGCCATTGTGTGAGTCTATATCAAGGAACATATTCTTAAAATAGGTCTGCACCTTAATGTAAAGAAGACAATGACAACTAGCAAAATCAATAAGTTCATCATTGAAGGATAAGAAATTGAAATCATGAACAACTTTAACCTACTTGAATCAACTATCAATAAAGAAGCAACAAGCATTCAAGAAATCTGACGATGCATTGCTCTTGGCAGAATGGCTATGAAAGACCGACTGTAGGCAAGATTCTCAAGAGCAGAGATGTCTCTCTCCATGCAAAGATTCGACTCGTTCAAGCCATGGTATTTTCAATAACATCATATGGATGTGAAAATTGGACAGTGAAAAAGATAGACAGGAAGAAAACTGATGCCTTTGAATTTTGGTGCTGGCGGCGAATACTGCGTAAACCATGGACTGTCAGAAGAACAAACCAGTCAGTACTAGAGGAGATCAAACCTAAGCTTTCTTTAGAATCTCAGATGAGAAGACTTCGACATTCATACTTTGGTCACATCATGCGAAGAGAGAGATCATTAGAGAAAGACATCATGCTTGGCAAGATAGAAGGTCAATGCAAAAGAGGAAGGTCAGCAATGAGATGGATCAATGCAATAACGGCAACTATGGATGCCAGTCTGTCAACAATGAGCCACCTGACTGAAGATTGAACACAATTTAGGACAACTATCCAGAGGGTTGCCATGAGTTGACACCTACTCGATGGTACTTAACAACAACAATATGCTATGGGGTAGATTCTGACCCGCGTTTAGCAGGGATAGACATCCGGGTTGTACGTATATGCCCGCTTAATGCCAGGATGCCAATTCCACCCACAGAGCTCCCCACATGTACAGCAGAGATGTGCTGGGAGCTCTGTATGGCAGCAGGAGGGGGCGGGCTGTCGGAGGAGCAAGAGCAGGCCAGATGCATGATCCCTTCTCTGGATGTACTGGGCTAATTCCGGGGTCGGCCCTGTATGTCTGGGGTTGGCCATTTGGATGGGAGACTTATTCCACCATGAATAATTCCCCCTAGATGGCAGCCAATGCACACTCTGAGCAGGGAAAAGGAAGTAAGGGGGTCAGACGGCTCGGAAAGGATCATCTCCAGGCCTGCTGGGGATTGTGGCTCCTGCATGGAGCCGTGGTGCCATGGCAACAGGACGCCACGACACTGTGTCTCCATGCAGGAACCTGGCTGAGCTAGCCAGGTAAGTGGCTGGATGTCTGGGGGCCCATAATCGTGGCACGGCAAGCCCGTCCAGGCCAGGTACACCCGATTCTGATCCCACAGGGACATATAGCTCCCGCGGGATCAGAATCAGGTACAATTTCGGCCTGTCCATATTCTGGATGTCTGGACGGGTCGGAGGCACCCAGATCTGAATTGGCCTCTATCTGGATACTTTATCTGAATAGTGGCTAAAAATTCACCCTATCTAGACACTGCATGTGCTTCGATTATCAGTATAGTGGCCACACAAGATGGATATTTAGTGGCAGCTATTATCTGAATACTGCTCCGAACATCCAGAGGATATCAAAATGCTGTGGTTTACCACCATAGTAATTAAATATTGGAAGCACTGAATATCAGCCCCCATTATAGCTAGGTACAAATAAAATAAAAACAATAGGAATTAAAAATAATAAAAGCAATAGAGTCATATTCAACAGCGGCTGGCCATCACCACTTTAAATTATCCCCAGAAACTCGGTGCCGCGGCCGTATCCAGCCAGTGGCACTGAATATCTGGTATGCCTGGAGAGTGATCTGGTCAGCAGTGATATTCAGCCACTGGCTGCATAGCTAAATCAGCTAAAGTTAGGCCTGCTTTTTTTTGGCCTAACTTTAGCCAAGTTGGGTTAACCGGATAGTGGCTGGATATTGCCGTTGACCGGTTAACTATTCGTGCCACCTCTGCTCTGCCCCTGGAACACAATGATGCTATACTTAACCAACTCCACTAGCTGTCTATACTCTCCCGGACCAAGTTCAAGACACTGCTCACAATCCTTAAAATCCAACATCACTCTGCTGCAGATACACTACAAGAATTGATTTCTCGAGACGCTAGCACAAGTCCCAGGAGAATTAATAATAAAAGCATGATTGTCTTCCCAGCCACATACCAGAAATCCAACCAAACCACCTCTAAAAGAGCACATTCCCTTTGCCCCAGTACAGTCAAACCTCGGTTTTCATGATTAATCCGTTCGAAAAAGTCTGACTAAAACCGAAACGTATGAAAACTGAAGCAATATTTCCCATAAGAAATAATGTAAATCCAATTAATCCGTTCCAGACACCCAAAAATATTCACAAAAAATACATTTTATAGAGAATAACTATATTTTTACATACAGAAAACAATGAGAAATAAATATAAATGACTAATGAAATGGATAAATGAACATTTAACATCACTGAAAGCAAGCTAAGTACAGTACTGTACAGTACAGTATGTTAACATCTGGCCTTAGCCACCCCTGACAAGCTGCTGTGCCCAGCTCTCTTCGGAATCACATTGAATTCAGTCCATTAAAATACCTTTACATTATCTGGTCAATGCTTCAGAATGGCAGAAAATCTTTTTTTTTTTTAAATCTTTATTTTCGTTTTTAGAAAACAAAAACAGTACACACAAAAACATACATCTACATCCTAAATACAAAATACATATAGAGCTATCACTAAACAAAACAATTCAAACCCCCCCCCCCCCCGCCCCATATCCCTCCCCAGCACTCCCCTCCAGGGTTCAAAGTAGCAAGATTCCTTAAGGAGGAGTCTGCCAAACCAAGTCCAAGTTATCTGCTTAATTTGGCTGATGCAATATAATCATTTAAGAGTTGCCATTTGAGAGCATGCTTCCCAAGCATCTGCTTAGACTTACTAGAAGGTTGCTCAAATTGACTATAAAGGCTGACGCGATTCCACCATTCATGGACAGTAATATGGGCGGTATCTTTCCAGCGGCCGATAATTAGACAGATCGCTATGCCGATCATGAAATCCAGCAGAAAAGTACCGTCCTTAGGTAATGAAGGTAAATCGGCTGCGGACCGTAGGCCTATTACCTGCCAGGAGAGGGGCTCCCTGAATCGCAAAATAAATTGGACTTGCTCCCAAACGGATTCCCAGAAGGTCTGCACCCCCCTGCACTCATATACAATATGCCTTAGAGTGCCAACCTCGGCACCACAAGTCCAACAGAGTGGGCTGCAAGTGCCCCCCCCAGCGTGCCAGCTTAGCTGGTGTGTAAAAACACTGATGAGCAAAGTAAAACAGTGTCTGGGTCATGGAGGCGGATCTGGTCACTCTGACTTGCTTGCACCAGAACTTCCTCCATTGGAGATCAGAGAGCCCCCTCCCAGTCTCTCGTTCCCATTTCTTTTGAACTTTCTCCATCAATTGGGACGGGGATCGCGTCAACCTCTTATAAATCTGAGATACTACTCCCTGTGCTTGACTAAATGCACAGAGGATATCAAGGGCACCCTCGGTGCCAGAGTTCTGCCCCGGCTTTAGCCCCGCTCCTACTAGACAGTGTCGCAGCTGGATCCACTGAAATTGGCAAGTTAGGGGGAGACTAAATTCCTGACAAATCTCCTCAAAGGTCTTCCACCTGCTAACAGCTTGCAATTGACACACTCTCCACACTCCCCGGGAATACCAAGTACACCAGGCAAAGCTCTTTTTCTGAATTTTAAACAAAGGATTATTCCAGATGGGGAGTTGGGCTTGAGAGCTGCCTGCGAGATCTCTCAGTTTGATAAAGGATTGAAAAGCCTTGAGGGTATCTAGGATAATTACAGGAATCGGGGAAGTATTAGGAAATTGCATCCCCGGGGCATACTCCAGCGGGATAGGAGCCAATAGCTTTTCCTCCAGGGCAACCCAAACCGGCCTCGCAAAAGTGGAAGAGTACAGCCAGCGAGATCCTTGCTTGAGCAGGAAAGCGTGATGATAATTTTTGAAACTGGGGAAATTTACACCACCCTGCTCACGGGAGAGTTTTAGTTTTTCCTTCGCGATCCTCGACGTCTTATTTTTCCACAAAAACTGCAAAAGCATCCGCTCGAGACACTGATAAATATGCGCGGGGAAATAGCAGGGAAGCATCTCCAGAAAGTAATTGATTTTGGGAACAATCATCATTTTAATAGTCTCTAGCCGACCCCACCAAGAGAGCGTGAGGGGAGACCACCGCGTAGTTAGCTCTCGAGTCAGAGCAAGGATCGTGTCAGCGTTACACTTCATCGTTTCTTCGAAAGGGTAATGATAACGGACTCCTAGATACTTGACCGCGCCCGATTCCCACAGAAAAGGATAATCACAGAGATCGCCTTTGAAGACCCATTTATTTAGCGGGAACATGACCGATTTGGACCAGTTAATTTTATAACCTGAATATTGCGAATAATTCGCAATTTGCTCCAAGATCTTGGGAATTGAATCAGGCGTGGCGAAGAGGAGAAGATCATCCGCGTAAGCAGAGAGTTTGACTTCCTGCCCCGCGACCAAAGCACCCCGGATAGCTGGAGTCTGGCGAATAAGAAGGGCTAAGGGCTCCATTGCAAGATTAAAAAGCATGGGGGATAGCGGGCAACCTTGACGGGTACCCCGCCGCAAAACGAGAGGGGCTGAGGCAACCCCGTTGACACAAATCCGCGCGGTAGGAGAAGTATATAGCACCTCCAAGGCTCTCAAAAAAACATCGCCGAAGCCGAACCAACGAAGGGACGCAAAAAGAAAAGGCCATTCTAACCGGTCGAAGGCCTTCTCTGCATCTAATGAGAGGCCAATTAACGGTTTCGCCATCTCGTCGGCTCCCAACAATACATGACATAAGAGCCGTGCATTATCAGCAGTCGAACGGCCTTCAGTAAAGCCGCATTGATCAGGGTGGATTAGGGTCGGTAGTATCCCAGAGAGCCGAGCAGATAAAACAGTGGCATAAATCTTATAATCAGCGTTGAGCAGCGAGATGGGGCGATAATTGGTGACCAATTGAGGGTCACGACCCGGTTTCTCAAACACCACTAAATTAGCCGTCGCAAAAGTACCAGTTTGCTGTCCCGCGGCAGATAGGAGTCGGAAATACTGCTCCAAAGGGGAGGCAAGGACTGCGTCGAAGCTCTTATAGAATTCAACAGGTAGCCCGTCCGGCCCAGCAGCCTTGCCCGAAGCCATAGATGCTATTGCCCGCCTTATCTCCTCCGCTGATATGGGAGCATCTAGTGCCTTTCGATGTTCCTCAGAGAGAGTAGGTCGCTGAAGAGTGGCAACTAAGTGCTCAAAGCCCTCCTGCGAAAACTCCCGCTCCGAGCGATATAAGTGTGAATAATAATCCCGGAATGCCTCGGCTATCAAGGAGTCTTGGACAACCAAGTCTGATCCCTGCAAGTTCTTAATGGCACAGACACGTTTGGTCTCCCTCTTACCCTTTAATGTGGTCGCTAAGTGCTTACCGGCTTTATTACTTTCACGGTAATAACTTCCTTGCAGCCGCCGCACACTCTGAGAGGCCGCCGTAGTCATAAGAGTATTGTATTGAAATCTTAATCGCCGAAGCCTCACTAAAATACAGGGGTCAGTGCGCCGTGTGAGGACCCTTTCCCCCGCTTTAATCTGCTGCTCAAGGTCTTGCAGCCGCTGTTTACTTTGCTTTTTTAATCGTATATTGAAGCTAGTAATGACCGCCCTGACCGTGGCCTTAAAACCCTCCCACCAAGCCCAGGTGGAAGTGGCCTCTGAGGAGTTGAACTGAAAGTATTCAGAGATAGCAGCTTTTAGCTCTGTGTGAAATTCGGGAATATCTAAGAGAGATCTATCCAAAATCCAATCTAGAGTCGGGCATCGCAGGGAGTCATCTTGCATGATCAGCGAAATTGGAGCATGGTCCGAGATGTGAATTGAATGAAGGGTAGCAGGGCCCAGATTGGGGACTAAAGCTTTGGAGACTAGGAAAAAATCAATGCGAGATTGCGACGCATGCGGCGCTGAGAAATAAGTAAATTCCAGCTCCTGTGGATGCTGTAAGCGCCAGATGTCAACTAAAGCTAGTTCTTGGATCATGGAGGCAAGAAAAAGTTACCCCTTAGACCGCCTAATCGATCGGGGAGGTTGGCGATCAATGAGAGGGTCCAGGGTTTGGTTAAAATCACCACCTACGATAATCGCCTTCCCACAATCCCCCTGTAGCTCTTTCGCAACTGCAAGAAAAAAAATCGATATTGTCCGTGGAGGGGGCATATAGACACATAAGGACCAGCTCCAACCCACCTAAGGTCATTTCAGCTTTTGTCCAGCGACCCTCTGCATCTGAACAGTGGCTTAACACGGTAAGCTTAAGGGATTTTTTGGCAAGAATGGCAACACCATTATGTTTCCTAATGGCCGGAGAAAACGCTATAACCTGATAGGGTCGCTGACCAAGTTTCAAGGACTCCAACGAGTTTAAATGCGTCTCTTGAAGTAGCAGTATATCAGCCCGTTCACGGCGTGCATAGTCGAGAATTTTTCGCCTCTTGATCGGGCTGTTGATACCTTGTACATTGAGAGATACAATTTTACACGGAGCCATTAAAACTGGGTATCAAAGAGACCCCATTGGGCCTAAGTGGAAAGCATGACATTGCATAGGGGACAATCGATATAACGAGACAACCTGTCTTGGCAATATTGCAATAACGGAGTGCCGTTAACCTGACAAACATTGTGAGATAATAGGACCCTGGAGGAGAGGCTAAACCCTGAAATATCACTGGTGAGCTCAGGCCGGCAGGGCTGGCTCAGGAGACCCAGATAAGCCATGGTGGGCCCGCACCGCAGACAAGTGGATTCCGCAGGCAATCTTAATCTCTCTGAAAAGATAGAGGTTGGAGGTGTAAAAAGAGAAACATATGATAATCTACACCAAGTTATATTGAACAAACAATATTATCATATATCATGAGAAGATGGAGAAAACAGCGATACATATATGGCCCCATCTCCCCATCCATATTAACAGCTATTCTTGCGACAAAAGCGCCAAAACTTAAAAGGGCACACAGCCTGGAGAAGCATATGGATATGCTGTTAAACTCACAGCGTCGTTCAGGAGGCAAAGCCTACTATACAATGATAGGACAATAGCTATCCGCAGCTCAATGCATCTGCATAGCTTCCTTCTCCTCCAGGAACCGACCAAGCGCTTCTGGATCTTCAAAAGTGCGAGTGTGATTATGTAAGGTGACCCTCATTCGCGCGGGGTAGAGGAGGCCGAACCGGGCCTGGAGTTGCTGGAGCCGAGGACGGTAGTCCAGGAGTCTTTTGCGCCTGTTCACAGTGTGCTTGGCTAAGTCCGGAAAGAAGGAAAGTCGGCGCCCCTCGAATTCCACCGGTGCCCTTGCCCGCGCCAGCTCCAGGATCTGCGCTGCCTGCTGATAGCGTAGGGTGCGGAAAATGATGGGTCGTGGTTTAGAGTTGTGCGGCATCGTGTTGGAGGGGATGCGATGAGCGCGATCAATTTCAAAGTCCTTGTCAAAGGTACAGTGCAGGATCTCGGGGATCGCCTTGTATAAGAAGGCCCGCATATCTTTACCCTCCGCTCCCTCCGGAAGGCCTATCACCCGCACATTATTGTGACGTGCGCGATTATTACTGTCCTCCACCTCCCGTTGGAGCACTGTGAGTTGCCTTTCCAGCTTAGTGAGCGTTTCCAGACGGGCCTCATGGTTAGCAAGTGCTGCCTCCGCCTTGTCCTGCCTCACTGAGAGGCTCTCAAACTTAGTATTGAGCCCAGCGAGTTCTTCGTGCACTGAGCTCAGCGCCGCACCGTTAGCCTTGACAAGCTCTCTTACCCCCCGGATCTCCGTAAGTAGTTCGAGATGGGCATCCGGCCCTTCGCGTGTGGCCGCCATTGTTTTTCCTGGAGAGATGGGCTCAGTTTTAGTCCTTTTAGCGCTGCTATTTACAACACCGGCAAAATCCAATCGCTGCGGCTTGGGGCCCGCCATCAGGAAGGTACCTGGGAGAATTTCAGGGGACGTAGTAAAATTTCAGCGGCACTTTTGTTCAGGTTTTGACAAGGTCTCCTCAGAGCCACCGCACTAGACGTCCGCTCTGCTCGGCATCAGGCTCCGCCCCCCAGAATGGCAGAAAATCTTAATGATATAGCTTCAGACGTACCCTGCAAGAGAAAGAACTGCCTCCCACATTCATGCAACATCTCCTGCTTACGTTGACAGCTTTTCTTCCCTGCTACCGGGACAAAATCTCAGTCAAAAGACGTTGAAAACCGAAGCAATGCATGAAAACCGGGACAAAATCTCAGTCAGAAAAGACGTTGAAAACCGAAGCGTATGAAAACCGGGGCAAATGAAAACCAAGGTTTGACTGTATTATGGAACTCCCTGCCGGAAAATATCAGAACGACAACAGACATCAGGGACTGCCACAAAAAGATAAAAACACACCTATACACTGAACATTTTGGACATATCACTTAAGCAATTACTTTCCTTGGACATAGCATCTAAGCAAATGACATATCCCAAACTCCTGCAAATCCAGCCCACTTTCCTTCACCAGGCCACCCATAAGTCTAGTTCTAATGATCCATCCTACCCGCCCCTCTTATTGTACATAAGTTCCATGTTGTTCTTGTTCATCAATGTCAACATAACTCTGGTTTACTGAGTTGACTTATTGTTATTTGTACTAATTTATTGTATGACCTGATGTTTCACTGTAAATTGCTTTGATTAAAGGAGAAGGCGGTATAAAAACACAGTTAAATAAATAAATGAATAATAAATAAATAAGTGGTTAGTGTCGGAGTATTCAGCTGAGCTATGAGGGGGATATTCAGATGCACAAACTAGGATCATGCAACGGAATATATCCCACTCAGTGGGATTAACTCAGTTAGCAGGTCTGTTAACCGAATTAATACTTCTGAATATGCCCCTTAATCTGAGTTCTGTATGCTTTCCTTAATAAAATAGCTTTTACATTGTTCCTAAATCTCATAAAATCCCTTTCCCTTCTTAAACCAGCAGGTAGTTTGCTCCATAATATCAGTCTAGCACATGTAAAGGATCTGATTTGGATTTTCATTCTATGGAAAGTTCGTACTGTAGGAAGCACTAAGAGATCTTGCATTTTGGATCAGAAAGATCTAACAGGAGCATAACTTTTTAAGGCTTTATGAAAGTGGACTGCTGGCAAACCCTTTAAGGCTTTAAACTGAAAATGTATCCATTCTTCTATTACCGGTGCAGCTGAACCTAAAAGTGGATAATTTTTCTTGATTAATTAACAGTCATATCGTCATGATTAGTATCCCCTTTCTTTGGGTTTGTTTCTTCATCAGGTGAATGTATGAGGGCATGCATATGTATTGTTTAATTTTATTTTATTTTATTTCTGCATTAAACAAGGAGAGTTCTATGGCACAGAACAATGACTGAGAGAGAGGAGAAACGCTCATAAGGAAGGGAATACTAGGTTGCAAAACAAGCCCAAGTTTTACATGGGGTCCAAACATGGAGAGCCTGATATTCAAAAGGGTTTATCTGGTTAGCAGGACCTTCTAACTGGATAACCTCCACTGAGTTTAGTATTCAACGTGCCTGGAGGGTGCTGGAGTGAACCTAAGAATATAAGAATATAAGATATGCCATACTGGGTCAGACCAAGGTACATCAAGCACAGTATCCTGTTTCCAACAGTGGACAATCTAAGTTACAACTACCTATCAGTTTCCCAAAAAGACATAAGTTCCACAATGCTTGTATTGGGGCAAACAGTGGATATCCCAGGTCTCCTTTAATAATGGTTTATGGACCTTCCTCCAGGAACTTGTCCAAACCATTTTAAACCCGGCTACACTTTGTTAGTGATATAACAGAAGGGCCGTCGGGTAAGGTTTGCCTCTTTGTGGATGATACCAAAATCTGCAATAGAGTAGACACCCAGGAAGGTGTAGATAACATCAGGAGGGATCTAGCTAAGCTTGAAGAATGGTCTAGAATTTGGCAGCTGGGATTTAATGTTAAAAAAATGTAAGGCCATGCATTTGGGCTGCAGCAATCCAAGGGAGCAATATAGTATAGGGGGTGAAGTACTTTTGTCCACTAAAGAAGAGCGGGACCTCGGTGTGGTTGTGTCTGATGATCTGAAAGTAGCTAAACAGGTAGAAAAGGTGACAGCAAAAGCTAGAAGGATGCTTGGGTGCATACAGAGAGGAATAGCTAGCAGAAAAAAGGAGATGATAGTGCCTCTGTATAAGTCTTTGGTGCGACCTCATTTGGAGTATCGTGTGCAATTCTGGAGACCGCACCTTCAAAAGGATGTGAACAGGATGGAGTCAGTACAGAGGGTGGCTACTAAAATGGTTAGTGGTCATTATAAAGCATATGAAGACAGACTTAAGGATCTTAATATGCACACCTTAGAGGAAAGGTGGAATAGAGGTGATACGATTGAGACGTTTAAATACTTCCATGGCATAAATGCACAGGGGGAGAGCCTTTTTCAATTGAAAGCAAGTTCTGCTATGAGGGGACATGGGATGAGGGTGAAAGAGGATAGATTCAGGAGTGATATGCAGAAATATTTCTTTACGGAAAGAGTGGTGGATCTGTGGAATAGTCTCCCAGTGGAGGTGATAGAGATGAGGATGGTATCTGAATTCAAAAAAGCATGGGACAAACACAGAGGATCTCTAAAGGAATATAGGGGACTGTTGTAGTTGTCAATATGGAAGGACAGACTAGACAGACCATGTGGTCTTTTTCTGTCATTTTTCTATGTTTCTATGTTTCTACACTAACAGTTTTTACTACATCCTCCGGTAGCAAATTCCAGAGTTTGGTTACATGTTGAGTGAAAAAATATTTTCTCTTATTAGTATTAAATAGGTTACCCTGTAGTAGCTTCCTTGCATGTCCCCTAGTCTTTCTATATTTTGATGGTATAAACAATTGATCTACGTTTAACCGTTCCACTCCATTCATTAATTCATATCTCCCCTCAGCCATGTCTTTTCCAGGTTAAAGAGCCCTAACCTTTTTAACGTCTCCTCAAAGGGGTATCCTTCCATCCCCTTTACCATTTTGATGACTCTTCTCTGAAGCTTTTCTAATAATGCTATATCCTTATTAAGATACAGCGACCAGAATTGCACACAATATTCAAGGTGCGGTCGCACCATGGAACAATACAGAGGCATTATAATATCCTTTGTTTTATTCTCCATTCCTTTCCTTATGATACCTAACATTCTATTTGCTCTCTTGGCCGCCGCTGCACACTGGGCCGAGGGTTTTAACATGTTATCCACAATGACCCCTAAATCTTTTTCCTGGGTGGTGGTTCCTAATGTGGAACCTTGCATTGTGTAAGCATAGTTTGAGTTTTTCTTTCCTAGGTGCATAACTTTGCACTTGTCCACA
Organism: Ichthyophis bannanicus; assembly: GCA_033557465.1. Taxonomy (NCBI): domain Eukaryota; kingdom Metazoa; phylum Chordata; class Amphibia; order Gymnophiona; family Ichthyophiidae; genus Ichthyophis; species Ichthyophis bannanicus. Next base: position 502,481,512 of record CM066031.1, read on the forward strand.
TTAAATTTCATCTGCCATTTGGATGCCCAGTCTTCCAATTTATCAAGATCCTCTTGCAATTTTCCACAATCCTCCTGGGTTTAAACAACTTTGAATAGTTTTGAGGTCCGTGGACGGGGTGAGGCCAGTGCAAGGACTTATCTAGTTTGTGACAATTTTCATTCTGGTAACTGGATTACAGGCTGCATAAAGTTAAGCCTAAAATAATCTGTCCTAACGTTTGTGCAATTTTGCTGGCCCGATAGTGGCTGAATATCACCTCTATCAGGATAGCACTGGTGCTCAATGCTGAAACTCGATATTTATCACTGGCCGCTATCTCGATATTGGCACGGCATATCCAGTTTAATTTTAAACACTGCAGATGATGCTTAAGAAAAAAACATAGCAACTGTGGAGTTTAAATACTGACCCCCACAGTATTCTGGAAGTTTGCACTTAGCTCCATCAAGCTTATGAGTCTCATTGTGTGCTAAGCACTACAGTCAGAGCCGTGGCTTCGTAACTAACAGCAAGGCCCGAGAACCTGCATCACATTTACACATTTTGCCGAACTGTCAGCTCGTAAAACTGCCTTTAAAAAAAAAAAGAAAAACACAGTTTAGGTAATGTAAGCTTTTAACATATTTCATTATAATTAGAAAATGTTTGCAGTGTTTTTTACAGTGCTCCGTTACTTAACGAGACCATTTTACTTCTCCCCAGGACCCGTCAGAGATAAAGAATTTGTTTACAGTAAATTGCATACCACCCATTCCTGCCATCTGCCATGGTTAACGGCACACTGCTACAGCTTCTAAAAATAGTTTCTTCCACTTAAAAAAATCAGTCTATCAGAGGTAATGTACACTTGGATATTGTCAATTGCTCTGCTCTAGTCTGCACATAGCCTCATGCATTGTATTACACACACACAGACACAAAGCCGTTTCATCAATAATTGAGACTAAACAAACAGCCGCACAGTTCAGTGCTGATAAGCAAACTTATTTTATCATTTCACAGATAATGCCTCGCAAACTAGTTCTATAAAACACTGAATGCTAACTAAATGCTATTACAGAAATCATTAAACTGAATGCAGTATTGAAGAGCATATGCCTTTATCATTTATTTATGTTTGCCGTACTAAACTGACCTTGCTCACGAAAGCTGAAAGCAGTCGGCTCACCTGATAAATATTGCAAAGTGATGTATCATAACGGAAATCTGAAATTCGGAGAAATCAATGGGTTGATATTCAAAGCAAGTTTGCATTGATCAGTAGGCGGTGAACACATAACTTGGCTGTCGATAGATTTTTCAAAAGTTACACAGATAATATTGGGCCATTCAAGTTACTAGATGGCCAGATATTCTCTATATAATTAGGGGCCAGCTTAGGCGGAGGTGGCACCAGAAATCTTCTGTTTAGCTGTGATGTTCAGCAGCTAAGGGGTAATTTTATAAAAAGCTGCCTAGATTTATGCATAAATAACATGCATAACTCTAACTATTGCAGTCATGTGGAGGCCCATTTTGTTCGAGGTATGTCTGGGCGTCCAAAATATGGACGGCCCAGAGTTGCACCTGATTCAGTACCTGCCGAGCTAGACATTCCCATGAGAGTGGAATTGGGACACTTGGACGGGCCAAATGGGCCCTGATTCAGCTGCCCTACACGTCCAGCAACCTCCCTGTCTAGCCCTCCCTATGCTCCTGTATGGAACCTCAGTGCCGTGGCATCTCATCGCCATGGCACCGGGATGCCATGCAGGAACGCTGAAGTGCCCGACACCGTTCTGCTCAAATTTCCCCGCCTCACAGCCCTCTTTAGGGACAGCCAGGGCTGGGTTCGTGCGGTGGGGACTTACCTCTGCTTGACCTGTTGCTGCAGCAGGACTGCGGGCCCCAATTGCCACCATCCGTTGGATTTATTCCACCACGGAGGTGGAATAAATCTGACATCCATCTTGGTGCACCCAGACATACAGGACCATGACCTGAACCGGCCCTGTTTGACCAGATTGTGTGCCCCAACCCTCACTACCCACTCTCCTCCCCATCGTTGCCCCTTCTTGCCCCCATCTGGAGCTCCCTGCACAAATGCCCTATATGTGCGGCGAACTCCTGGATCACAACTGCAGGTCTTGTACATCTAGACTGAATGTACACCCTGCTATTTCCTGTACAGAATGACTCCCATACTGTATGAATGTAAGTGGTCACTTAAGCATGTACATGACACAGTCACGATTCTGTAAGCATACACGTACTTATACCGAGGGTGTGCAGAGAGGCAGAGTTTGGACAGACCATAAGCAGGGTTCAAAGTTATGCGGGTGTATTAAAACATGCAATTATTTATGTGGGTAAATTATAAAATAGGAAAATTTGCATGCATTCTTCAAAAGTCTAGATGCGGGCATTTCCACCAGCCATAGGGCTAGAATTAAGTGCTTGCACTTTAACTTAATGCGCATTTATGACCACTTACACCGTTATTTTATAAAGTAAAATACACACATCCTTGACTTTATAAAATAGGCATGAAATACATGCATAACAATGTGCATTAATCTAGCCATGCTTTCTAAAATTGCCCTCTAAATGGATAATTGTCAATTTAGCGTAGGTTTGTGGAATAGCAGCCCTAAATCTAAACTAATGATGCTGGCAAAGTCACTGCTGAATGCACTGGTGCAGCTACTTATATGGAGAGTGGTGGTATTAAACTGAGCACCTGGAAGATGGAAGACATAGCATACAGCCTTATGAGAAAAGAGATGAGCAAATGCACCAAAAAGGAAGCAGATCTAAAGAGCCAACTTCGTTTCCTAACAGACTGCAAAAAGAACAACATCATCCCTGAAGGACCTAAGACCAAGAACTCTCTGGCTACAACTTACAACTCTGACCATGAAGAAAGAATCTGCAAACGTGCAAGCCAGAAACGGAGAAATTAACTTGTTCGCCAGCTCTACAAAAAGAAAGAAAGGATGCGATGTGTGCACCTTCAGGTCAATGCTGACTCCTGGCCACCCAGCGGCCCCTAGATTTCTTTGGCAGTGTGACCTGAAGTAGGTTTCCAGGCTTTTCTTCCGAGGCAACAGGGGGTTAAGTGACTTGCCTAAGGCCACAAGGAGTGCTTGTGGGAATCAACCCCTGGTCTACTCCTCCCTGCGAGTTTTTCTTTTTGAGCATTTCTCAAGAAAAGGATAAAATAGCCAGAAAGAAGAAATCATAGGGAGTATGCAGGTTCAAAATCCTCACCTTGTGAACCAGCTGGAAGATACAATGCATATGTAACATCAATGTTGTATGTAGAAGAAGGACAAAGACATCTTCAAACAGTGCATATTACAGGAAACTAACTGAGGAACACATACAGGAGTACACAAAGCAACTAAAAAGTTGTATAGACATTCCCAAAGCCAGAATAGTTGCATCTGAAAAAAATCATACCAGCCTGACATGAACTTGTGACCTGGATTGGTCACTGTTGGAAACAGGATACTGGTCTTGATGCACCTTTGGTCTGTCCCAGTATGACATATCTTATATTCTTATGTAACTCATCCTTCTGTGGGCACTTTCTACATGCTAGCCAAAATCCACAAACCTGCTCTGCTGGGATGTCCAATCATATCTGGTACTCGTATCGGCACACTCACAGAGGAAATATCCAGACTTTAGGAGGGATTCTTAAACCCCTAGTACATAGAAAAAAACAGCTTCATACAAAACAACACAGGCTTTCTGAATAAGCTACAAAAACATTGAGCAACTACCACCTGTCACTTTCCTGGTCACAATAGATGTGGAATCACTATACATTCTGCAGACAGATCGAATAACTGCATGTGACAAATTCCTTAAGTCATTTACCATGGTCCACCAATACACACCAGAAACTATTACAAAATTGATAAAATTCATCCCAATTCACAATTACTTCAGCTTCAATATTGACATCTATCTACAAATCATGGGCATGGCTATTGACCAAGAATGGCGGCGCAATATGTTAACCTTTTCATGGCAGAACTGAAAGAGACAGTTTTGAACAAATATCAGATTAAACCCTTCAAATATTACTGGTACATCAATGATATTTTATAATTTGGACTAAAGGAGAGTGTATCTCAAACAATGTCAGAATTCTTTTAATATATCCCATCCCTCAATCAGATTCAAAATTGACTACTCCACAGAAAAAGTTACTTCCTGGACATCACATATTTTGTCAGCAGTGGCAATATGCAGACATCCATTTATAAGAAACCAGCTGACAGAGGCAGCTACTTTCACAATTCTAGCTTTCACTCTTCACATACAAAAAGGCCATTATACAGAGCCAAGGAACACAATATTACTGCATATTTTCTAACCCAAAATATAGGGATAAATACCTCCAAATCCTAGTTGATTCCTTAATTCCTTAAAAAAATGCTACAATCCCAAAATCAACACAAAGAAGATTGCTTCTTCACTCAAAACACCTAGAGAGAACCTACTACAATACAGAGTAAAGCAAACCTCACACCTAGAATCAAGAGATGGAAAAATTGAGAAATAGCATAAAGGACTTACAACCAGTACTCCAGAAACATGAAAACCTGAGAGAGATTCCCCGCACCAATATTGATCTTCCAACAAGCACCAAATCTGAAGCAAAAATTTGTGTGAAGCAGCCTCCCAGTAAAAGCCCCCCCCCCCAAAAAAAAAGAATGGCACAAGTCCCTGAAATATACCAAACTGCAAATTATGCCAACACATATCACAGAACCCCCCAGTTACCCATATGGGAATGTACTGCTATTTTTATGCTACAAACCCTTTATTTAAATCAAGAGGGTATACACAGAGAGTCCAAGAGCTGGAAGAAAGAGGAAAATTGCCATTAGAAATACTGCAAAAAGTAACAGATGCAAATTTAAGATCTTTAATTTTGAAAATCAAAGAAAAGAAGTATGTGAATGATAACATCCTGAAGCAACTAAGGGATTCCGTGGACAAAGATATACAGGGAGGAGGAGACCTAGTTGACAGCACCAAAAGAAAGGAAGACACAGAAAAGGAAAAAGAGGTTGAGGGGGAGATGGAGTTGAGAGATTTGGAACTGCAGGAGAGTGAGCTGAATAAAGGAAGGGTCAACAAGTTAACTGAATTGGAAGAAGCAAAGGAGGAAGAAGAAAGGGAAGAGAAAGACCCAGAGGTGGAGGAATTCAAGATAGAACTCCTAGTCCATATGGAAAGAGATGAATATCCTGGGTTCCAAGCAAGGGAAAGATTACCCAAGCTAAATTTAACACCTAAGGCTAGAAGTATGATAATTAAGATGGTCTTGGGCAAGCCACTTAACCCTCCATAGCCCATGTTCCCTGTAAAATAGTTATCTACAAGTTATAATGCCCTGTTCAATGTAATTTCAGTTTGTTCAATGTAAACCGCACTGATGCAGAATAGCGCGGTATATAAGAGAATATAATAAATAAATAAATAATAAATAAGATGAACAAGGCAATATCCAGTATAAGGGGACCATTTATTGACATCACCGGAATTAATGAAATACAATATTGTGCAGCTAAAATTATTACAGCAAGAATACTACCATCTAGAGTGCAGGGCCAGAAGAAAAAGAGAACAATAACAGTTCCTCCTTGGAAAAAGCACATCGAATGAAAAGTACAATCATTGCGTGCAGAGGTATCCCTGATGGATGGGTATCTAAAAGGATTAAGATCATCAAAGATATTAAGGAAGATCCAAGATATCAAGCTGAAGCATGCTGCATTAACAGAAGACCCAAAATGTATATGTTCCAACAATATATTGAAAATAGCAGCAGAAGCACAAAAACATTGAAGATATGAAGAAAACAGGAAAGAAAGATATCAGAAAAAATTATTTAGTGAAAACCCAAAACACTTCTACAGGGAATTGGGGAAGAGTATTAATATTGTGATGAAGCTGACACTACTGAAGCTATGGAGTTAGGAGAAAACTCTGTTTCTTTTAAAGAAACTGATTTACAGAGAATGCAGTTACCAAGAAGTGCAGCTAGAGGGAGTAGGCATGAGGCTGCAGATTGTAATGATGCAATAGCTAATCAAACACACCTGAGTAGAGGGCCAGGAAGCTCACTAAAGAAACGGCTTTATAAGCAGTGCTTGGTCAGGAGAATAGAGAGACGACCACAGGAGCAGAGATGACCACAGGAGCAGAGAGGACCACAAACATAGAGAGCAACAGAAACCCCTGCTACTAAGGAGAGAGAAAGGGGAAAGCTCCAACTACGGAAGGAAAGGCAGTTAAGCTTGCAGTCCTTACAAGGAAGGGACAACTTCCAGGAAGGACAAGCCCATGCTGAAAAGCTCCAGAAAGAAGTCTCCAGGGAAGACAGTGTAAACAGGAGAGTGCCTGGTAGAGGGGATACCAGCAATGCACGTCTCAGAGAACAAAGGTACATTCACACCTCCTTTCTTGAATGTGTGCCAGGTCCTAGAAAGGCTTGTAAACCAGAGAGCCATAGATATGGGAAAGAAAGCTGGGGAAAGCTTTGGAGACCTGTGCAGAAGTTCCTAGATAAAAGCCATATTAATTGTTTGCCAGACCAGGTCCAGCCAGGCTGGAAAGTCTTGGAGAGAACTACTGAAGTAGAACCAGTTTTGCCTAGGGAAAGCTCAGGCTTAGCAGACACCATATCTGAGCAAGTGGATATGCAAACAGACCTTGTAGAATCAGAATCATTGCTACCTGAATATCCTATGGACTGTACTCTCTGTGTAGCTGAGAGTATAGAATCTCTCACAGAGTCATAGCAAAAACAATGCTTTAAAAAATGTCATTGCTTTGTTGAGCTGAAAAGAAGAAGCTTTTTGTGTTTATTTAACCTGTTGAGAGGATCACGTGTGCACATGAGCGGGTGAGGAGTGTTTCCTTGTAGCGCTCCCGGGTCGCCCTAAAAATCTTTGACAAACTCGGCGAAGGAGGCATACAAACGGTGCGGGTGTGAAGGTTTCGGAAATCTGAGTGCTGCGGCATCAATTATAAGGCTGGGCTCGAAGGCGGCGGCATGAAAACGGCCGCAAAGAAGGAGAAAGCTGCTGTTGTGCGGGAAAACAAGATGGCGACGTCCGCAAGAGGCCCGGTAGCGGCGAGCTCTCCAGGGCAGGAAAGTACTGACTCGGGCCCGGACGAAGTGGCCCAAGAAGTAGTTAAACTACTTGAACCTAAATTTGACGTTGTCATGAAGAAACTGGAAGAGATGAGTGAGGCTTTCAGCGAGCACAATAGGAGACTGGAGGAGGTGGAACATCGCGTGGCAGTCTTGGAGGAGGACGAGCTGGCCCTCAAGAGAGCTAACCAGAAACACCAGAAACAAATTGCTGAGCTGCTATTGAAAGTCGATGATTTAGAAAACAGATCACGTCGAAATAACCTCAGGTTGGTTGGAATGCCAGAGTCTTGGACTGGAAGTCAATTATTCACTCTTTTTGAGGAGTGGTTGCCTAAAGAATTGGGCCTCCCTTCATTAATGGGCAAGATTTGTGTGGAAAGAGCTCATAGGCTGGGACAGCTCGGAGCTGGTAATAGCAGGCCGAGGCCGGTGTTGGCACGATTACTGAACTTCCAACATAAAGTTTTGTTGCTGCAGGCATATCGTAAACGGCAGGACCTGAAAATGGATAACGCACAGATCCTCCTCTTCCCGGACTACTCAGCTGCATTGGCGGCTAAGCGCAAAGAGTTTTCGCCAGTATGCAGTGACTTGGTTAAGGCTGGCATTAAGTTTGCGCTCTACTACCCTGCGGTTTTAAAAATTTTTTACAAAGGCGCTGTGCATACTTTTGAGCGGGTGGATGCGGCGAAGAAAATTTTGACTACACTGGGGGCTGAAGGATTGCCGACGCAGACCTGATTTGACTTTGAGCATGTCTGTGGGACTGAGTATGACTCCGGAGAAGACGGGAGAGCGCACGGCCGTGTGCCAGAGCCTGGGATAGACTTTATTTGATTAATGAGGCCCTCTCCGCCATGGCGTACCTCCTGAATCTAAGGGGACGACCTGGAGGTGTATGTACTGTGATCTCACTCCTTTCGGGGGGTGTCCCCGCTTCGGCGGGATTTGCTGATGATCATCTGTAAGGGGCTTTGTGGGAGGGGGGAGGGGAAGTATTTCTTTGGGAAGGTTGTGGATGTTGAGGATGTTTGGCTGTGTGTTTGGATGTGGGTGGCGGGTTGTTGTTTGTGTGTTGGGGGTACTGCGGGGATCAAGGCCTTTGGAACTTGCTATGAGGGGGGCTGTTTGGCAGGAGGGGAGCGAGTGGGAGGGGGGGGAGGGGATGGGGTGTTGGGGTGGGGGAGTTTTTGGGGGGGCGCATGGTCATTGACTCATCCTGGTCACAGAGCTGTGGGCACAGGCCGTTTTACTTTTGTGCTGTGAGCGGCAGGCTACTTGTATGCTCCGAGGACGAGGCTGGGCATCTCTTGGAGCTTGAACTGCTCTATCTTAGAGTGAGGGAATCTTTTTATCCCTTGCATGTCCAATATTAAGTTAGTGTCCTGGAATGTTGGAGGACTTGGCTCTCCCGTAAAGAGAACTCAAGTACTGCAAATGTTAAAAAGAAAAGGGGCTCACATTGCCCTGTTACAAGAGACGCACCCTTAGATCGCAGTATCCTTGTATTAGAACGAAGCCTTCGGGGCCTGCAACGGCGGATTGGTAGGGGTGGGGATGGCAACGCTCAGCGTGAATATACTAGAGCGCAGATGGCTTTGAATGAACTGCTGCAGAGGCGGGCTATATTGTCTCTTCAGTACTATAAGCATCAATTGCATAGATATGGAAATAGAACTGGCCGCTTGCTGGCCCGGCTGGTGCGTGACCCAGGGGGCGCCCGTTTTATACCGGTGCTTAGAGACACTGAGGGTGGATTGCAACATCAGCCTCAGAAAATAGTGCAAGTGTTTCGAACTTTCTATGAAACGCCTGTATAGTGAAGAGCACCGGGATTATGTGAGGGGTAAGGCCTTTCTGCGGGATCTGCAGTTACCACAGATATCCGCTGATGACTTGCTTAGTCTTAATGCGCCATTGACGGTGAGGGAGATTTTGCAGAGCATTAAAAAGGGGAAATCTCACAAAGCACTCGGACCCGACGGCTTTAGTGCTGAGTACTATAAGATGTTGGCGCTTAGGGTGGCCCCCTCCATGGTGGTAATGTTTGATTGGGTGCGGCAGCATGGGGAATTCCCTAGAGATATGAGATGCGCTGATATCTCGGTGCTTCCTAAACCGGGGAAGGACAAGCTGGAGCCGGCTTCATATAGGCCTATATCATTAATCAATTGTGATATGAAGATTTTAGCATCAGTGTTGGCCGGGAGGCTGAACCCCATTCTCCCCTCCTTGATAGCAGACCGGCAAGTGGGTTTTGTCAAAGGTAGGGAAGCCACTAGGAATATTGCTCGATTATTGATGGCCATGAGCTGTTAGCAGGCACAAAGAGCAGGAGATGTTGGAGAAAAGGGTCTTTATTATGCACAGGACACCCCAACGCGTTTCGGCAACGCCTTCCTCAGGGGGAGAAAACTAATAAATACAAACATCATATATTTATTAATAAGTACAATCGAAGAAAATTTAAAACACAGTTAAAAACATTAATAAAAAAGCACCGGCAAAATATGAAGCAAAAGATATGATTCAACATAAAAATACACATAATAACAAAGCAGGGCTGAGGAACCAAACATATATTTTGAGCAATGGGAAGAAGAAAATTTGAACTAAAAATATAAAGGGTGGTGCGGACACATGCTGTATATACCATATAAAGATAATAATAAAATAAATTAAAACAAACAAGACCGTGGAGCTCAAATACATGATAAAAATAAAAATGATAATGATAATAATAAATATACAATAATAAAATATAACAATATAAACATTAAATAAAATTAGATAAAAATATATAATAATAAATAATAATAGAATAATAGTATAAAAAGGTAAAAATATATAATAGTAATAATAATAGTACTAATCATAATGTAAAAAATAGTAAACAACTAGCACAGATCTAAAGTAAGCTGTAATAGTGAGACCAAATTATAATAATAATAATAATAATAATGATAATGATGAACATCAATAAATATGGCATAAAATATAACAGAAATGCACATCAAAAAAAAGGGGGGGGAGGGGATGTGTGATTACCTATAGAATGCACACAAGTATTGAAGATCAAAAGTTAAACTTAAACATTAGAACAGCAGATGAAATCCGAAAGTAAGGTCATAAATACCATAATAAAGGGGCGGAAAAAAATTGAGGGAGTAATAACATATGTGCCTATGCATCTTATAGTAAAATGTAAGAAAGAGAACTATGGTGTACCATTAAAACCTAAATATAAACCCATTTAATAAAAAGCGGATAATCTAAAAAGGACAAAAATACAATAATAAATAGATAAATAATAAAATTGATTAAACAATAAATAAAAAAATACGATAAAAATATGAGTATATATAAAAATATGTATAAATTTGATAAGTATAAATAATTAAATCGTGAGTAAATTATGTATCAATAAAAAACATATTGTGCATCCAATAATGGAATTATATAAGGTGGTGATGAGATATATGCACCAATCAACCAATCACAGTGAGATAAAATCGCGCTCACGAGGATAACAGCTAAAACAAAGAAGATGTAACACTGTATGTGAGACAAGAACACTATTAAAAGTGCATGGCAGAGAGAATAACTAAGCATAGGAAGTGCAGCATTGTGTGTAAGACAAACTCACTATTAAAAGTGCATGGCAGAAAAAATGCATGGCAGAAAAAACACAAAAGTGAAGATAACCCAGGAGGAAAACATAGTTGTGCAACTGGAGAAACCATACCGTATGACTAAACGGACGAATTGAAAGACATAACTGAACAAGAAATTATATAGCCTAAAAGGAAATGCATGAACCCGCGTAGGTGCAATCCTGGGGTGCGAGTCGCAAGGTAATAATCACGACGGCAAATGAAGTAAGAAGCCAACATGCGACAAAATATGTATAACAGTTTACTGCCCCAACTAAAATGCAAGTATAAAAAGGAAAAAAATTTAAAAGAAAGCCATGCAAGAACAATCGCCCACTTAGAGAAATACTCCTAAGAGCTGGGGCAACATGAAAAACTAACAACCGACGAAAGAGCAGACTGGAGCCGCATATAAACTTATCCAATAATGTGAAAGCAAAAAGATAGCGGACGCAGTAAACAATGTGAACCAAATGGAATGGTGCAAAAACAATTCTTAAAACGAAAACAAAAATGTCATGAATACTGCTGATATGAAGGAGAAGGGGCTCACCCATATGCACGTTAGTAGAAGTACAGTACCGCCAAAACAAACTAGTACGAAGCTAGTCACAATTCCCTGAAGGAGAAATTAACAATATCAGTCAAACAGGGAGGTAACTCAGAAAGGCTAAATAATGTAAAGAGAGAATAGCCAAGTAGTACTCACGATCTCAGTAGCCCTCAGTGGCTAAGGACAAATATGTGAGATGAAGTTGTGTCACTGAGAGCAGCGTTCAAGCCAACTGAAAGAATCAGAGAGCCGTGCTGTGCTGCTATTTAAACAGTGGTTTTGGCGCCAATTTTGCAAACATCGTAGTGGTTGGGGGAGGGGTCACGGAACATGTTGCATTGCACAAGTAATTAAAGAAACAGGGAAAAACTTTTTTAACCAACGAACTGTGGTGCTAGGGAAGGATCCTTAAACATGCTATATTTGCAAAAGGAGGTGGATAACCATAACTACTTAGTGAAAATTGCAGAAATGATATAATAAAGGTAATGTGTTACATGGCAAAAAAGGTAGTCAGCCCAAAAAAACTGATAGATCTACCTCCTGATTTAAACCATGAGGTTCCAAGGTATTAAACTCATAAATGAACCGTTGTTCAAATCGTAATAGAGTTTTTTCTGTATTACCCCCCTCCAGTGTGGGATAATAGTTTTGAGCACTGTAAATTTTATATCACTGATGTGATGGTTCATATCTAGCCAATGGGAAACAAGAGGTTTATCCGAGTGCTTCCTAGAAATGTTGCTGCGATGTTCAATTATGCGGGTCCGGATCTGTCTCAGAGTCTTGCCGATGTATAATTTCTGACAAGGACATTTTATCAAATAGACTACATTAGTGGTTTTACAATTGGAGTATTGATGTAAAAAGATCCTACGGCCGGTAACATTATCCAAGAAGAAATTTTTAACTATGATGGCATGGATACACACAGAACAGTTGCCGCAGCTATAGTGTCCCTTAATAGTAGGGGCGGGCCTACTGACTGTAAGAGCAGATGGAACAAGTGAATCAGATAAATTAGAGGTGCGCTTGTAGGCAATCATCAACCTTTTGGTGGCAAAGGCTGGAATAGTGGAGAGAAGATGCCACTCTTGTTTTGAGGATATTAACAATAGCTTTAGAACAGCCAGAGAATGTTAAAGGACAAACCATTCTATCAGAGTGTGTACATGTAGTCTTCTCAAGAAGGGAGGCACGATCGGTGGCACACGCCCTCTGGTAGGCTTTCTTGACGCAAGGTGCAGGGTACCCACGTTGTGCAAACCTACTCATCATATCTGCAGCATGATATTCAAAATCCTTATTATCGGTGCATAATCTCTTAATCCTTAAAAATTGGCTAACTGGGAGGTTATCCTTAAAAGATGGATTATGACTGCTATCATACTTGAGAAATGTATTGCGGTCTGTGGGTTTGCGATAAAGAGACGTTGAGAAACCAGAATTGGATTTTCTGATCAAAATGTCAAGATAGGGAATCTCTTTACTATCGAAATTGCCTTCAAATTGTAAGTTTGAGTCTAATGTGTTGAGCCATGCGTGAAAAATATGTAACAATGTCTCCGTACCATACCATATCATAAACACGTCGTCAATGTAACGCTTCCAAAGAAGCACGTTGGATTGATATGGGTGGCATGACAAAAAAGTGGTTTCGAAATTAGTAACGTATAAATTTGCTATATCGGGCGCCATGGGAGAGCCCATGGCCACACCTTTAATCTGCTTATAGAAGATGCCTCTAAAACAGAAATAGTTCTCGGTCATGGCCAGTTCCGCTAACTGTGTGAGGAAGAATGTCGGAGTGCGTACTGGTTTGGGTCTCATAATTAAAGTATTGGCTATTACCTCCAAAGCAGCCTGTTGGGGAATATTAGTGTATAATGAACGAATATCATATGTGACCAGGAGCACATCTTCAAAGGGACCTTGGAATGACTGTAGGATCTGTATGATATGTGTAGAATCTCTGACATAGTAAGGTGCTTGGGTGACAAAGGGTCTCAAGTGAACATCAAGAAGTTTTGATAAAGGTTCAAAGAGTGATCCAATTGCCGACACTATAGGCCATCCCGGTGGATTCTGTAAGGATTTGTGAATTTTGGGGAGCATATATATGGTGGGAGTAATGGGATGTGAAACTGTAAGATATGCAATCTCTTTTGCGGTGAGATACCCTGCTTCTTTGCCAATGTGCAGCAGAGTGTCAACATTTTGCCGTAGTCGATCAGTAGGATCATCAAAGATTTTTAGATAATATTCTGTATCATTTAATTGGCGCAAAACTTCTGTTATGTATGTGTCTTTGTCTTGTATGACTATGGCTCCACCCTTATCGGCCGGCTTAATAATAATGTCATGATTAGATTTTAAGCTATGAAGAGCTGCCTTTTGAGAGCATGTCAAATTGTAAAAGGGCCTCTTAGTGTGTGTCTTATACAAATTGTCAACCCTACTAAGAACAACCGACTCATATGCAGCAATCATGGTGTTAGGTTTGCATGGTGGTATCCATGTGGATGGTTTTTTTACAACCGAATGATCAACTCCATCATCGTTAGGAGCGTTGGAAAAATAGTCAACAATTTTTAATTTCCGAAAAAATGCTCAAAATATATGTTTGGTTCCTCAGCCCTGCTTTGTTATTATGTGTATTTTTATGTTGAATCATATCTTTTGCTTCATATTTTGCCGGTGCTTTTTTATTAATGTTTTTAACTGTGTTTTAAATTTTCTTCGATTGTACTTATTAATAAATATATGATGTTTGTATTTATTAGTTTTCTCCCCCTGAGGAAGGCGTTGCCGAAACGCGTTGGGGTGTCCTGTGCATAATAAAGACCCTTTTCACCAACATCTCCTGCTCTTTGTGCCTGCTTGGACTTTCTGCAGGAGGTAGCTCCTCCTTGTGTTCCTGGTCTCCTTGGAGCCATGTTTTCTCCGTGGAAAGAGGTCCTCAGCTTTAAAGAGGATGAACTACGCTCTATGCTCCCAGAGGACCCTTTCTACACGGAAGAAGAGGGTGTTCCTGATTTAGAGGATGAGTGGCAAGATTGCGTTTGGTTGACACAGCGCTTAATCAGAGAAGATCTACACGCAGCCTCTCTACTTGAGTTTTGTAGGAGGAAGATGATACCTAGAGGACTACGAGTTCAGAAAGCACCCGGCATGTTCAAGGATGATGAGACTTTTATGTCTAATTGGATTAAGATTTTAAATAAATGTTCCTTGGACTTAATGATTCTTTTAATTAACACATCTAAACGCAGGGCTGAGGCGTTAAAACCTCAAATAGAACAAAAGTTTGAACAATTGAAAAAAAAAAAAAAAAGATATGCAATTTGATATTGAGAAGAGGAAATTTGACCAAAATATGTTGGATTATAAGAAAGGTGTAAAAGAGAAGAAGATTAAAAAATTGAAGTGGGTTGAGGATGATTATAGGTCAAACATGGTGTACTATTGGACCTACAATAAATCCGACCTTAGGGATAGGAAGAGACATTTTTCCTATAGAAGAAGGGAATCACCTAGACAAGGTTACAGAAATAACCCTAGGGGCAATGTAAGGAACAGGTCTAGATCCCGATCAATTACCCCTGAAGCTGAAAGACACACTAAAAGGACAAGACATCATTCACGGGAACAGATCAATCCCTCTGCTTCCTTATTCTCCAATCAACCACCTCCACCGAGAGATAATAATTATGCTAAGAGACGGGATTTTATGATGGACAAATTATGGGAAAAAGGAAAAAGAAAACTTGTCCCCAAAGTCGCCTCAACATCGTCCATACAAGCCCCGACATTCACCGAACAGACAATACCCACAACGCATGAGGACGCACAGTCAGGGCCTAATGGCCAAGAGACAACTCGACTGGGACCTCTAAATGCAGTTGTTAATCTTTCTAAATATTTACCATCAAAGGTAGAGTTGGAAGTTCTTAACAAGGGCCTTTCAATTGTACCTACTAAGTCCCATGATAAGTTTGCTACACATGTTGAGCTGTATAAATTTTTTCGGAAATTAAAAATTGTTGACTATTTTTCCAACGCTCCTAACGATGATGGAGTTGATCATTCGGTTGTAAAAAAACCATCCACATGGATACCACCATGCAAACCTAACACCATGATTGCTGCATATGAGTCGGTTGTTCTTAGTAGGGTTGACAATTTGTATAAAGACACACACTAAGAGGCCCTTTTACAATTTGACATGCTCTCAAAAGGCAGCTCTTCATAGCTTAAAATCTAATCATGACATATTATTAAGCCGGCCGATAAGGGTGGAGCCATAGTCATACAAGACAAAGACACATACATAACAGAAGTTTTGCGCCAATTAAATGATACAGAATATTATCTAAAAATCTTTGATGATCCTACTGATCGACTACGGCAAAGAGTTGACACTCTGCTGCACATTGGCAAAGAAGCAGGGTATCTCACCGCAAAAGAGATTGCATATCTTACAGTTTCACATCCCATTACTCCCACCATATATGCTCCCCAAAATTCACAAATCCTTACAGAATCCACCGGGACGGCCTATAGTGTCGGCAATTGGATCACTCTTTGAACCTTTATCAAAACTTCTTGATGTTCACTTGAGACCCTTTGTCACCCAAGCACCTTCCTATGTCAGAGATTCTACACATATCATACAGATCCTACAGTCATTCCAAGGTCCCTTTGAAGATGTGCTCCTGGTCACATATGATATTCTTTCATTATACACTAATATTCCCCAACAGGCTGCTTTGGAGGTAATAGCCAATACTTTAATTATGAGACCCAAACCAGTACGCACTCCGACATTCTTCCTCACACAGTTAGCGGAACTGGCCATGACCGAGAACTATTTCTGTTTTAGAGGCATCTTCTATAAGCAGATTAAAGGTGTGGCCATGGGCTCTCCCATGGCGCCCGATATAGCAAATTTATACGTTACTAATTTCGAAACCACTTTTTTGTCATGCCACCCATATCAATCCAACGTGCTTCTTTGGAAGCGTTACATTGACGACGTGTTTATGATATGGTATGGTACGGAGACATTGTTACATTTTTCACGCATGGCTCAACACATTAGACTCAAACTTACAATTTGAAGGCAATTTCGATAGTAAAGAGATTCCCTATCTTGACATTTTGATCAGAAAATCCAATTCTGGTTTCTCAACGTCTCTTTATCGCAAACCCACAGACCGCAATACATTTCTCAAGTATGATAGCAGTCATAATCCATCTTTTAAGGATAACCTCCCAGTTAGCCAATTTTTAAGGATTAAGAGATTATGCACTGATAATAAGGATTTTGAATATCATGCTGCAGATATGATGAGTAGGTTTGCACAACGTGGGTACCCTGCACCTTGCGTCAAGAAAGCCTACCAGAGGGCGTGTGCCACCGATCGTGCCTCCCTTCTTGAGAAGACTACATGTACACACTCTGATAGAATGGTTTGTCCTTTAACATTCTCTGGCTGTTCTAAAGCTATTGTTAATATCCTCAAACAAGAGTGGCATCTTCTCTCCACTATTCCAGCCTTTGCCACCAAAAGGTTGATGATTGCCTACAAGCGCACCTCTAATTTATCTGATTCACTTGTTCCATCTGCTCTTACAGTCAGTAGGCCCGCCCCTACTATTAAGGGACACTATAGCTGCGGCAAACTGTTCTGTGTGTATCCATGCCATCATAGTTAAAAATTTCTTCTTGGATAATGTTACCGGCCGTAGGATCTTTTTACATCAATACTCCAATTGTAAAACCACTAATGTAGTCTATTTGATAAATGTCCTTGTCAGAAATTATACATCGGCAAGACTCTGAGACAGATCCGGACCCGCATAATTGAACATCGCAGCAACATTTCTAGGAAGCACTAGGATAAACCTCTTGTTTCCCATTGGCTTAGATATGAACCATCACATCAGTGATATAAAATTTACAGTGCTCAAAACTATTATCCCACACTGGAGGGGGGGTAATACAGAAAAAACTCTATTACGATTTGAACAACGGTTCATTTATGAGTTTAATACCTTGGAACCTCATGGTTTAAATCAGGAGGTAGATCTATCAGTTTTTTTGGGCTGACTACCTTTTTTGCCATGTAACACATTACCTTTATTATATCATTTCTGCAATTTTCACTAAGTAGTTCTGGTTATCCACCTCCTTTTGCAAATATAGCATGTTTAAGGATCCTTCCTAGCACCACAGTTCGTTGGTTAAAAAAGTTTTTCCCTGTATCTTTAATTACTTGAGCAATGCAAGATGTTCCGTGACCCCTCCCCCAACCACTACGATGTTTGCAAAATTGGCGCCAAAACCACTGTTTAAATAGCAGCACAGCACGGCTCTCTGATTCTTTCAGTTGGCTTGAACGCTGCTCTCAGTGACACAACTTCATCTCACATATTTGTCCTTAGCCACTGAGGGCTACTGAGATCGTGAGTAATGCTCGAGGCCGCGGGCCCGGTCCCGCGGCCGTCAGTAACCTGGGCCCGGGCCCGGCCTCGGCCTGCAGTATGTGAGGGGGGCGGGGGGGGGGTGAGGGGGAGGAGGCCGTGCGTGCGGCATTCGAAATCGCTCCGGCGCGTGGTCGGAGCGATTTCATTGGCCCGCGGGCTGAAGGGGGCGGAGCAGTGTCTGCGAGGAGCCGTGTGGCCGTCTCCTTCTTGCCGCGGCTCCTGGGGAATCGGACCCGTTCCCGCCCACCCGCCAATTATGGCGGTGGTTTTGTGTTGGTGCCGCTGGTGGGGGCGGGGTACAGAGCCAGCGCTCGCCGGCGCGGCGCGGGCTTGAACTGGTTTACGAGCAGTGGGGGCGAAGTGCTCCTGGGGGTGGGGCGAGACAGCCCGGTTGGGGGTCTCGGCCCGGTAGCGGGGGGGGTGGGAGCCGGCCTTTGCTACTAGTATGGCGAGGCAGGCGGAGGGGTTTGGGGGGGAGGAGGATGCTCCGCCTTGCTACTAAGATGGCGGGTGGGGGGGCATCCTCCGGCAATGGGGTGTGGGGCTGGGTTATGTTGGATTGTTATATATTTCAGGCCCATGTTGGGTCGGTTGTTACTGGTGTAAATAAAGCTGCGACCAAATGTTTGTACCAAACTACAGTTGTTGGTGAATTTGTGGGGGAATATTATTGTGGGATGCTAAGACATGGTAAGGAGGCGAGGAGGGCCTCCGGGTTACCAGAGTTACTACTTGGCTATTCTCTCTTTACATTATTTAGCCTTTCTGAGTTACCTCCCTGTTTGACTGATATTGTTAATTTCTCCTTCAGGGAATTGTGACTAGCTTCGTACTAGTTTGTTTTGGCGGTACTTCTACTAACGTGCATATGGGTGAGCCCCTTCTCCTTCATATCAGCAGTATTCATGACATTTTTGTTTTCGTTTTAAGAATTGTTTTTGCACCATTCCATTTGGTTCACATTGTTTACCGCGTCCGCTATCTTTTTGCTTTCACATTATTGGATAAGTTTATATGCGGCTCCAGTCTGCTCTTTCGTCGGTTGTTAGTTTTTCATGTTGCCCCAGCTCTTAGGAGTATTTCTCTAAGTGGGCGATTGTTCTTGCATGGCTTTCTTTTAAATTTTTTTCCTTTTTATACTTGCATTTTAGTTGGGGCAGTAAAACTGTTATACATATTTTGTCGCATGTTGGCTTCTTACTTCATTTGCCGTCGTGATTATTACCTTGCGACTCGCACCCCAGGATTGCACCTACGCGGGTTCATGCATTTCCTTTTAGGCTATATAATTTCTTGTTCAGTTATGTCTTTTCAATTCGTCCGTTTAGTCATACGGTATGGTTTCTCCAGTTGCACAACTATGTTTTCCTCCTGGGTTATCTTCACTTTTGTGTTTTTTCTGCCATGCATTTTTTCTGCCATGCACTTTTAATAGTGAGTTTGTCTTACACACAATGCCTGCACTTCCTATGCTTAGTTATTCCTCTCTGCCATGCACTTTTAATAGTGTTCTTGTCTCACATACAGTGTTACATCTTCTTTGTTTTAGCTGTTATCTCGTGAGCGCGATTTTATCTCACTGTGATTGGTTGATTGGTGCATATATCTCATCACCACCTTATATAATTCCATTATTGGATGCACAATATGTTTTTTATTGATACATAATTTACTCACGATTTAATTATTTATACTTATCAAAATTATACATATTTTATATATACTCATATTTTTATCGTATTTTTTTATTTTTGTTTAATCAGTTTTATTATTTATCTATTTATTATTGTATTTTTGTCCTTTTTAGATTATCCGCTTTTTATTAAAGGGTTTATATTTAGGTTTTAATGGTACACCATAGTTCTCTTTCTTACATTTTACTATAAGATGCATAGGCACATATGTTATTACTCCCTTCAATTTTTTTCCGCCCCTTTATTATGGTATTTATGACCTTACTTTCGGATTTCATCTGCTGTTCTAATGTTTAAGTTTAACTTTTGATCTTCAATACTTGTGTGCATTCTATAGGTAATCACACATCCCCTCCCCCCCTTTTTTTTGATGTGCATTTCTGTTATATTTTATGCCATATTTATTGATGTTCATCATTATCATTATTATTATTATTATTATTATAATTTGGTCTCACTATTACAGCTTACTTTAGATCTGTGCTAGTTGTTTACTATTTTTTACATTATGATTAGTACTATTATTATTACTATTATATATTTTTACCTTTTTATACTATTATTCTATTATTATTTATTATTTATATATTTTTATCTAATTTTATTTAATGTTTATATTGTTATATTTTATTATTGTATATTTATTATTATCATTATCATTTTTATTTTTATCATGTATTTGAGCTCCACGGTCTTGTTTGTTTTAATTTATTTTATTATTATCTTTATATGGTATATACAGCATGTGTCCGCACCACCCTTTATATTTTTAGTTCAAATTTTCTTCTTCCCATTGCTCAAAATATATGTTTGGTTCCTCAGCCCTGCTTTGTTATTATGTGTATTTTTATGTTGAATCATATCTTTTGCTTCATATTTTGCCGGTGCTTTTTTATTAATGTTTTTAACTGTGTTTTAAATTTTTCTTCGATTGTACTTATTAATAAATATATGATGTTTGTATTTATTAGTTTTCTCCCCCTGAGGAAGGCGTTGCCGAAACGCGTTGGGGTGTCCTGTGCATAATAAAGACCCTTTTCTCCAAACATCTCCTGCTCTTTGTGCCTGCTTGGACTTTCTGCAGGAGGTAGCTCCTCCTTGTGTTCCTGGTCTCCTTGGAGCCATGTTTTCTCCGTTGGAAAGAGGTCCTCAGCTTTAAAGAGGATGAACTACGCTCTATGCTCCCAGAGGACCCTTTCCTACACGGAAGAAGAGGGTGTTTCCTGATTTAGAGGATGAGTGGCAAGATTGCATTTGGTTGACACAGCGCTTAATCAGAGAAGATCTACACGCAGCCTCTCTACTTGAGTTTTGTAGGAGGAAGATGATACCTAGAGGACTACGAGTTCAGAAAGCACCCGGCATGTTCAAGGATGATGAGACTTTTATGTCTAATTGGATTAAGATTTTAAATAAATGTTCCTTGGACTTAATGATTCTTTTAATTAACACATCTAAACGCAGGGCTGAGGCGTTAAAACCTCAAATAGAACAAAAGCTTGAACAATTGAAAAAAAAAAAAAAAAAGATATGCAATTTGATATTGAGAAGAGGAAATTTGACCAAAATATGTTGGATTATAAGAAAGGTGTAAAAGAGAAGAAGATTAAAAAATTGAAGTGGGTTGAGGATGATTATAGGTCAAACATGGTGTACTATTGGACCTACAATAAATCCGACCTTAGGGATAGGAAGAGACATTTTTCCTATAGAAGAAGGGAATCACCTAGACAAGGTTACAGAAATAACCCTAGGTGGCAATGTAAGGAACAGGTCTAGATCCCGATCAATTACCCCTGAAGCTGAAAGACACACTAAAAGGACAAGACATCATTCACGGGAACAGATCAATCCCTCTGCTTCCTTATTCTCCAATCAACCACCTCCACCGAGAGATAATAATTATGCTAAGAGACGGGATTTTATGATGGACAAATTATGGGAAAAAGGAAAAAGAAACTTGTCCCCAAAGTCGCCTCAACATCGTCCATACAAGCCCCGACATTCACCGAACAGACAATACCCACAACGCATGAGGACGCACAGTCAGGGCCTAATGGCCAAGAGACAAACTCGACTGGGACCTCTAAATGCAGTTGTTAATCTTTCTAAATATTTACCATCAAAGGTAGAGTTGGAAGTTCTTAACAAGGGCCTTTTCATTTGTACCTACTAAGTCCCATGATAAGTTTGCTACACATGTTGAGCTGTATAAATTTTTTCGGAAATTAAAAATTGTTGACTATTTTTTCCAACGCTCCTAACGATGATGGAGTTGATCATTCGGTTGTAAAAACCATCCACATGGATACCACCATGCAAACCTAACACCATGATTGCTGCATATGAGTCGGTTGTTCTTAGTAGGGTTGACAATTTGTATAAGACACACACTAAGAGGCCCTTTTACAATTTGACATGCTCTCAAAAGGCAGCTCTTCATAGCTTAAAATCTAATCATGACATTATTATTAAGCCGGCCGATAAGGGTGGAGCCATAGTCATACAAGACAAAGACACATACATAACAGAAGTTTTGCGCCAATTAAATGATACAGAATATTATCTAAAAATCTTTGATGATCCTACTGATCGACTACGGCAAAAAGTTGACACTCTGCTGCACATTGGCAAAGAAGCAGGGTATCTCACCGCAAAAGAGATTGCATATCTTACAGTTTCACATCCCAATACTCCCACCATATATATGCTCCCCAAATTCACAAATCCTTACAGGAATCCACCGGGACGGCCTATAGTGTCGGCAATTGGATCACTCTTTGAACCTTTATCAAAACTTCTTGATGTTCACTTGAGACCCTTTGTCACCCAAGCACCTTACTATGTCAGAGATTCTACACATATCATACAGATCCTACAGTCATTCCAAGGTCTCCTTGAAGATGTGACGCTCCTGGTCACATATAGATATTCGTTCATTATACACTAATATTCCCCAACAGGCTGCTTTGGAGGTAATAGCCAAATACTTTATTTATGAGACCCCCAACAGTACGCACTCCGACATTCTTCCTCACACAGTTAGCGGAACTGGCCAGGATCCGAGAATCTATTTCTGGTTTAGAGGCATCTTCTATAAGCAGCTTAAAGGTATTTTGTGGCCATGGGCTCTCCCATGGCGCCCGAGTATAGCAAATTATATACGTTAATAATTTCGAAACCACTTTTGGTCATGCCTACCCATATCAATCCAACGTGCTATTTGGAAGCGGTACCATTGACGAAGTGTTATGATATGGTTTATGGTACGGAGACATTGTTACCTATTTTTCACGAATGGCTCAAACACATTAGACTCAAACTTACAATTTGAAGGCAATTTCGATAGTAAAGA
>CM066031.1:502504920-502587636 GCA_033557465.1 Ichthyophis bannanicus
AAGCATCCCTGTCCAAACCACCTCCCTGCGTTTATTTTCCCCTTTTCAAAACCATCCCTCCATCTCACCCCTGTATAGGAAGATATTGATCAGGAGGTTTCCTTCTATGTGGATACCATTGAGGGCCAAGACTGCCCCATCTACCATCTGCTGCAACTTCCACAAGCCCCAGTCCCATCCTTTCTGGGAGCTGTGGAGGAGTTCCCACTCCTCTCGCAGGGCTTTGTAATAGATTGGCAGCAACTGCAGAGCTGAAACAGATTAGCCAGCTACTCAAGAGTTTGGTTGATAGAACAGAGCGGATGTTCCAACTTCTAGGGTGGTTGGTATAAGGCACTAGTCTCATGGTAGCCACCCTAGACTGTACAGTGCATCCACCGCAGTGTCCTCTCATCCATTCTCCTATCCCTGTCAGCTCACCTTCGCCTGCTCCTAGGGGGGGTCACCTTTCCCCCACCCACCAGTTATTTAACATTCAAAATTATACAGTAAATGTTTATGTTATTTTTGCTATATCTGTATTCAGGTTTGTTTTTTGCAATGATATATGAATTCACCACTCTGTTTCGCCATTCTGTCCATATTCCACTCCCACCAGAAAGAGGTCTTTTTTGTATAGTTTTAGTGCACTTTATGATACCACCGTCTTTCATTAGATTACGAAGCAGTTTACAATTTTAAAAAAATCACCCAATTAAAGCAAAGGATAAGAAAGCGAATGCCATTTTTGAGACAGATAACATCACATAAAAGAACCCATTCAGACATACTGAAAGAGCAGAAGTAATACCCAGGAACCACTGAGTTGCCAAAAGCTACAGAGAACAAGCGGATTTTTAAACTTGCTCAAAAGGATTTATGAACTGGTTTGGAGATTATTCCACAAAAGAGGACCAAGACACAAAACAGCTGCAGATCATCTAGATTCAAGTTGAGCGGAGTTTGCTGGGGGAAGATGCAATTTATTATCATGAAGGGAGCACAAAAAGCATCCACATATAACATGTGGAATGGTTAGTGAAAAAAGACGTACCAGTGCATAAGGATCTGTGTACTAAAACTGTAGCCTTGAACTGTATACAAAAAGCAATGGGAAGCCAATGATATTGCCTAAGGAGACGTGTAACATGATCAAAATTTGTGCATTAACTAAAATACATATAGCAGTATTTTGTACATTTTGGAGATGTTTGTGAGAAAGACCACCATAATGATATTGCAGTAATCAAGGCGAGATGTAATAGAAGCATAATCGCATATGCAACAAAGGAGTATCCAAAAAAGGATACGGAAAGCAAAGTTTACAAAGAGCTGGAAAAATATTATGGAGAAGCTGATAAATCTGTTTCTCAACTAATGGATAGGACTCTGTCAATGGAAATAGACTATTAGTAAGGATTGGTGAGATATTGGGACAAGCAGGGGCTGCACTAGGATGATGTGGGGTCATGTGCGGAGTTCATTGCAGGACCTCTTTTGCATATCCTCAGGGCCTTATTTCCATACATATTTGCATAACAACAATGACAAGTGGACTTATTTGGTCAGTGCTATGACCAGTTTAATGATAAGGAAGAAAGATATAAAATGAGAAAAAAACCTCATAGCTGGAAATTCAAATTAGTCGTGCAGGCTAGATTAGACTGTGTCAGAGCTGGAAAAACCCAGAAATCAGTAACAGTGAAGCTATCAGGCCACAAGACTAAACTAAACTGAAATATTCCCTTAAAGTTTGAGATTTCCTTGAATCTAAACCAACACAATATTTGAAGTTAAGACCAATCCATGTAGCATCAATAACACAAACTACAAACCTTAAAGACTTTCCATATTCCAGTATCTCCCCTCCCCAAAAACACAACTTGACGCCACACAGCAAACAAAAGAAAAAAGTTTAAAAACACAGCACAGGACCTATAGAGCAAATCTACCATTCTATAGCAGCACTAATTTTCAAAACTCACACAACACCGAGCCTACTAGAAAAGGGCAAGGGCGGCTCTATCATGAGGCAGGGTAAGGCGACTGCCTCAGGTGGCAAATTTTGGGAGTGACAAAAAATGCCCCCAAAACACCCCAACGGTGGCTGCCTTACTCTACCTTCTGTTTTTTAAAAAAGTATTCTGCCACTTCCAAGAGGTCTGCTGCGGTCACGTCATGATACCCCTCCACCCCCCCCCCCCCCGCGACTGGTGAAGAAGCAGGCGGTGGCAGCAGGAAACAAATTTGGAAAAAAACCAAAACCAAAAGTGCGGGGTCTTCGTGACTCTGGCGTGTTTGGAAAGCCCTGCTGCTTTCCGCCCCCTTCTGATGCATCAGAAGTGAGCAGGAGAAGGTAGGGCCTTCCAAGCATGCTGGAGTAAGGAAGACCCCACTGTTCAACAAACAGAAGCCTGACTCCCATCTATTACATATAATAAATACAGGGGTTCTTTGGTGAGGAG
Source organism: Ichthyophis bannanicus (assembly GCA_033557465.1). Lineage (NCBI taxonomy): Eukaryota > Metazoa > Chordata > Amphibia > Gymnophiona > Ichthyophiidae > Ichthyophis > Ichthyophis bannanicus. The sequence goes on from CM066031.1 coordinate 502,507,365, forward strand.
AGGGTTAGTAAAGAATAGTCCTTTAAGAGCGTCTGGTGAAATGTGCTCTGTCGCTGCTTTACAGAGCATGGGGAAATGAAGGTAACTGGTAGATCGCAGGGTTCTCTGACAAACGCAGACTCCCTCCTTAGTCTTGAGTCAGTTTAGATAGAATGCTCTCTCCTCTTCCATAACCCGGAATTATTTAGGTTACAAGAAGCATCCAACAGTTTCTTTAACCCTTTATCATCTCTTTCTTCTTCCCTGTTCCAGAGAATGCTCAAAGAAAAAGACCCCACGCCTTCTTTTTTAGTAAAAATGGTAAAAATGATTAAGGAAGAACTCTCTCTCTCTTTCTCCAGATGCTAGGGATAGAATGATTTGCTCCTCTCCTCTTTTGTCTAAGGAGAAATTCCAAGTTCCCTCCTTCCTTTTCATTTCTCTTCATCCGTTCTCTCCCTCAGTTTCCAAACTCTTCTCCTTAATTCCTTCTATCTCTCATCCCTCACCTCAGTTTAGCCTGCCCTCACTAACATGAAAGCAAGCAGTAGAGGGAGAGGATGAAAAAAGGGGGAAGGCACTAGATGGTGAGAGAGGGGAATACACAAGATAGGGCAGGAGAGAAGGGGAGAGATGATGGACACAGGGAGGGCAGAAGAGAGAAAGAGGACGGAGAGAGTTACAGAGTGGGAATAATTGGCAAGGGAAGGATAGAGAGATGGGTATGACAGGGCTGAATTAAATATTTAAAAGTTGCATGAAGTTGCAGTTAAAAAATGAAGATTGAGAACTGGATGGTATGAAGGAGAAATGAAATTTGAGTTGATAGAGAAAAATGGAAGAAAGCCAAAAGGAAAAGATCAGTGTCAGAGATGGAAGGAAATGAAGAAGACAGGAGGGAAGAGAAGTGGCAGATGGACCAGAGACCCTAAAGGTGAGTTAAGAGAAGACAAGGAAAGCAGAAACCAGAGACTTGGATCACACAATTAAAAAATAAAAAAATGACCAGACAACAAAAGGTAGAAAATTTAAATTTATTTTCAGTTTAGTGATTGGAATATGTCTGTCTTTGGACTTCCCAGGCCTGATAGTCAACTTGCGACAGTCAGCATTTTAAAAGTGTCTGACCACCATGGTCAAAAGTGAAACCAGATATTCAGTGCGAGAATCTGGATATCCTCTGGCAATGAATATCTGGTTTCAGCCCTGACTGGCACAGTGGCAATATTCAGTCGCTATCCAGATAGCTGAAACCGCATAAGATTAGGACAGTTATTGAGATGACCTGACTTTATACTGGCATTTAGCTGTTTAGCAGGCTGAAAATCGCTGTGAACCAGCTAAGTGCTGGGACTACTCTCGTCCTGTCCAAAGACCACCCTGGAACCCTCCAACAGTGCCACAGTGCTTAGGGAGATATTCAGTAGTGCTGGCCGGTTAGTGCTGAATATCCCTCTCAGCGGGATTTATCCATAGCAGGTCCCACTAACCAGACAAACCCCTTTGAATGTTGGGCTATATGTACATATTTTATCTTTATATGCTGCACAGTACAGAGGCTTCTGGCAGCTCTTTCTGTTTCTCTGGCGTATTGCATGCAGAGTCTGGGTTTTGGGGATTTCAATTTAATTTTTGTCTACATAATTTTATTTTAGTTTGTGTTAGTCTATTTTATACTTGGTGAGGATCTAGCTTAGTGTGTGACCAAGGCCAGGTATTCTATTAGCATGGAGTTTCTATGTAAGGATCAATGGTAATCTGGCTTGTTTGGTTTTCTGACTGGGTGTATGGATAATTCCAGGGCCCACTACAATAAAAATATTTGGGAGGATGTTTACTAAGCTTGTTTAACAATTAATGCGGCAGATAGCACATGCTATCTGGCTGTGTTAACAGAAAATGCAGTGATTTTCTGTGCTTCTTTGCAGAAACCATGTTATCTGCAAGAGTGTGCAGAATATGGATTAGAGAGTGTTTGTGTTTGTGCAATGCGCGGTTACTGTGGGTGTCAACAGCGTGCAGTAACCGTCAAAGTTGCAGACAACATGGGTGCTCATAACGCCACGTCAGTGGGTGGCATTATGTGCATCGATGCTACTGCTGGGGAACGCTCTATGCAATTTTGGTGCATCCTCTGCTGGGGAAATGCTGGGCACGCTCCCAGTAGATAACGCACAGCTTTTGGCAGCTAAAGCCATGCTATCAGCACTTTTTTGCCACATCAGCTGCAAAGGCCTAACGTTCGTTAGTAAACAGATTCTCTTAGCGTACTGCTCTTTTTCCCGGTAGGCTCCTTGTGTGAGATTTGGAAATTGATACTCTTACGGTATGGTAGATTTTCTCTACAGGTCCTGTGTAATTTTTGTAAGGTTTTATATTACCCCACCATATGCCCATGACTGGTGAAGGTTTATTGCTGATACTGAGTTGATACCAGAATCAGAAATTATTTTGTGTATGTTGACAGTGTTCCTCCCAGGACCTTTTGAATGGATGACCACCCAGCTGATTTTACTGACCATCTGGCTAACGGAATCATTGTAAATAATGAGCAGGAATGGAAAAAGGAAAGACGACTAATTATGTCGTCTGATGCCAGGCAGCTTATAATGTGACCCACCGGGCTACACCTTCATGCACATGGCTGGCAAAATTTCTGGGGAGAATAATGGTTGAGGTCTATGGGGAAATGTCCTCTGCACTCATTATTGGGAGAAGGATTTCTTTGGATGTATAATATATGTTCAAAAATAAAAAGTGAGAAGGACAGCACAGTTTATAACACCAAAATATGATGTTTTAATCTTTTTTTACATAACACTGTACATAGTTTTTCTCCCTGTCATCCAAGTTTGTGTCCCTTGTTTATTGTAAACTCAATGTAACATGTTACATTGCTGTATATTTTGTTCAAATGTAAACTGCACTGATTGTAATAGCGCGGTATATAAGAAATGCAACTAAATAAATAAATAAATAAATAAAATAAAATTAGCTGTGGTTCTTGCTTTTTCGTTTTGCTCCTGGTTTGTGATCATCAGGCATCTCGTTTGTTTCTGCAGACTGTATAGTTACATTAGATAGCATGCCAATCCAGTGTGCAATGTCAGGGGTCAATATGTTTTACATTAATTATATAGCCTGGGAATCTAAGCTGCTACATTTTTTTGCTGAATAAAAACAGCATAAAAAAATCATATATAGCCTGGGAATATATTGCTTTCTTTATTTGTGGGGTAACCATCTGACTGGTGCGGGGAGGGGGGGGGGTTCTGACTAGAGCTTTGGGGAATTGCTTCTATTTTGGTTGCGGGGAGGGGGGAGGCACCAGCTTATCTCTCGCCTCAGATTGTTCTGAGTCGCCCCTGGAAAAGTGCAGTACCACAAATATTGCTGTGACCCCTAGAAAATCCATATACCTACCAGGAAAACTGAACAAGCCAGATTTCTACCGATCCTTATACAGAAACTCATTGCTGACAGAATAGCTGACCTTAGTCACACATTTAGAACATAGATGAACTCTGACCAGGTAGAGAATAAGGGATCGCAAACTTAAAATAGAAATATGTAGACAAACATTAAACCAAAACCTCTTGAAGCCAGGCAATGCACCAGAGAAACAGCAAGAGATGTGTATAAAGACACCACGTTAATTACAACAGCTGACATATTCCAATTGCTAAATTTAAAGGAAAATTATTTTTTCTACCGTTGTTGTCTAGCCGTTTTATTTTTCTAACTGAGCTGGTTCCAGTCATTCTTTTCTGGTTTCTTTGTGTCCATTCCCATTTTTCTCTCACCTCTTGTTTTCCTCTGCCCTCTCTACATGTCTTGGATTTATTTATTTATTTTTATATTTGTAAATTCTACAATGTCTGCTAGAAAAGCAAAAGAAAACTCAATTAACAAAGAAAAACACCAAAATAATACAGACATAATATCAGCCCCAAATAGAAAGGAGAAATAGTCCACATCAAGAGATTCAGTCCTGGACATATAACAGGAAATAACAAAAAGAATCAAGGTAACCAAGCCATAATGGAGGCCACAACATTAGTAGACCTTAGCCGCCCCATTTATATCCCCTCTTTTGGGACAAGAATTTCTCAAGTTGGGAAATACCAGTGAAGGTAAATGAATCCCCATGCAAAGTGATTAAACATTTGCAGGGAAAACACAGGAAAAATGTTGCCCCAAGCGAAATAACTCTGGGTTTCAAATTAAGAAAGTGTTTCTGCCGAAGCAGTGCACTACGAGTCACATCAGGGAAAATATTTATACGCTATCCACAGAATTGGATTTTATTTTTTTTGAAAAAAGGCTTTTAGAACGCTAACCTTAATAGACTCTGATAAAAAAGTTACTAATAATGTGGATCGGCGAGTAATATTATCCATAGAGTCCTCCAGGAAAACAGTCAGGTTCTGGGTAACAGATGGAGACTGAAGATCAAAGATGCCCTCTGAGGGATTAACGACCCTTTGTCGGGTAGCTAGGTAATGTGCAGAAAGAAATTCAAGACTTTCAGGTAAACCCAGCACTTCAGAAAAATATTTTATTAATAATATGTCAGGAGCTAGCAGATGTGTCTGGGGAAAATTTAAAAACCGCAAGTTACGGGTCCGAGATGAGTTCTCCAGTTTCTTCCACTTTCGTATGAAGAATTAAAGAATTGGCAACATGAATCACATGAACCTACTGTATTGAAAGCACCTGAAATTCTAACCTAGAGACCGCACTATTGGTAAAGGTCGTTCTATTATCAAGTTCTCGCAGACTGCTGTCTTCCTGTGAAAAAATACATAATGAAAAAACTGTGGAGCCCAATTTAAGGTCCAAAGACCTAATTGCACTCCAAATATCCTACAAGGTTATATCTCCTTCGGAGGGACTAGTTTGAGGGTGCAACAGTAGCCCCAGATTCCCAAGATGTTGCCAGTTTAGGAAGCGGCAAAGCTACAGAATCTGAAAACTGCTTGCCTGGGAAAACAAACTTCAGCTAATGTAGAGGTCAACTGAGGAGCAGGAAAGGGCAAGTTTTTAGAATTTACATTGATTATCTTTATATTTTGCACAGTACAGGGGAAATGCATCACTGCTTCTATTTCTCTGTTGATTTGTCTTTTTGGAAGTGATGTCTGTCACAGGATGAATGGAGGAGAGGCAGGGTAATGATTCCTCTTCCCTCCTCCACACACCTTGTTGCTCAAACTTGAAACTAAGATGGTGTCCTTATCATCCCCTCCCCCCACAATTCAGATAAGGGTCCCAGATTTGCCAGCAAAAAATCTGGTAACCTTAACCTCCATCCCAGTCGGAGACACCATCACCACAAATACCCCTCCATTTCCACTAACAATCCCCCTCATCCATTCCACATCTCATAGATATTCCCTCCCCCTAGCCTCACACAGATACCTTTCCATCTCTGAACCTCAGACACCCCCAAAATCCCCTCCTCTAATCCATCTCACACATGATAGTCACTGTCTCCAGCTCCCACAAGTAACCCACACCCCCATCACTAACTAAACTTTACAGACACCCCCACAAGCAATTCCCTCCCCCATAAAACCCCATATTTCACATGTCCCTACCCCCAATCTCAGAAACCCATTCTATCCCCTCCCTCTCATTTATCCCACACATCACAGACCCCTGCATAACACCCCCTCCATTCCTATACATCACTGGAACCCCCACAGAGAATCAGTGTATGCCAAGGCTGTATATTCCTAGAGCTGAAGGAGGGCTAGGCCTCATAGAGATTGATTATTTATTTATTTACATTCTCTTATATACCATGCTATTCAGCATCAGTGTGGTTTACATTGAACAAATGGAAATTACATTGAACAGGGCATTATGACTATTTTACAGGGAACATGGGCTATGGAGGGTTAAGTGGCTTGCCCAAGACCACAAGGAACACCTGTGGGACTAGAAACCCCAGTCCTTCCAACCCAAGGTTGCTGTCCTCTAGTGGGATTTGAACCCCTGACCTTCCGGCCTGAAGTACCTTTCCCCAACCACTAGGCCACTCCTCCTCATATATTACACCTACAGAGTTCTATCATAGGCCTCCAGGCCCACCTAACCGCATCATCAGATTCAAATACGCAAAAAGTGCTGAAATATGAAATTAAACATTCAGTATCTGTCTTTCTTGTCAAACCTGGACAAGTGTTCTGATGACCAGAAGGAATGAGCGAGAATCCACAAACACACAGGAAAGGAAGCAACAGAATTTTCAAAACAAGAGAAAAAGCTCTTCAAATTATTAGATCAGCAAACAAGGAAAAACTTGGCAAATGCACAAATACAGTGAGAAATGCAAAGTGTTACTCTAGGAATCCTTTGTCGATCAAGAACAGATACATGAATGGTTAAGGAAAGGTGAACGGAAACCGAAGTATGAGAGATTACTAGTTGCAGCCCAGGACAGTGGATTACGGACAAGATGGTTTACAGCGAGCATTGAAAAAATCTGGCAAAAACAGACATATGTTGATTCAGTAAGAAAGACCTGGAATCAGTGACTCACCTCATAGCTGGCTGTGGAGTTCTGATGGCAGAAAACATCTATACAGAAAGGCACAGCAAAGTAGCATGCCTTATCCATTGGAATCTCTGTAAACATTACAATATCATTATGCCTGAAAAGTACTGGGATCATGATCTTAAGAGAATTGCAGAGAATGAAGAGGCTAGGATCATCTGGGACGATCCCATTCTGACAGATACGAAACTGGATGCAAGGAAACTCGGCATAGTGGTAAAGGAGAAAAACACCAGAACTGCATTAATAATAGAGATATCAGATCCAAGAGGCAGAAGATCCTAAAATATCAAGAAATGCAGTCAGAGACCAAGAAAATGTGGCAGAAAGATACAGAAATATTTCCCATTGTACTGAGAGTCAAAGGCTTGATAAAGACGAATTTCCAAGCACATCTTGATAAACTACCCGTACATGTTACGTCTTACAAACTCCAGAAGGAAGCTCTCTTTGGCACGATGCAAGTACTATGCTGAGTGTTAGCAGTAAATTTGAGAGACTGAGATCAAACTCCACATGTGCTGGCTTAGAAGAGAGGTTTATGACTGTCATGGTATGCACAAAACTAACCCATTTGGAGAAACTGCCTCGAAACAACCCCTTCAACCCATACCTTACACCCCAAAGCCTGGCATTAAGCTGTGCTGCACGTTGGAGAGATGGGATATTTCTATTGCGGGTGCATTAGAGCTGAATTAGCACAGCCTGGTGCCATCCAGTTACTTGGGCCTCCTCTCCAGCCTTGCCCACCTCTTTCTCTTCTGGCCCTGGACCCCCCTTCCCAAGCAGAGTTCAGTCATTCACCAGCCGGACCCAGGCTCTTGGGGGCCAGCTCCATCTCCTTAACTTACTCTAAACGGGCACCAGTCCTGCTCTGGCAGCTCTCCTGAAGCTCTGGAGCAGAGTCCAGACCCAATCGCGGTGGCCACTATCCTGGCCTGCTCTTCTCATGCCTCCTGGATCTCCACCACCAGAACAGCATCATCGCGGGCGCAATGACAGATTTCTGATGCCAGCTGCAAGCTCATCTGCAGCTTCAACTTAAAAAAAAAACAGCTTTGCCTGTCACTGCTCCCTATAGCCATGACAGCCTGATCGTGGCTCCTATGCTGTGACTGTGGTTGCGATCGTGGCTTTTTTTATCTTTTAAACTTCCGCTCTTATTCTCCTTCTGCTGGTTCCCCCTCCAGGACAAAAATCAATCAGGCTTGCCATGGAGCAAGGTAATATATTTATAGGGGCTTCTCTCTATGTTTTTCCTTTTCTTTTTTTAATTTGAGGCTCCTCTTTATGCTTCATTTTTCCCCCCTTGTCTACAAGTCTGGTGATAGTGCAGCAGTGAGTAGGAGAGGGAAATAGAGTCCATCAGCTGGAGGTGAGAGCAGGGCCCTGTACAGAATGGAGCCATGTGCAAAAAATAAACCCACACATACCTAGGGCCGGCCTGTGGGATAAGAAGTAGCACTTATAAACCTGGTAGCTATGGTTTTCACTAAATTCAGTCTGCATTTGAAGGTCTGCAACCACTGAGCAATGTCAGAGAAACAGGAATTCAGTGAAGGTAAGTCTGGTGTCCTATAGCTTTATGGAACATGATGCAACCAAAGCTTGCTTTTGCAAGACCTCTCTGATGTGGCTGCACTGACTTTGCGGGCAAATCCTCTGCCCTTGTTAAAATGGGCCACTGCTGGGAGAAGGTGACACGGAAGAAAAATCAGTCAACCCTCTGCTGCAAGTTTAGACTTCCATATGGCCTTGTGTAGCAGGGTCTTCCCTGGGGCACTTCCCAGTAATTCTCCAAGCAAACAGCAAGACCGGTTCAGTTATGTCAGTAGAATTTTATTAGCCGGTTCTGGTCAGAAGTTAGAAAAACCTCTTAGTACATAGCATTAAATTATCTTTACAGAAAACACATCAAGTGATTGTACATGGTTGTGTTGCTAAAAGCACGGGATGCATAGGTCTGCAGAAGATCGCAGCTCATAGAATCAACACACATTTCACTTGGCCCACATACAACTCCTTTATTTCTGTCAAACGCATTTTGATACTTAGCTCACAAATTGCAGGTCAAGATAGCAGAACTGGTTCTGGGACCCACAGCACCCCCAGAGCTGCAGTCCTAGCCTTAAACAGCCCATGGGATGTTATGACTTGCACATAAAACATATTAATTAAATCAAATAGTAGAACTCGTTATTGAAGGTAAGAACAAGGAACATACCGTAGTCTTAAAATGAGCCTATACCTTAATGTGAAGAAGACAAAGATCCTAATAACTGGCAAAATCAATCATTTCATCTTTGAAGAACAAGAAATAGAAATGGTAGAAAGCTTTAACCGGCTTGGATCAATAATAAAGACTGAAACAGGTGGAAGGGGAAGTGGGGGCCAAGATAGCGCCGCTTGTAAGCCGGTGCTCTGTTGGCTCCTACTTTTGCTTATTTCCTCTTTTGTGTTATCTTCAAAATGCTCTGCAAGTGTAAGGCCAAAGTTTGGGAGCTTCCGAAGACTAGCATGACTGTTCCCTCTGGTGAGACCTGCTGGTGCAAAGGGAACTCGGGAGCTAAGCTTGATAGGAGTGGCAGGAGCAGAGGGAGGCTTTCTGCACCCCTCAGAGCTGCAGGTCACTCTAAGCCCAGAGACACGATCATCTCCAGTGCATCCCGCACTCTATGGCATGGAAGCAGTGGAGGCCGATTCTCTCAGAGAGGGGAGAGTTGGGGCCGGTACGCCAGGGTCTGCGAAGAGTTCCATGGCATAAGCTATCATGGCCGTGATGACGGCTGGAGTGGCAGAGAGCTCAGCTGCTACAGGGGGACCCTCACTGCCTGCGGATTCGGAGGAAGGTGTGCTTACTCACTTGTTGTCTGCTTTGGGAGAGCAGGAGGTTAAGCCAATGAAGTCTCTTCTTGTTTGTCCAGTAGCTGTTACTTTGGACTCTCTTTGGGAAGGCTTGCAAGCATTGGAACTCTCTTTTTCATCCCAATTTGGTGCCCTCCAGAGTGCTCTAGTTTCCATTGCTCAGGCTGCAGATCAGCAGAAGCAAGAGGTGACACATTTAAGCTCTAAGGTAGCCTTCTTGGAAGCCAAAGTGAAGGACTCTGCAACATTTTCAGGTACTGTTATTAAAGATTTGTCTAATGTCCATGGGAAGATTGAAATGTTAGAGAATTCTGTTAGGAAAAGGAATCTATGCTTGTTGAATTTTCCACATGTCCCTGCTGTTTCACCAAAGGAGTTGTTTATTTCTTATTTTACCTCTATATTGAAAATTCCTCAGGAATCTGTTCCTCCTTTGGTAAGGATTTTTTATTTGCCAGCTGCCAAGCGTAAAGACCATGGAGCTTCTTCACCCGCCCATTCACCTCTAATGAATTCTCTAGATCTGACTGGGTTCCTAGAGGCTTCAGATCTAGAATTTGTTCCGAGGGCTACCCTGTTGCTGACTCTGGTGCTTGAAACTGATCGTGACTTTCTTTCGAAACTTTACTTTAAAGTTAGGAATGAGCCCTTTATGAGGGGGGAGGGGGCAATTAGGATGTTTCCTGATGTTTCAAAAGCCACCCAGAAATGCAGACAACAGTTTTTTTCTGTTGCGCCCTCAGGTGTTGCAGTTAGGAGGGTTATTCTTCTTGTGCTACCTGGGTAGATGTTTGATTAAATACCAGGAAGCTAGCTACACTTTTTTTGAGCCTGCATACCTAATCAATTTGTTGCAGGCAAGAGTGTAGCTCCATCTCAGCAGCATATTGCTCCTGTAACTGCCCCCTCTGGGTGAGGTGGGGGTTTGGTTCGTGTACAATAAGATTCTGCACTAGTCTTGTGTCTTATTTCCTGGGAAGTTTTCTTCTGAACATGTCTTGGCCTTCACTTCAACTTGAGGGCTAGTGAATCTACTTCTTTTGGTTGTATGTAACTGTTTATGAAGATTGTTTGCCTTCTTTGCTTCTTTGTTTTCTTTTCTGTAACAAGCTTTTGTGTCTTGTGTAATGTTAAAACGGCATAAATAAAACAAAAAAAATAAAGACAAACAATAAGCAGTTAAGAAATGTGATGACGCATTGTTCATGGCAGAACAGCTATGAAGGACCTGGATACGATTTTTAAGTGCAGAAATGTATTTCTGTCTACAAAATTTAACTTGTCCAAGCCATGGTATTTTCAATAACGTCATATGGAAGCAAAACTTGGAGAGTGAAGAAGAAAGACAGGAAGAAAATTGGTTCCTTTGAATTATGGATGGCTCCAAAAACAAATCAACTTGTACTAGAGGAGATCAAAACTATTTTCCCTAGAAGCTCAAATGACAAGATTTCGACTTTCATACTTTTAACACATCATGTGTAGAAAAAGAGTATTAGATACTCCTGGGGGAATTCTGCACAACTACGCAATGCAGACTTTGCACAGAATTCTTCCTCCCTGCAAAATTTTTCAGTGATCTAGAGAATTTGGTCAAGAGTCACGACTGTGCTGAGATCTGCTCATAGGGATCCCAGCCACTGTGGCAGAAGTGCAGAACAGGGTCAAGATCGTGGCCGGGAGAGACAGTGTTTTGCCTGCAGAGATCCCAAACCCTTGTGAGCAGTGGCATAAGTTACAATGAGGAGCCCCAAGCAAAATTTTGCTGAGGGTCCCCCATTGTCACTATGGTGGTGCCCCCCCATCCCTGTGCAGGCCTCCCCTTTGTGCGGGCAGCGGCAGTAGTGGCAAACTTACTTTATTGTGTTTGACGCGCTTCTCTGCTCTTCTAAGTTTGTCATGGGTCTGGTGGCTGTTCCCAGCCAGACTGAAGTCGCACGGTGTGGCTATTATTGTGAGACTTTGGCCCGGCTAGGAACAGTCACTGAGCCCGTGGTGAAGCAAACTTAGAAGAGCAGAGCAGTGCAGCAAACATGATAAAATAAGTTTGCCATGTTGCTGCTGCTGCTGCTGCCACTGTGTGGGCCCCCTCTCGACCCGGTCCCCTTTCATTGTAGAGGCTGCTTGGGTGGAATTTATGCAACCGCCCGCCCTGGCATACACACAGGCACCCCATCTCCACATCACACACACACACACACACACACACACAGAGGCAATAGACATCATTGTGCTACTGCCAGTATTAGCAAAAATCAATATCTCTAGTTATGGGGCATATTACAGTACTTCTTAGGGAATTCTGCCCTATATCCTAAAAATTCTGCATCTCTGAGAAATAACATTTTTGCTGAATTGTAGTTTCATCAGTTATATTGTGTTATTTTGACAAACAGAGTTGCTGAATTTCCAGATACTGTATGCAGAATATTTGCAAAGAATTCCCCAAGTGTAATTAGAGAAAGACATAATGTTTGGCAAAGTTGAAGGCCAACACAAAAGAGGAAGACCGGCTATGTGATGGATCATGCAATAACAACTTTTATGATGCCACTATTAATAATTAGCTGCCTGACTGAAGACCGAACACAATTTAGAACAACTATCCACAGGATCTCCATGAATCAACATTGACTGAGCTGCACTTAACAAGAACGATAGAGCTCACTGCAATCATCGCTCTTCCATTCTTAGAGCAAACAGGACATACTTGTTATCGGCTTTAGAAATGCCGTGGTCTGGTGGCTCATAAGGCAGCGCAGCCACGGGAGCAAGAAAAGTGCTTCTGTGGCTGTTTAAATCAGCTGAAAGGGGGCGAGGCAGTGAGGCAGGCTTTGGGTCCCCTTAAGTACTATGCACCCTAACCAGTGCTTTACTGACATGTCTATTAAGCTGGCTCTGTGTCGTTGGGGGGACGCAGGGCACAGCAGCAGAGCCACTTGATCCGAAGCCAGCGGCAGCAGTAGCAATAAGTTGGCATTGACACTGAGCAAAGGGAGACACACAGGCACTACATGACTGCAGCATGAGGTTGGCGTGGGGCCTCTTGTTCAGTGGGGCCCTATGTCAACAACATGCTTGTACATGTGTAGGGTTGGCCCTGTTTGAGATCCCATGCTGTCCATGACATAGAGTTCACCAATGCAATGAAGGTGTAGGCTTGACATGCGTGGAACATTATTTCAGGATCAAAACAACAGGGTAGCTACACAAACACTTGCACGGAACTCAGAACTGCATATTAGGAGCAGTACCGTACTTAGCCCTGTGTGAGTGGTGAAGATGCAGAGGGCGCAATGGCTTAGGGGGCACATTTCAGCTGCCTGCTGTTGCCCTGTCTCTGTCACTTTTTGTTCTCTCAGTGGCGGCAGGGCAACAGCAGGCAGCCGAAATGCACCCCTAAGCCCTTTTGTGGGTCTTTCTGCAGGTCTGGTCCCTCCCTCCTCTGATGCGACATTGGAGCCGGGGGGATCAGATCTGCTGCTGCTGGTGACTTGCACATTGGGCACACGCACCCCCCATATCTCCATCCAGTGCTGCCTGCTCTTGCCCTGCTGCTGGAGCTGCCATGGAGAAAACAGAGGGCGGCAGCAGCAGGGCAGGAACAGGCAGCAGCTGAACTTAGGTACGGGGAGGAGAGGCGGTGTGTGCCCGTTGTGCAAGTCGCACAGGGTGCAATTCTGGCTCGGTACAGCCCTGATTAGGAGTGAGCATGGGGCCAAGGCCTCTAAGATTGTCCCCCTTCCCCAACCTACTTTACAAGGGCTTTCAGGAGTAGCCATCATAAAAGAAACCCCAGAAGAATATTCAGAATGTACGGCAGCCTCATGTAAAGGGGAAGAGAGCCCATCTCAGGCAGCAAAACATTCCATTGTCTTTAATTTACTCTCACACAGATGCTTTCTCTCTGTACTATCCCAGCATTCATTAGCTATCCTTCTCAATAGTCTAGGTTTTAGATATGTGTGTGGCATGGCTATTGAAGTCAACATGTAGAAGAATATGTAAGTTTAAGACAAAATGCCACTTACCCCAACAAAACAAATGGCTACACTGAACCTTTACAAAGCCATCAATCAAAGGATTCTCATATGGGGTGCTTGATATCTAGTCATTCACATCCTTTGGCTAAACTTTAGGTCAACAGTGCAACCACAATCCTGGCCGGAGGGTACACGGGACATCATTGCAATGGTGACAGTAGCTGTGGCACACATGAAAAGCATGGCTGACTTGGGATGGACTTTAGGAACGTACAGAGTAGGCTGAAATGTGAAGGCTAAGCTGTGACCCCCCATAGGCAGACAGGATTTTACCTCACCAACTCGGAAGATGACTTCTTTATAGGAGGAATAATGTATAATGACCTCAAGGGTCCAGGGGAGGTGCATGGAGCAGCCTTCCAATGGAGGGGATGGAGACTAGCAAGGTATCTGTGACAAACACGGAGGATCTCTCTGAGGGAAAGGAGGAGAGTGTGGATGGGCAAACTGGATGCTCTTTATGTGCTATCATTTTTTCTATTTCTGGGTGTCTATGTAAATGCAATGCAAGTCTTCCAAAATCATCTTATACATACTGGATGGCTGTTTAAAATGGAAGAGCCCAAATCTCCAGACAGTATCCTTGGCAGATAATAAATCTGTCATGGCGATGCTGGATTTTTGCTGACAATGACAACCAAATTCAATGTAGCTTGTAAGAGCGAGAACCTCTTTCATAGCAACTTCTCACTTGTCAAAATTCAGCTTGCTCAATAGGTAGTTTCTTCTCAAATGCCTGTGATGTGTGTGGTATTCCTGCATGGTCTATTAATTTAAATGTAACTGACAAGAGCAGAAAGGCCTGTTGTTGTTTTCATTTTCCAGGTTCAGGTTTCAGAAGGCTACAACTTTAGGTCTAAGGAATTATACCACTTAGATGAATGGCTGTAAATAAATCGTTAACACTGACTGATGAGTAAAGGGATAGAGCAGCTGTGCTGTGGGACTGTTTGTTTTCCAGATTTTAGGACCAATGTGGCAGGTTTTTGCAGTTAATATTTCATTGTATTTCACTGTTCCAAAGTAAAATGTATGGAGATTCTGTACTTAGGGCTCGGTTTGCTTTTGGATTTAGTGCCAGCATCTTCATCAAAAGCATGACCCGTGACAGATCCGCGCTGCATTCACTTCCTTTTCAAGCAGAACAAAAGCGAAATCTTCATTGCCTTTTTTTAAATTTGCAAATACAAGTGAGAATGCTAAATGACTGCTGTGTGGCCTAGGGACAGCCTGTCACATTGAGAAAATTGACTAATGGACCATTCTGTGAAAACGCTGCTGCAAACTGTGCACGCCGACAAAACATAGCAGGACTGGAAATTCAGTGCTGCACCTAAAGCACCCAGGGAAACCAAAAATCTGAGTGACAACGTAAACCAGCTCTTGACAGACCAAACCTTTTTTAAGATCTGAAGTTTCTGTTAATGCGCGGGGGAGACTATGGGTTCATATTACTGCGAAACGCTAGGAAATGGCTGACATATGTATTTCCCTGCTTGGGATCTCCTTATATATTACACTGACTTCTATTTTCCGGTTTCCACTCCTTGTCCTCAACCTCCCTGCTTTCTTGCTCACTTCTGCAGAAGGCACTTTGCACTCAATTCAAATTCTCCATGTGCGAACAAAAAATTCTTAAACTGAGCTCATTTTCCATTTTGCCTGTGAAATCTACTCTCCTGACTGTCTCCTTCTGGGAGCTGTCGGTGTTTGTCAGCTGGTGGACGAAGCGAAATACTTCTAGGTAAATGAATGGGCAGGAAAGTCAGCTCCTTGATCATAGGTTACTGCTCCCATTTCAAACTTGTGCTAATTCATCTTCTTTTCTGTGTGCTACCATGTGTTCAGCATATGTTATCTACATTGCTCTGTAATTACAATTAGATAAATTGTGCAGCCTTACTAAAGAGAATCTAATTATGGATCATAAAATATGGCCTCTTCCTTGTGGAAGTCAGCACATTATTATAAACGAATAGATAAATATGGTGGGACATTGCAAAACAAGTCAAATTATACAGATTTTTTACATGTAGGTAATTAGTTTCTGGCTGAATCTATAACAATCTCTCATTCATCACGTATACTGTATTTTTAACAACTGTTTAATGCCACCTTCTGTAACTTCTAATTCAACAAATTCCTCCCTCATCCTAGCTTTACCCTATACCAGTGGTTGGACTAATGGCCACAGTGAACTCTAGATCATTTCTACTTCCTACCTCTTGTCCTGCAACCCCATATGTCTACCCTCCCCCCCCATAAGTCCAGTATCTCTCCCTCTCTTTCTCTTCATTTCCCATGGCTATCCATCCCCCTTCCAGCCTCCCCTATGGTCCAGAATCTCTCCCTCTGCGTTTTCCCCCTGTCGGTCTACCATCTCTCCTCTCTTTTCCCTCCATCCCTGTGATCCGGCAACTCCCCTCTTGACCCACTCCTTCACCCTGGGGTCTACATCTCTCCCTGTGCCCCCACGTTTTTTTGACTTGCTTTTAAAGCTTAGGGATTGCCAGCAGTAGTAGAGGTTTATAATCATTTCATCTTGTCACCCTGGAGCCTTCTCTCTGCCTCATCCTGCCCCTGCAGGAAACAAGAAGTTGTGTCAGCAGGGACAGGCTGTGGCAGAAGGAAGGATTCAGGGTGGCAAAGAAGTATTTGTAAATCACTGCCACTGCTGGTGACCCCTGAACTGCAAAAGCAAGTGAAAGGATGTGAGGGGAGGGAGGGAAAAGAGAGGGAGAAATGGGAGGAGGCCAGGGAGAAAGGTGGTGGTGGGCTGGTAGCAGTTTGACCTTGGGGGCAGTAGTACAGGCTGGGGTAAATGCATTTGTGCCAGTTTTGGCCTGTGGACTGTTGTTTGGGGACCTCGGTAAAATACCCACAGTGCAATAGCACTACAGTAGTACAATGCAACAGGACCCGGCACATGCAGTCCAGCCAATGAAGGATCACAGCCCCAGCAGGGGACTGCCATTGTGCATGGTCCTGGCATGACAGGAAAGCACAGCAGAACTAGGTAGTGATGTTGCATACATAGGGACAATAGACACACATTACTGCTACCACTACTAATCATTTGTATAGCACTACAAGGCACATGCAGTGCTGTACTTATAGAGGTGAGACACGGTCCCTGCTCATCAGCGGGGCCCTGCAGTGATCAACTGGGTAGTGCCTCTAGCACCTTCCCCTCTCCCCGCCATTATGCTGAACAGCAGAGGAACGGCACCCATGCAACATATTATATTAGCAATAGTTGACACCTGAATAGGTCAGGCTGAGGATGCACATATGGCAGGTAGCGCAGGGGTCTAGCAAGGACAGTGCCTGTGACATGCCTAAACACAGTACGGCATTAAGCAGTTACTCTCCATATTGTAGTTGCAGCAGCAGTGTGGATGTAGTGCCACCTCTACCACCAGCTCAACAGCTGCCAGGACCCAGATGCTGCCACCACCATCGCTGCCTTGATCCCTACCGCAAGCACAACCACTGCTGCCCACAACCACCCACAATCACAGTAGATGGGGATACCACCACCCCCACTACCACCGAGGTGGAGGCCAGCAGCAGCAGCTCCCCAGAATGGGGGATCACCACATCCTAGAAGGAGGACTTGATGGATGTGGTCATCATCTTTGATTAGGAGCAGGTTGGAAGGGCAGCTGCATCTCCATAAGGCAGAGAGGCCACAAGATGTGGTGGAGCTTGACCTAGAGGGTGGGGATGGGGAGGGGATGGAAGTGAGAAGGAGTGGGTGCAGGGGCGGCTCAAGGCAATCTGCTGCCTGAGGCGAAGAATGAGATGGCACCCCCCCCGCCACCTTAGAGGGGGCGGGGCTTTTCAGAAATCCAGTCAGAGACTGAACCAAACCAAAAAGCCGATTAGATTATATGCAAGATGCTTGCACACAGGGCCGTATCGAGCTGCAATCGCGCCATGTACGACTTGCAACTCAGGTGCACACCCCCCACTCCCCCCATACCTCCGTCCGGCACTGCCTGCTCTTTCCCTGCTGCTGCCGCCCTCTGTTATTTTCACGGTGGCACCGGCAGCAGAGAAAGAGCAGGCAGCGCTGAACGGAGGTATGGGGAGGAGGGGGGTGGCATGCTCCCGATCTGAAAGTCGCCGGCACTTTGAGCAAATCTGACATCGCGTCAGAGGAGGGAGGGACCAGACCTGCTTAAAGTGCTGCGAAAAGCCTTGGGGGCACATTTTGGCTGCCTGCTATTGTCCTGCCAGCAGCAGCAGGGCAACAGCAGATAGCCGAAATGTGCCCCCCAAGCCTTTGCGCCCTGTGCGGCTGCAACGCTTGCACATGGCTAGGTATGGTCCTGTTTGCACATCAAGGAACTAGAAGACAGCAAGAACCAACAGCACAGTTTATAAAACTAAATTATAACTCATTTTTATTTTATTATAAACTGCATTATGGTTCTCGCTTTTTCTTTTTCAACATATATTTTGCATCCACCGTAGCTGCAGAGCAGAACCAGGACATTCACCCACAGAACTCAATATTTCAACGGAAAAATCTGATTCTGATCATCTCACTAACAACAACAACCACTATTCTCCAGTACCAGGCATATTGTGAACCAATAAAAACCCCTGCAACAAAGAGCAAACCTACCATATCAGCACAAACTTCCAAAACTCACATAAGCAGCCCATCCAAAAAAAGCATCACTGTAAATACTACATTGGGCCCTGGAACATCCATACACTTATTTGAAAAAGCTGAACAAGTCAAATTACTACAGTATACTATAGATCTTTATATACAAACTCCATGTTAACAGAACACCTGACCTCAGTCACACATGCACAACATCGACCTTCACCAAGTACAGAATAAGTAACCACAATCTAAAGTAAAAATAAAAATATGTAGACAAAATTTAAACTGAAACCCCAAAAAGCCAGAGTCCACATGCAGTGCAACATCAGATAAATAAGAGATGCAGTTCCCTAATACTGTGTAAAATATAAAAATAGCACAAAATCCAATCACTAAAATTAAATAAAATTATTTTTTCTACCTTTGTTGTCTAACCATTTTATTCTCTGATCATGCTGGTCCCGATCTGAGGCTTCTGTTTTCCTATCTTCTCTTAGCTCTCTTTCTGTGGTCTATGGTTCATGGTCGACCTGCCATTTCTTATCTTTTCTTTTGTTTTCTTCACTTCCTTCCATCAGCCCATTTCCAGTTCCAGTAACCCTCCCCAGTATCAGCCCCTTTTCCAGTCCTCCCCTCCCAGTACCTTCCAATGTCAACCACCTTGCATTCCCATGACTGCCACTGGTGTCCATTACCTTCCAGTCCCCGTCCTTCCCCACTGTTCAGCCCCTTCTAGTCCAAATACCATTCCAAGTATCAGCTCTAGTCCACTCTCAATGTCACACCACAGTCAGCTCCCCTCCAGCCGCCCTACACTCTGTCCATCTCCCTTCCAGTGCCATTCACATGTCAGCTCCCTTTCAGCCTTCTCCCCATTACCCAGCCACCTACCACTCCCATCCCCAAGTGTCAGCTCCCTTCCAGTCCCCCTTCAGTACATCCCAGGTGTCAGCTCCTTTCCAGCCCCCTCCTTCCCCCGTGTCATCTCCCTTCCTGCCCCCTCCTTCCCCTGGCAGACCCTCTCAGTATCCACCCCCTTTCAGTACTATTCTACCATCCCCCCGCATCAGCCCATTTGTATCCTAGCCCCTAGTTTTCTTCCAGGGCCAGTAGCACTCTCCTCCCCTCCCCTATTAGCCCATTTCCTGTCCCAGCCCATTTCTAGTCCTATCCCCTTTATCAACCCACTCCAGTCCTAGCCCACCAATCAGTCCACTACCAGTCCTAACTCATTTCCAGTGCTAGCCCCCCATACGCCCATTATGAGTCGTAACCCTCCAATAAGTCCATTTTCAGCCCTAGCACCCCAATCAGCCCATTTCCTGTCCTAGTCCCCCTATAGCCCATTACCAGTCCTAATCCCCCATCAGCCCATTTCCAGTTCTAAACCCCCATCAGTCCATTTCCAGTCCTAGCCCTCCCCTGATAGCCAATTACCAGTCCTAGCCCCCCCATCAGCCCATTTCCAGTTCTACCCCCCCATCAGTCCATTTCCAGTCCTAGCCAATGTTCCCTCTAAGTTGCGCTGGTTCCTCCACCAGCATTCCTGCCAGGGGGGGATGCAGCACGATCGATGCTCCGACCCTCCCCCCACCATCGGGAATGCCATCGGAGGACCCGGCGTGGCTTAAAGAGAACAATTCTCTTTAAGCCACGCCGGGTCCTCTGCTGGCATTCCTGCCAGTGGGGGGAGGGGCGGAGCATCGATTGCTCTGCATCCCCCCTGGCAGGAATGCATCCCGCCCGAAACCCATCAGCGCCGTGGGCTCAGCTTTAACAGAGCCGTGTGAAAGGGAAACACTCTCCCTTCACCGTGGCTCTGCAAAACTGAGCCGGGGCGGAGGGGAAACTGGGACTGCAGGCAATGTTCCCTCTAATTTTCTGTAGGCTGTGTGCGCATAAAATATCAGCTGTGTGCAGTTTTTGAAGGAAGGTTAAATTTTTGTGCGCCACATAACGACACTCAGCGTTATATACTTTAAAATTTGACTACACATCAGAATACAGTACGTACACCACATTGATTTTAATCAAATTAAATGAAAATAGATGATTACTAGAAATTTCTCACTTCATTTAGTAATTACAATCATAACTTTTAAATTTTAAGACGTCTGTGTTGTTTTCTATCAGAATCAGAGCCGTAATTTTTGTGCGCTCTGTTGTAAAGTATGTGCACTCGCTCGGCGAGGTGTGTGCGCGCGCACACGCGCACAGCTTAGAGGGAACAGTGACTGCAGGTTCTCTGAGGTGGGGAGGGGGGAGAGGCGGGCAGCCGCGGGTTCCTCATTCTGCTGCTGCTGCTGATGGAGCAGCAGCAGCAGCTGCTTCTGACCCCGGAGGATTTTATTAATTTTATTTTGAAGACTGAGTGAGGCGGTCTTTTTGGGGGCAATTTTTGCTGCCCCCAAAGTTGCCGCCTGAGGTCACCGCCTCATTCGGCCTAATGATAGAACCACCCCTGAGTGGGTGGTTAGGGGAATGGTAAAAGTGAGGGAGGAAGAGGGGTGAAGTTTGAAGAAGTGTGGGAGGTAAGGAAAGTATGGGAGGGGGGTGGGGAGGAAGAGGCAAGTGGACATGGTGGAGAAACATTCTGGGCCAGGTGTGCCATCATAAGATCCACTGAACTTTGGTGGACTCCGAGGTCTTGCTGCACCTAATTTTCCTACAATGGAAGGTGCAATGGCAAGTGCAGCAAGGCTTCATGTGGTCACAGGACCTCATAAATGCATACTGGAAAGCCTGAGAGAGGAAATACATGCCATAGTTGCAGTCATAGAGCTGCTCATGGCATGTATCTCTGTTCCAGCCACTCCAAGAAGGAAGGGGGAGGGTGGGGTGTAGGGCAGTGTCATGTGCCATCTGACTAATATCCTGCATGTGACTTTGTTGATGCACCCTCCACCATTCCATAACCACAGCATGTGCCCTATGGCACCACCCAGTGGCACACAACCACCTGTATGCCTTGCATGGGAGCTCAGCCTGCCACATCATCTCCAGCTCTCCATGACACCCTAGAGACATCAGGCCTGGACTCCATCCCTAGCAGCCCTCCTTCATACAGAGCTAAGAAGTCCCAAACTGCCCTCCAGGGGTAGAGGCTATGCACACCCACCCCTTGCCCAGGACATCCTCTCCCCATAGAACATGGTCACTGCCACCATCCATAAGATGGCACAGGGGTCGAGGAAGTGATGCAGGTATGCAGACACAGGCCTAATGGGGGCCTATCTACATACATGCCTGCATGCACACAATACATGGAAATGCATACCATGTTCCCACATCTGCCCACTGCACCTGCCCACAGTAGATGCCAGGACAGACTCCAGTACCGAAGTAGATGCCAGGACAGATTCCAGTGATAGCAGCTAGAATCATGGGCCTCAATACCTACACAGACTTTTCCTCATCAGTGGACTGCCATTGGCTATGGACCCATCCACCCTGCAGCAGGCCACAGCTCATACACCCACATTGGGCAGCCACTATGCCCACAGCATGTGAAGAGAAACATCATCATATGTTGGGCCATGGCAACATACCATACGCCATGCATACACACATGAAGAAGGGAGGCAGGAGACAGACAATGTAGTTGGGAAAGTGGGATCTTTAATAAAGGTCTTCACACAGTGAAAGCACACAATAGACACAGACATTTATTTATTTATTTATTTATTTATTTAACAATTATTTCTATACCGCTCTTTCACAAGTATCAAGTGCGGTTTACAATGAACATTATGTTATATGGTATGGATAGTATCATACCAAGTCATTTTACATAGAACATAGAACAGGTGAACTAGGTACAGGTAACAGTATAATATTTAAACAGTAAATTATTAGAACGTTAAACTATTAGAACATATGTACATAGTAGATATTTACAATTATCATATATCGCTTGTAGGTGTAAACATTAATTTAATCTTGAAGGCACGTAGTTATATAATGGTTGTATTTGCTAGTTAACCTGTGTCTCTTTGTGTAGTCTGGCTAGTTTCTGCTCCTTTGTTGTAGTGTAATGAGAATAAATGGGTTTTCAGTTTTTTTCTAAATTCCTTTATGTCCGATAGTAGGCGAATGTTGTCAGGAAGGTTATTCCAGAGGATAGGTGCTGAATGAGAGAAGGCTCTCATGTTGGTTTGTTTTCTAGCTTTTGTGTAATCTTTTGGTACTGCGATAGTGTTTGTGTTTCTACTCCTTTGTGATCTTTTATCTATTTCTACATTGATGAGTGTATTGAGTACTGATGGCGCTAGGTTATTTATTAGTTTAAATGTAGTTAGTAGAATCTTGTATTTTATTCTGCTGTGAATTGGTAGCCAATGGAGTTCAGCCAAGGTCGGTGTGATATGTTGGATTGAGCTTATATTCATTATTATCCTTGCTGCTATGTTCTGAGTTAGTTGTATCTTTTTAATGTTTTGCTTTGTGATGCCATTAAGGATTAAATTTGCAAAATCGAAATGTGGGGTTATGATAGCTTGAATTATGGTTATGAAGTCTTGTAAGTGAATTAAAGGTCTTAGTTGTCTCAAGGTCTTAAGTTTGTAGTGTATGTTTTTTGTTAGATATTTTATGTGTGAATCCATGTTAAGCTTATTGTCAAGTATCACACCTAGATATTTTATTTCTTTTTTTATGTTGATCTCATGGTTATCAAGTGTGATGGTGCTTGGGGTGTGTATGTTTGGTTTTTAGTAATATATAGTACATCAGTTTTTGAGAAGTTAATGTGTAGGTTCTGATCGCTGAGCCATATTGTTAGTTCTTTAAAGCATTCTGTTATTTGTTGTAGTGGAGGGTGTGGGATTTTAAATGGGAGGTAAAACATTATATCGTCGGCGTAGATATGATAATGGACGCCATGACGTTTAAAGATGTTGCTGACTGGTTGTAGGTAAATGTTAAACAAAAGTGCTGATAGTGCAGATCCCTGTGGGAGGCCTTGTGTTTGGTTGAATATGTTGGATGTTTGGTTAAGGATTCTTACTGTTTGGGTTCTGTTTGATAAGTAGGATTTAAACCAGTTATAGACAGTGGATGTAATTCCTATTTGTTGAAGTCTGTTGAGCATTGTTATATGGTTTACGCTGTCAAATGCGGCAGAGATGTCGAGGAAAACTAGGATGAAGGCTTGTTTTGTGTCATCAATTCCTCTTAGTAAGGTGTCATAAAGGACTGTTAGCAATGTTTCAACCCCATGGAATGGTCGGAAGCCATATTGGTGTTCGTCAAGGAGGTTCAAGGTATCAATAAAATCCTGTAGTTGGGTTTGAACTATTTTTTCAATAAGTTTGGCCATGAAAGGAATGCTCGATATGGGTCTGTATGATTTTGGGGATAATTTGTCTAGTGTTTTATTTTTAAGTATTGGTCTTATTTGAACATGTTTGAGTGATGGTGGTAAGTATCCTTCATCTAGTGAAATGTTAACCATGGGGAGGATGAAGGGAGAGAGTATTGAGAGTGTCTTTTTTATCCAATCAACTGGGCATGGGTCAAGATATGATGTAGTTGTATTGATGTTAGATATGGTAGCTTTGAGTGTGGTCTTTGAGATTGGGCTGAAATTGGACCAGTTATCCGAGGTTGTGTGCTTCATTTCAGAGTGTGTTGTTGAGGGGTTATTTGTTTGTATTTTTGTTTTATTGATATAGTATTGAGCTAAGTCTTGTGGGGTAATATCTATGGATATTTCATCTGAATTGTATGTTTTGTTTGTTAGCTTCTGTATTATATAGAACAATTCTCTTGTCCTCATATGAGGTTTGTACAGTAGACGTAGGATCTACTAGCCACTTATGGTAGATATCAGGCTCCTTGTTCCTATGTATAGGTTAAAACAGGCTGCAGGGGCTCTGCTGAGCAGCTATCTACAGAGTTAAAACATATCTAAAAGCTCTGACCCCCTTCCCCTATGTAGAGGTTAAAACTGGACGTGGGGATTCTGCTGAACATCTTTCTTTTTGGGGTTGCAGCTTGAATTTTCTGTATTGACCATCCAATTCACCAATTTATGCCTATCAATTGTGGGAACATTTATGCTCTCTAGAGGTTTATCTTAGAAATTATGGAGGTGATTTTAATTTTCCTATTTTAATGTTCCTTTCTCCTAGTCTGTTTAAGGCTTATAAGATGGCCATATTGCCCGTGCTAACCACTTTGGTGAAGGATTCTTTAACCCAGTGTTACCTCCTTCAGCTTTGAAGCAAGCTGCTGTTTATCCTGTTTTGAAGAAGCTTAGCTTGGATGTGTCTGTGATGTCAATTTTGACCTATTTCAAGTCTGCCATTTATGACTAAATTATTCAAGGCTGTAATCCTGGAACAGCTGCAAGCTTATGAATTTGGAATCATGTGAAGGACTAGACCATTATCAATCAGTTGGATTTGGAAGGGACTTGATACGGAACTTTCGTTAGCCTCAGCTGTTGACAAATGGTTGGCCCTTTTGTGCAGGGGCAGAGTGTGGTTGTTGTGTTTTCAGATGTGGACACAGCATTTGCCTCAGTGGTCCATCAATTGTTAGTGGTACATCTTTCATCTAAGGTTGTATGGGGACAGGTAGTGGAGTAGCTCTAGTCCTTTTTTTTTTAATAGAACATGTTCTGTTTTTGTAGGGGACCAACAATTAGAAACATAAAAACATGACAGCAAAAAAACCCTATATGGCCTATCTAGTCTGCCCTTCCATATCAACTACTATAATTGTTTTGTCCCTTTAGAGACCTTCAGTGTTTTTCCCATGATTTCTTGAATTCAGATCCTGTCTTCGTCTCTATTACTTCCTTTGGGAGACTATTCCACACATCTACCACTTTTTCCATAAATAAATATTTCTGCATATTACTCCTGAGTCTATCCCCTTTTACCCTCATTCTATGTCCCCTTGTTGCAGAGCTGACTTTCAATCGAAAGAAGCTCTCCGGGGAGTGTTACCTGTGCAGCCGGAGGAACGGAGGAAGCAGGCTCCTGTCCGGGCGATTTCCAACATAGCCGAGTGAGTGGAGGAAGCAGGCTCTGCTCCGGGCGACCCCGACATCATCGGGGGCCACCTTAAAGGAAGCACGGTGCTAGGCGCTTGTAGTGGGCGCGATCTAAGGGGCACGATACAAGGGGTGTTTCAGGCCCTTTGGGAGCCCCTTGGCGCACCACAGGAGGAGCAGGAGTCGAGCGGTATCTCAGGATAGCTACATGGGAAAGCGAAAGAAGAAGCAAGTCCCTGCTGAGATTGTTACCGGTCCAATGGATCGGCATGTAAAGGTAAATGTGGGGTGTAAGTTGCCTGCAGACTCTGACTTTCTGACGTTGCAGTCCCCTGGGGCATCTCTGAGTTCTCCGGAACGTTCTCCACCTCCCCCTCCATTTGATACCTCTCCAGCTACCCTAGACACTGTGGGGGATGTGTTTCAGCAGTATCTTGTCCGGTATCTTTGGATGGAAAACTGAAACCGGTTGCCTGGTTTCCTGCTCCATGTCTCATTGAGGATATACCTGAGGGTCAGGTTACCTTGACTAATATTTGGAAAGTGGTGAAACAGATAGAAAATACACGTGTGACCACAGTTTCTCAGCTCTGTACATTCTCTTCGGAGATAGTTACAAAGCTGAATTTTGTTGAGGAGAAGTTGGGGGGTTTTACTTAATCAAGTTTCTAAGCGTGAAAGTCAGTGTCTCTCTCTCCAGGCTGTCAGTACCTCTAGCATTAAGGAGAGTTTAGTTATGCATCATAAAATGGAGTTATATGAAAATATGTTTCGGGTGAGGAATATTAGTTTTTTGAATTTTCCAATGTGTCATTTACTGTCGCCAGAGTTATTGCTACGAAAGTATTTTAGAGAGGCCTTGGTTTTGGCTACGGCCGATTCTATAGCTATCTCTAAGCTTTATTATTTATCTGGACATAGAGTCTCTAGTGGGTCCCCAGGTGGGTCTGATTCACTTTAGGGCCATCAAGACCTTGATTTGACTAACTTCCTAGAGGACTCACAGGATACCATAACGTCCTGTGCTACTCTTGTTGTAACCTTTGTTTCCGAACAAGATAGAATATCTGTATTTAAAAGTTACTTTAAAAATAGGTTAGCAATGTTCTGTGGTGCTAAAGTACAATTATTTCCTGACGTTTCAAGGGCCACGCAAATTAGCAGACGGGCCTTTTTGGCCCTGAAGCCTAGGATGTTAGCACTTGGGGCTACTTTTTTTCTAAGGTATCCCTGAAAGTGTTTAATCACGGTACAGGGATCTCAATTTGTATTTATGGATTCCTCACTGCTGGAGGGCTTTCTAAATGGTAGAGAGGGACAAGAGAAATAAGAGCATTGAGGTTGAGGATGAGGAGAAGGACAAAGAATATAGGCTGTGTATTTTGAGACGTTTTGGCTTTTTTTTCTTTTGTACGATGATTTCTTATTGTTATCCCCATGTTGTGGGCTGTGAATAGTGGCTGTATTTCCTCTTAGAATTGTTTGATTTCCTTTTTATGTTATGGGTACTAGAGTTTCTTGTATGCTTGCTTGTAAGTATATTGATTGAACATTTGATAAATAAAAAAAAAAAGAAAGAAAGAAGCTCTCCTCATGTGTATTTATGCCATGGAGGTATTGAAACATCTCTATCATATCTACTCTATCCCACCTTTCCTCTAAAGTATACATATTAAGATCTTTAGTCTGACCCCATATGCTTTATAATGAGGACCACTAACCATTTTAGTAGCCACCCTCTGCACTGATTCCATCCTGTTTATATCCTTTTGAAGGTGCGGTCTCCAGAACTGCACACAATACTCCAAATAAGGTTGCACCTGAGACTTATACAGAGGCACTATCACCTCCTTTTTTCTGCTGGCCATTCCTCTCCCTATGTACCAAAGCATCCTTCTGGCTTTTACCTTTGCCTTTTCTACCTGTTTAGCCACTTTAAGATCGTCAAAAACAATCACGCCCAGGTCCTGCTTTTCTTTCGTGGATAGAAGTACTTTGCTCCCTATACTGTACTGTTCCCTTGGATTTTTGCCAGCTTCTAAAATGTCTATGGGGACATCTCCATGCCCATTTTCAGATGTCCAAAGAACCGATCTCCCACAATGGGTGCAGAGGACATTCCCCCCTTAAACTCAACATACAAAAGATAATTTTTGATTCTAATGTCATCTCCGTAAAAGAAATATAAAGTCTCACCAGTGCTGGGCATATTGTGAAGTAAAACAAAACTCTGTAACAATCACTGAGGACCTATAGAGAAAACTATCATACTATAACAGCATCAACTTCTAAAACTCACACAAGGAGCCTACTCAGAAAATAGCAGCACTGTACATATTGCAGTGGGCCCTAGAACATAGATAAACCTATTTGGAAACTGAACAAACCGGATTACTACAGATCCCAACTTAGAAACTCCATTGTAACTGAATATCTGGCATCAGTCACACATTCAGAATGCAGATAGATTCTCACCAAGTATAGGTTACATTACCACAAACTTAAAATAAAATTATGTAGACAAAAATTAATTGAAAAAAAAAATACCAGACTGCATCCAATACAACACTAGAGAAACAGAGATCTGCAGATGTCCCTATACTGTGCAAAGTGTAAAGATAAAACATGTACAGACCATTCAAAGAGGTTTATCCTGCTAGCAGCAGGGCTGGCCCAACCACTAGGCAAACAAAGTAGCCGTCTAATGTGGCAACTTCTTGGGGCAGCAAAGAGTAGGGTTTTAAAGCTAAACAATAGAGTCTGACAGCCAGGGCAGGTGGAGGGGCTTAATGCTTTAAGAATGCCTATTGCAGAACCTGCTAACTAGATAAAGCCTGCTGACAGAGAGATAGAGGGAACTAACCGGCCAACTGACTGGAAAAGATCTGTGTTTATATCAATACTAAAGAAAGGTGATCCAACTGACTGTGGAAATTATCACACAATCGCTCTGATCTCACATGCCAGCAAGATTCTACTGAAGATTATTCAACAGACACTACAACCATACCTGGAACGAGAACTACCTGAAGTGCAAGCAGGGTTCAGGAAAGGGCAAGGAACAAGAGACATCATCACAAATGTGAGATGGATCCTTGAAAAGACTAAAGAATACCAAAAGGATATCTGTATGTGTTTTATTGACTACAGCAAGGCCTTTGATTGTGCATACCATGAGAAACTCTGGGCCACATTAAGAAGCATAGGTATATCAGAGCACCTGATTGCTCTCTTGCACAACCTTTACATTGATCAAGAAGCAACAGTTCGAACAGAACAAGGAGAAACAGAATGGTTTAAAATCAGCAAAGATGTACGACAAGGCTGCATACTTTCCCCCTACCTGTTTAATATATATGCAGAACAAATCATCAGAGAAGCAGGATTATATGAAGACTAAAGAGGTGTGAAGATTGGTGGAAGACTGAACAATAACCTTCACTATGCTGATGATACCATATTATTGGCTGAAAGTGAAGATCATATAAAACATTTGCTTCTCAAGATCAATGAACATAGTCTTAAAATGGGCCTGCACCTTTATGTACAGAAGACAAAGAACATGACAACTGGCAAAATCAATAAGCTCATCATTGATGGAGAAGAAATTGAAATAGTGGACAATTTAAACCTACTTGGATCAACTATCAATAAAGAAGCAACAAGCAGTCAAGAAATCTGATGATGCATTGCTCTTAACAGAATGGCTATGAAGGACCTAGACAAGATTCTCAAGAGTGGAGATGTCTTTCTCCATACAAAGATTTGACTTGTTCAAATTATGGTATTTTCATTAACGTCATATGGATGTGAAAGTTGGACAGTGAAAAAGATAGACAGGAAGAAAATTAATGCCTTAATTATGATGCTGGTGATGAATACTGCGTATACCATGGACTACCCAAAGAACAAACCAGTCAATACTAGAGGAAATCAAACCTAAGCTCAGATGACAAGACTTCGACTTTCATACTTTGGACACATCATGCGAAGAGAAATATCATTAGAGAAAGACATCATGCTTGGCAAGGTAGAAGGTCAATGCAAAAGAGGAAGGCCAGCAATGAGATGGAATGATGCAATAACAGCAGCTATGGGTGCCAGTCTGTCAAGAATAATCCTCCTGACTGAAGACCGAACGCAATTTTTGACAACTATCCAGAGGGTCACCATGGTCGGCACTTAACAACAACAGCAACTGGCCAGTGCTGCTGAATATCTCCTCTAAATGCAATGCCTTTGTCTAGACAGTGCCAGGGCAGTCCCTGGGCAGGGCAAGCGTAGTCCCAGCATTTAGCTGGTTAGCAGCGATTTTCAGTCTGCCAACTGGCTAAGTGCCCATATAAAGTCAGGATATTTCAATAACTGTCCTAACTTTATGCAATTCATCTATCCGCCCAGCAGCTGAGTATTGTCACTGTCTGGATAGCTGTGCCGGTCAGCACTGAAACTAGGTATTTAATGCCAGAGGATATCCAGATTCCAGCACTGAATATCCGGTTTCACTTCTGCCCACAGTGGTCAGGCACTTTAAAAATTCTGATTACCCTCCCTCACATCACCCAGTTAACCCCCCTTGACAGAAACTGTACACTACACCTAACCACACAGCACTTAGCTGCATGTAAATAGTTTTCTGTTTCTATTGAAACATCCTCATGTTGAGTTGTTATATTGTACAATTATATTGTACTTAAGTTTACCTGTACATAGTTTCAAATGTTCCATGTAAACGTTCATTTCTGTTATATGTAAACCATTTTGCCTTGTAGAAAAACGGTATATGAAACCAGTTAAATAAATAAATAAATGTCTCTCAGTGAAAGAAGAGGTTCCTGAGATGGCTATCCTAGCAGTAATTGAGGAAAAGAGTTTTGAAAAAGATGACAACCTGAAAGATGAAAACTATAATCCGGTTGCTGAAGAAGAAGAGGAAGAAGACTTAACAGAAACCAGTGCCTTGATGGAAGAAGAAGTCAAGAGTCTGCTTGACGGTTCACGTTCAGAGGAAGAAAGCCCAAAGGAAGATTGTGTTGAAGAACTGGAGATGAAAGATACTGAAAAGGAGAATATTCTGGAGGAAACTAATTCCCTTGAAGGAAGAAATCTGATCATAATGGAGGAAATGGACACAGAAGAGATTGATAGCGTGATCAGTAAGGAGGGAATGGAATAAACTAGTGGAGTAGTGGAAAGTCCTCTAGCAGAAAATTCTGAACAGCAATTAACAAATCTTTTAGAAACTATGACATTTCAGGATCAAATGGAGATGATAAGCAGGCAAGAAATTGCTCAGGAAGGGAAATCAATTATACAAAGAGATCCTTCAGGTAGAAGATGGAATAACCTTAAGAAAATTACTGCGAGGTCAGGACAGAAAAAGACTGGAAATTTTTGTGTAAACGTTTCACCAGCAGGTCTAAAGAATAGCTTGACTTGCCTGTTACTTGTTGTGACTGAATACACTTACCTGAGTTATTGCTATGTTGATGTAAGCAAAATGTTGCTGTGAGTTAAGAAGAATATTTTGGATGGTCACACTATTGTAATATTTAATAAAAATCCTATTTCTGAAAGTAAATGTCATCTATATAGTCCGTTATTACCAACCACTACCTAGCTACCATTAATACCTGTAACATCACCTTAATAGTGGCTTATCCACTTTAGTTTATTTTCCTCTTGCTCTCTACTTGTCTCATAGTAAACATGTCCGAACATGGCTAAGGCCGGACCTGCCAAGGAAATACAGCAGTGGTGTTCACCACTGGTTGAGAAGGGGGAATATTGAAAGGAAAGTGCACGGAAGGGAGGTTGGGTTAGAGAGAGCATGGAGGCCATGACTTTATGGCAGTTGAGGGGAAGAGACAGCTACTGGACAAAGGGAGGAGGAAATATAAAGAGGGAAGGGAGATATTGCACAAGGAGGGAGATCATAGGGAGCTTGAGTAAACACGCTGGATACGGTGGAGGTGGGAATCGGAAGATGGAGATGAATGCTAGACATGGAGAGGTTCATAGAGGGAGAGAAGATGCTGAACAAAGGAGAGGTAGGAATAGGGAGGTGGAGTGCTGAGAGGGAGGGAATATGCTGGGTATAGGGAGCATAAAAAGATGGAGGGGAGTTGCTGGACACAAGAGAGGGTTATAAAGCTACAGAGGGGAGCAAATGGACAGGAAATAGGGAGATGGAGTGGAGATGCTGGAGAAGATATAGGGAGAAAGGCATGAATGTTGGACATGGAGAGATTGGGAGAAGAGAGATACTGCATTCAGAAGTGGGATATGAAACCAAAGAGGTATGGAAGCTGGGGATGGCAGATATTGCATAGGAAGATGAACTGTCAGGATAGAGAGAGGGGGGAAGTGTTGGGGATAGAGGGAGGGGAGAGATGTGGGCAAAGCAGGGAAGAGAGACTGGGGAATAAGAGGCTGCAGAAAGAGAGATGGGAAATAGGGGGGTTGGGGTTCAGGCTGAAAAGTAGTAGATTGAGGTCAAGATGGTAAGAAAAATGTGAGATTAAAAATACATAGAAGAATGCTGAAAAGAAAAAGATCAATATCAGAGATGGAGCTAGAGGTGAGAAGTGGCAGATAGACTTGAGGTGGAAAGAGAAAAGAAGATGCAGGAAAGCAGAAACCAGAGACTGGAACCAACATGATTAGAAAAATATAATGGCCAGACAGCAGAGGTAAAAAAAAAAATTCAATTTACTGATTAGAATAATCTTTGTAATTTACATGTTCTTTCTTTACAAGCATCTTTTTGTAGGGTCTTAATTTAATTTTTGTTAACATGTTTCTATTTTTAGTTTGTAGTCAATTATTCTGTACTTGATGAGGGTCTATTTATGTTCAAAGTGTGTGACCGTGGCCAGGTGTTCTGATAACAGGTTGTTTCTATGTAGGAATCTGACTTGTTCAGTTTTCCCAGTAGGTATTTGGATGTTCTAGGTTCCACTGCAATATCTATGGTCTGCTCTTTTCTGAGTATACTCCTTGTGTGAATTTTGAAAATTAGTGCTCTTATGGAACGGTAGATTTTCTCTATGGGTCCTGTACTATGGTTCTTGGTGTGGAGTCAACTGTAGGTGTTGGTTGGGGGGCGGGGGGTAGTAGGGATAAGGATTGTCTTCAAGATTTGCAATTTTGTGTTTTTGATCCTGCCAGTTTGAAATTCTAAAATATTTTGTTTTAAATTCAATTTAGGGAGCATCTCAATTTCATTTTTTTTAGTAGCCTGATATCTTCACTACTGTTGATTTCTGGGCTTTTTCAGCAACCTGGGCACTATGGTCCTGAATTCATGGCTATCAAGATTAGTTTTTCTTGTTTTATATTTTCCCTCCTCTTCATCAATAAGCAGGTCATAGCACTGACTAAATAAATCCGGTAGGCAGATAGTTATAATAGTTGGTTTTTTGTGAGTGTGAGAAAATGGTTTTAAATTACTTTTGTTTCATGGTTTTTATTGTTTATTTTATTGTAGCATCTGTTTTAATAAATTGTGTATGTTTAGAAACTACCTAGGATTAAAATGGGTGGCATATAAATTTTAAAATAAATAAGATTCATTCAATTTATGAAAATGAGGCCCAATAGATATATAAATATTTATTCAAAAGAGGCCCCACAATGAGTCTCCACATATGTCCCCACATCATCCTCGGGCCACCCCTGCCTTTCACCCTTGTAAATTTCCATTTACACACGTAACAGGGCTTATGAAAATTGCCCTCACAGTAATGTAAATGTATTTGCAGCATACAGTGTAAATATTCTGTTGTAATTCCTCCTGCTTCATTCTTTTTTTATTTGAATAATCTTTATTGCATTTTTTGTTAGACCTAGAAAAATAATTCAACTTACAATATATATATAACATATTAAAACCACTGCTTGGATCACTTTTCACAGTTGATTTTTATCAGGTTGAGAGAGGACATGCCACATCGGAGTGGAAAGCTTCATCTATTCAGGTCATGGGGTCTGCATCGTCAGTGGCATTGTTTAATATCTATGTGTGTCCGCTCTGTGAAATACTACGGAAGCATAAGTTGGATTTTCAGTTATATGTCGCTGATAATTGTCTTTTGTGACAGAGAATATGGAACTTGCAGTGCAGATTCGTTTGGTGGAAAGGTGTTTTGGAGGACATATATCAATGATTGACAGCCAATCATTTGACATTACATTTCGCCAAAATTGAGGCCTTAGTAGTGAATCAGTCTATTGAGGGATTGTTTTTTTTCCACTGTAAATGTGGCAGGTTATGAAATTAGTATCTGAACCAAGGCCCATTATTTAGGGGTTTCTTTGGATTCTGGTTTAACAATGAAGCCACAGATTTTGAGTTTAGAATTAAGTTATTTTTATAAACTGCACATGTTAAGAAGGTTTCAGCCATATTTATCAGTTCCAGATTTATGTCTTTTTGATTATTGTAATATTGTCTGTCTAAGAATGCCCATTGCTGCATAGAAATATAGAAATATAGAAACATGACAGCAGAACAAGACCACATGGCCTATCTAGTCTGCCATTCCATATCAACTACAATAGTCCCCTTTCTTCCTTTAGAGATCTTCTGTGTTTGTCCCATGCTTTTTTGAATTCAGATACTGTCCACGTCTCAACTATCTCCACTGGAAGACTATTCCTCACATCTACCACTCTTTCCATAAAGAAATATTTCTGCATATTACTTCTGAGTTTATCCCTTTCATCCTCATTCTATGTCCTTCTGTAGCAGAGCTTGCTTTCAGTCTAAAGAGGCTCTCCTATTGTGCATTTATGCAATGGAGGTATTTAAACATCTCTATCATATCCCCTCCAGAGTGGAGGAGTAGCCTAGTGGTAAGAACACTAGCTTAGTAACCAAGCAACCAGGGTTCAATTCTCACTAGCACTCCTTATGGTCTTGGGCAAGTCACTTAACCCTCCATTGCCTCAGAAGAAAGGCCTACTTCCAGTGACACTGCCAAAAAAACCCAGGCGCTTCTGGGTCACCAGGAGTCAGGACTGACTCAAAAGCACACATTGCATTGCATCATATCTCTTCTATCCCACCTTTCCTCTAACATATATATATTAAGATCTTTTTAGGGAGGAGAAACCAAGATGATGTTGGTCAGGCTTCAGTGAGGTAGTCGCTTTCATGATGGGATGGATGCACAAGGGAAAGGGGTCTTTGCAGCCTTCCCAAACTCCTATTATGTCAACACCAATTTCTTCTATGTCCGGGCCTCTGGACTCTTTTATAGTGTCTGCCTCGATACCCAGCTGGTTCGGGGGAGGATAGCCTGGTTGTGGTTTTATTGAGGCTAGAGAGCTCTGCATCTGTCTCAGGTTTTTCATCTCTCTCCCCCAATATACAGCCAACTCTGAAGGCAGCCTGTTTCCAGCAGTCTTTACAAGACAGTCTGCAACTGTGAGTTCCCTTGGATGAGGAAGCCATGTCTGAGTTGCGAGGGTCAGGCTTTGGGGTCAGAGGTGCTTCAGTTCCCTATGACCCCGAACATCCTCAACACTCTGTTCCTTCAGTGTTTTCTGATGGAATGTCAGCCATGGGAGTGTCCTGTGTTTGACTAAGGACTCAGTCTAAAATAGCTTCCTCTTGTGTCTGTTCCTGAATCAGCTGCTCCATGAAACAGTCATTTATTTAATCAAGAAACTTTATCTCCTTAGCATGTCCTGATGTGACGATGAGGTCTATTGAGTTGCCTGTCCCTCTCCAGAGGGGTATCAATAGGCCCCTTTAAGAGAGCCTGCAGCCCAGAGTTCAGGACTGGGATGGCGTGGCTCACAGGAAGAGGTTAAAAACCCAGCAGGCTGTAGGAGAGAGGCCCATGGAGCCAGGAGTTCTTTCATCTTATTTCTCTGTCGTCAGAAGGGATCACGACAACTTTATTTAGAAAATCTGTCCAACGGAACACGTTACTGAAATTTTCAAGTTTTCATCCCATACCGCTTAAGCGGGGTCTCCCCTTTGGTCAATTTCTGAGGCTGCGTCGCAATTGTTCATCATTGGAGGACTTTCAGAAGCATGCTGCTGATTTACGGGAACGGCTGACAGCGCGAGGTTACCCTCTTTCATTGATACATAAAGCATATAAACGCGCCCGATTTTTTCATCGAGAATGGCTGTTTTTTCCCCGTTCTTCCATGGATGATCCCGAAGGGGAGACTTTTACGGGTATTTTTCCATATTTGGTGGGTGTTCCGAAGGTAGTTTGCATCCTTCGGCGGATACTGGCCGGTGCTATCAGTTCACCCTTATTTCTCAGGCAAACGGCTGAGAATAGCTTATTCTCGGGCATCAAACCTCCGGGATCGTATAGTAAGAACTACTTGGCCTTCTGACCGCCCTCCCACCTCTCATGAAAACCCGGGCCATTATACCTGTGGTCTTTGCAATTATTGCGATATGGCATTGACTGGACCGGTTTGGCAGAATTCTTTTACTTCTGTCTCTTATCGTTCCCATTGGCATACCACGTGCGATTCTTCGTACGTGGTTTACCTCATCATTTGTCCCTGTGGGTTATTCTATGTTGGGCGCACTACTCGTCCAGTTAAAGTTCGCTTGGGAGAGCATGCATCCCGTCTACGTACTAAAACATGCTCGGCGCCCATGGTTACTCACTGCCTGCAGAATAATCATCTGTTTCAACAATTACAATGGCGAGTTATAGACCATATACCTCAGGACCCCCGGGGGGGTGCTCGAATTGAGAAATTGCACCGTACAGAACAGCGGTGGATCTTCACACTGGATACTGTTTCACCTCGTGGACTGAATGTTTCTGTGGAATGGCAGACCATTTCATAGATCGCTGATAATTGGACACAATGTTTCAAAAGGAATTTTTGCTGGGGGGGGGGGGGGTTTCCCGCTTTAGTGCATATTATGCTGTGGAGATCTAGTGGCTGTTTCAACTCTATATATGTTCTGATAATAATGACATCATAGGGGTTCCCTCATTGTGGGTTTCCCCTTGCTATCACATGCTTGCTACGTTCTGCCGGCTGATTGGCTGATTGATCTCCATGTGAGTGTAGACGTCACTCGCCACTCTTTATAAGCCTAACGGATGGGACTTTATTAAAAGCCACCCTTATGGATTCGATATACATCACCTGATGCAGGGCCACAGATGGGATAGATGGCCCGAAACGTGGCACGTTGTGTTTAAAGAATTCGGAGCTGGCTGAATCAACAAAGATTAAACAAAGATTAAAAAAGATAAGTTTTTCAAGCATTTTGAGATAAAAAGGATTGGCCTCGGTGAGGGGCAGGTTTTCCTTCCTGCTTTCTCTTGAAAGGTCATTCCGACAAAAAGAAAGTGTACTTATTGAGATATTTTGTTTTTGATTTTGATTTTGCATTACTATCACACGATAGGCTTGGCGAGCTGGGGCTTGTTTTGTTGGTTTAGATAATTTTGCCCTGTGCTGGGGGTTTTTTGGACAGGAGTTCTTTCAAGGCAAGCTGTACAAAGGTTGGAACTTTAACTGGGCAAGGAAGAAAACTTTAAATGAGGTGGAGGAAGGACCGGGAGACTAGCTTTGTGAAGGTTTAACAAACTGGATCTGAATAAAAGCACATTTTGTTTCCCTGAACTGCTGTCTTTTTGGTGTTTTAACCTGTTTTGGACAGCTCGCATATTCTTTCTCTGTTCTGCTCTCCGGGATGAATGATTTCTGGAGATCGGCAGAACACGGCACATCAGAAAGAATACAGCTGGAAATATCTTCACACTCAGCCAGGATAGATTGCAATCAGCTGCTTCCGGAGTTCTCTGACCATCAAGACTCTGATTCCGGAGACTGTCTCGCTTGCAAATGCTCAACAACAAGCTTATCTGAACTGTCTCTGTTCTGGATGATTTATTAGCTTTGTTACACTCAAACAACTATGAAATACCGGCAATAATAAAAAACATTAAAACTTTGCAGAAAATAGAAGTTTCACATAGTGTATGTTTTTCATACACTGGTCCAATATAGTATATTGTCCGTCTTCAGAAAAGATAGGATCCAGTTCCAATATTTATTGACATAAACATACTGTATAATACTATTGAAACTGCAGTTTTCATTTAAAACACTTTATTATGATATAATATAGTTTGTCAACAGTCCATTCTGACGGCGGAATATGATACATGTGAAAACACTTCTGATGCAGTGTGTCGATATTGCACCATTGAAACACCTAGAACAGAATGCTGAACAGCAATTAGTTTCAACAACATATTAGCCCAGCATATGAAAAACATACAAGGCCGATATACGCACCAATAACTCTGACACTAAGGGGTATGTTTACTAAAACCCCGTTAGGGTGTGCGCCGCGCTAGTGTGCGGATGCCATATAAGGAGTGGGCGTTTCAGTCAGAAAAAAGCAAAACCGGGATTAATCATGCGCTAATGTGCGCTGCGCTCATATGCGCCGTGCACATTAGCACATGAGAAACTTGCGCGGGAAGCATAAGTAGCACGCTGATGTGGAAGCAGAGGAACAAAGCCACAGTACAATGGTTAAGACGCTGACCGATGGTGCAGGGATCTATGGGTTCAATCCCCCACTGTGCCAAATAAAGAAGGCTGGCTGAGGCATTGCCTATTATGGGGACGATTGCTTTAGGAGGCATTTAATTTATAGTTTAATTACCTCTACTAGCAAACGCACTCTCAAAGCGTGTTAACATAAGGCACATTTTAAAGTGCACTGTCCGCCAAGGCACCCTAGAATGTTGCTTATAGGGCGCTTTATAGGGTGCCGTATGAAGTACCGCAAGGTCACAGCAATGTTTTTGATGGCAGCACTGTGCAGTTTAAGGAATGAAAATCATAATTAGGTGCGCTGACCAACATGGAGGAGCAGCAGTGTAGCACAATGGTTAAGACACTGACCAATGATGCAGGAGTCATGGGTTCAATCCCCCACTGTGCCTAATGAAGAAGGCTGGCCGAGGCATTGCCTGTTATAGGTAATGTTGCTGTAGGGGAAATTTTATTTTTATTTTAATTAGTGCTGCCAGAAAACACACCCTCAAAGTATTGTAACATAAGGTGCTGCATAAGGCGCCTCATAGGGTACCCCAGAGGGCACATTTTAAAGTGCACTGTCTGCCACGGCACCCTACAGTGTTGCTGAAAGGGTGGCCTATAGGGCGCCATATAGGGTGCCCTATGAGGCACAGCAAGGTCATAGCACTGTGTTTGATGGCAGCACTGTGCATTTAAACGCATGGAAATCTGAAGTAGGTGCGCTGACATGCAAGGGGGAACAGCAGCATAGCACAATGGTTAAGGCACTGACTGCTGATACAGGGGTCATGAGTTTGCTCCCCAGTGTGCCTAATACGTAAGGCTGGCTGAGGCATCAGCTTTGCAATGTATGTATTGTTTCCTGCAGCACTTTATTTGTATTTTATTAATTGCTGCCAGCAAACATGCCCTCACGTGCCGTAACTGAAGGTGCCGCATAAGGCACCCTATAAGGCACTCCATAGGGCACATTATAAATTGCACTGTCCGCCATGGCAACCTAAAATGTCCCCTATAGGGCACCCTATAAGTCGCTCCACAGGATAACGTATAGTGCACCTTATATGGACGGCAACCATAAGGTGCCCTATAGGGCGCCCTATAAAGCGCCCTCTGAGGCACCTTATGGGTACAGTACGCTGAGAGTGTTTTTGCTGGCAGCAATAATGTACATTAAAAAGAGATAATGCTTTGGGCAGCCCAATCAAATAACCCCCACTGGGGGTTTAGAACCCGTGACCTTGAGCTCTATAGGCAGTGAAGTAACCAGTGGGCTACAGCTCTACAGCTGCTAACAAGCCCCTGGCTGGCTGTAGAGGGACTGCATGTCACCACACAGACAGTCTGCTGTGGTCACCAGGATAGGGTTAGGCCACCCGTACCCATGATGCACTGCACATGCAAATCAGCTGTCCACAGATGAACACAAGATGGGGTATGCACCCCCACAGCACCTCGGCCTGGTAGGGGGGAACTGACCATGTCCAGCCCCACAGCACCTCGGCCTGGTAGGGGGTACTGACCGTGTGTGTTACTGGCACAGAGTAGCTACACACCGTCACATTGTGCGGGTACTGTGCTCACCCTTAGTGTGCGGTGGGGCACCCAGCACCAGCTCCACAGCACCTTCCGTGGCAGAAATAGGCCATGCTGCAGGTCCCCAGCAGTGCTAATGTGTGAGATAGGTAGTTTCTGCAGAAACACCTTGGATATATCTGTCTGTCGCTCACAGCCAGGTGTAGCCCCAATGGACCCCTAGGAGGATTATGTACCACCACCCTCCTCCTCCTCCAGGGCTGAGGGTGGTAAACCTGGTCTCCCATCAACAGATGCACATTCTACCTCCCTGCAATGGTGGCAGTAGAGAGGACCATCAACCCCAGTCCTGCTGGGGAACAGACTCCCTACAGGGCAGTCAATGCAGCTCTGTACACATCCATAACACACGATTAGACAGACATTAGGCCTGGATATGCTAAGCTGCACCCCACCACTATCTGATATTCTCCTGCAGCAAGCCTTCAGCCGCTGCACCCTGCAAGGCACTCCATCAAGATACATACTAGCTGCAAACAGTCTGCTAGCTAGTCCATAGTGCATGTTCCTGGTGGAAATGCATGCATCCAGAACTGGGATATCAGCATACACAACAAGCAGATACATCAGTAACTGGGCACCAAAAAGAAAACCATAAATATCACATGAGAGAAATACTACATAGCACTATGGGGATGCCTAGCCATGCTGTGGTCACTGCACAGTCAGGGTGAGAGTGATCTCCCAGCAGGACATGTTGAGGCCACCC
Organism: Ichthyophis bannanicus; assembly: GCA_033557465.1. Lineage (NCBI taxonomy): Eukaryota > Metazoa > Chordata > Amphibia > Gymnophiona > Ichthyophiidae > Ichthyophis > Ichthyophis bannanicus. The sequence continues at coordinate 502,547,295 of CM066031.1, forward strand.
TGTCTGTGTAGGTGGTGGCCGGGCACGAAAATGTCCCAGCCAGTGCCCTATGCCCTGTGGAGATGCATCCTGGCCAGGTCACCCTGTCCGGGCTATACCCATGGTACCTTGCTCCTCATTATGCACATTGGCAGGCCAATATTGGCAACAGTGCTGGCAGTGTGGGCTGTGGAGGGTGTTTGCAGCCACCACACACTGGATAGACAGACAGACACCCCCACACCTATGCCAGCATTGTGCTACTATAGAGGAGTTTAGCAGCCCTGGCCACCACACCAGTCCTGGGCACAGTACAGGCATGGATATGGTACGCAATACTGTTGGGGGTCACTCCCCAGGGTGGTAAACACTGTCAGAGACCAGACCTGCAGCACACACCACAGACATCAGAAAGATTGTTATGATGGAGCTCAATGAGCAAACTGTGCTTAACGTAGGAATTGCTATCTGCCAGTAATCATAGCAAACGTTTGATAGCTGTGTACCTTATACCCAGGTGTAGGGTGGCATTGCTAAGGTATGCAAGTGCTAGTATTGGGAGATGCACACAGGGCCCAATGTCCTGCCTCTCCAGGAGGCATTGGTTAATGGGGCCTGTGGGTGTGGGTGTGGGTGTGTCTGCCCCTGTTGGCTGCTGCTTTACGGCAGAGGTTCCCAACTCCAGTCCTGGTGTAGAGTTTGGGTTTTCATGCTGTCCCTCATGAATATGCATGAGATACATCTGCATACCATGGGGGTGGTGCATAGATATGCAGCACAGGCATCTTTATTAGAGGCAGCATGGAACCTGAATGGTGTTTGGCACTCCAGGACTGCATTTGGGAGACTCTGCTCTAGGTAATGCGCATGTTTATGGTGTCTGTGCTCTGTAGGGTAAAATATAGGCGTATTAACCATGTGTATGTTCTCTGCAATAAAGGTTTGTCCTTCCTATCACGGTTTAGTTGTGGGAAAAAACATGTGGACTGGATTGGCAGTAGCCCCAGCTGGGCTTTGAACCTGTGACCTTCTGTTCTTGCACACACTGTCTGTGTGCACTGCACCACTGTGTTGCCACAGATGTGCTGCTTTCCCTGGGAAGTCCATGACTGTACATCCGACAGGGCCTGTTTGTTGCAGTGCACGGCACCCACCTGGACAGGGCTAGGCCATGGTCTGCTGTGGCCACCAGCTGCTGCCACCTCCACCACCAGTACCGCTCCATCCTTAGATTGGAGACAGCATAAACCCTGAAGGTTTTGTGGTCCTCCAGGACTGCATTTGGGGGAATCTGCTCTAGGTAATGTGCATGTTTCTGGTGTCTGTGCTCTGTAGGGTAAAATAGAGGTGTTTGAGCCATGCTTATGTTCTCTGCAATAAAGGTTCGTCTTTACTATCACTAGTTAGTTGTGGGAAAAATATGGGGACTGGATTGGCAGGAGCCCCAGCTGGGGCTTGAACCTGTGACCTTCTGTCTCCAAACACACTGGTTGTGTGCACTGCACCACCATGTTACCACAGAGACAGTGCATTCCCTGATGATACCATGACTGTTTGTCCGGCAGGGCCTGTCTGTTGCAGTACATTGCACCCACCTATACAGGGCTAGGCCATGGTCTGCTCTGGGCAGCTGCCACTGCCCCCCTCCACCTCCAGTACCCCTGTGCCACCCTGCTGACATGCCCTTCTGCTGGTGGTGCTGGTGGTACGCAGTCTCAGGCCATCCTGTGTGCGGGTAGGCGGCTGCCTATGGTGCGGGCTCTGGGGTAGGGTTGCCTGCAAATTTGTCCGCACGTCCCCCAATCACTGCCTGCCAATGTTCTGTGCCCTTGGGGGTACCTGCTGGGTACTATCCCCTGTGACACTGTGATAAACACTCTTGTGCCCACGTTGGGCCCTCATCAGTTTCTGTCTGGCTGCTGTTCAGTTTCAGCATTCCTAGGTGCCATCTAGGCATCTGCCTAGTCCGCACTGTGCCCCAGCTGCACCACAGCATGTGCCGCCTGCAGCCCTCTGTATCCCCTTTCCCAGCATCTGTCCAATTGCCCATTCCGACCTGCCTGCCCTGCTGTTGTGGAAATGTGCATGCCATAGGTAACCTGTCCAATGGAGAGGGAAACCCTGATCAGTGCTATTTCACTGTGGGATCATTCACCTTGTATGGGGACGGAGCGTAGACCCTTCTAAAATTCATATTTATTTTTTGCGGCTTTCTTGGGAGTGTTTTTTGATGTTTCCCATTACTATCACTATTGCCCAGCTTGATTATAATTTTTTTAGATTTTGTTGGGGTCATTTTCATTGTTTATTTGCACTTTTGTACCGTGCACATGTATCACACTTATCACTGTTTTGTAGGTTTCCCCGGTTTTGCTGTACATTGCTGACAGAAATGGTTTCTCTTCCCTTTAAATCGGCTCTAACGCGAGGTTTTCACTCGCGGTATTTTTTTGCTTGAATTTCAGCCCCGCTCGTGTGCAGGGAGCCTCTCCCCTCCCACTCTCCACCCATTGGCCCTTCTCTACGCCCCTGGGGAGCCTTCCTCCGCCCTCCGGGAGCCTTTCCACGCCTCTATCGCACATCAGCGCGCCGCACACATGAGCGGGCACTTTAGTGCGGCGCGCACGTGTGCGGGGCACAAATACACATCATTAGCGTGCGCTAAGGTACCTTAGCGCACGCTAATGTGCGCCGCACACATGAGCGCGGTTTAGTAAACATACTCCTAAGTAACTTACGGGAATCTAAACCTATTTTCTAAAGTCTACAAATACTTTTATTTGCAAAATAGTAGCTATTACAGCATTATAAGCTACTTACTATTTTTTAAATCTTTTTATGTTGAGCCGCCAGTACCGTCAAAATCTTTTTATGTTGAGCCACCAGGACCGTCAAAATCAGCAAACTTCGAATACTTATTAAACGAACTAGATCTCAGATAAAAAATCTGTATATAACGCTTTTTGACATAACGAAAATAGCTAAACATAGTTACATTGACTTTATAACCATTAATTAATAAACAGTTGAGTAGTAAGTATGGAAACCTTATGTATGTAAAACATACGCTGGTCCAAAACGGGTTAACAGAAAACCCCTTTCCACCACATACCACACTACCACACTTCCCTCATTTCTGTTAGCATTTCCTCATCTGTCTGTTCATTCTGGTCAGGTGGACATCCCCAGTAATTCTTCTGATATGTTTTGGGGCAATAAAAAATGTGACAAATGTTCTGTGTCTTCATGCAATGGAATTAACTGAATACACATTTTACTTTGGAATTTATACATTGGATCCAAAATAATTCAGATTGCAATAGAACTACTGGATGTATGCAATCCATCTTATCCATGTAACAAGATTTATATTGGTAGCACCACAAAACCAGTCAAAGTGAGGATGATTGAACATTGTTCAGCCTTCGACGCAAGGTGGACACAACCCCCCCACCCCTACTATTCATTGATATCAAGCAAGGCACACATATTTTTCAGTGGCAAATCCTAGCCCCTCAGGGTCTGAATCAGGATATAAAATGACAATTGTTTTAGTGATCTTAATTTGATCACCTCACATTGTGTAACATTTCTTTAGTAATATGGAGCCCAATTCAATAACATGCATATCCGGCCCGTGGACACATCAAATTGAAAAAGGGTCCCATTTGAACCCAGTTCCACATCCGCACGTCTGAACATGCCTATGGGTCTAGAACTGGGGAGTTAGACATGTCCAGTGTGGCGCGAGCAAAGCACTATGCAGCTGGCCCATGAGTGCATCTGGCGCATGGTCTGCGCATTGGTGCAGGCATGAACCATGTGATATAATATAGTAACATAGTAAATGACGGCAGATAAAGACCGGTATGGTCCATCTAGTCTGCCCATTAGATAGTTAAGACATGTCCCCATAATATTATGGGACACGGGTAAATGTGTTGGATGTCACCACACCCACTGTATTCTGAAAAGGTGCATATTTCGGATCTTGTCCTCCTCCGGGATATACCCATGGACGCCACGCTTCCTCAGTAAAACATGCATCTCCTAAGCTACTCTTCACTGACAATAGTTTTCTGATGCAAATTAGACATAAATACCAATGAGAAACGATTGCTGCTACAACCTAGACCATATATCAGTCCTGCTCAGGCCCTAAAAAGTGCTAGGTAATCCCAGTGCACCCTAATATGGTATAAGAGAATGTAACTATGAACATGTATGTCAGGGCATATCTTGCATCAAATGGTACTTGGCATTAGGAACTGGCCCCAGTGATTCCTGCCTTGGTCATCTCTATGAACATGTTTTAAACTGCTAAGGATGGACCCTTACCAAGTGCAAAAAACTCAAAACTAACATTGCAGTTCCCCAAAGGATGCATAATATTGCTGAACATAGTAACATAGTAAATGACGGCAGATAAAGACCAGTACAAGCATTGTGGAACCTGTGTCTTTTGGGGAAACTGCTAGGTACGTATGACCTAGATTGGCTACTGTTGGAAACAGGATACTGGGCTTGATGGACCTTGGTCTGACCCAGTATGGCATATCTTATGTTCTTATGTTCTTATTGAACAGTGCCGGGCCCAGGACCGATCCCTGGGGCACCCCGCTAATCACCTTCCCTTCATCTAATTGAGCTCCATTTACCATCCCCTTCTGTCATCTGTCAGTCAACCAATTTCTGATCCAATTTACCATCTTGGGATCTGTCCCCAAGCTACTGAGTTGATTGATAAGCCTCCTATGAGGAACAGTATCAAAGGCTTTGCTGAAATCCAGGTAGATGACATCCATCACATGTCCCTGATCCAGTTCCCTGGTCACCCAGTCGAAGAACGCAATCAGATTTGTTTGGCAGGATCGTCCTTCGGTAAAACCATGTTGCCTTGGGTCTTGCATCCTGTTGGTTTTGAGAAAGTTCACTATTCGCTCTTTCAGGAGCATCTCCATTACTTTTCCTGCCACCGAGTTAAGGCTCACAGGCCTGTAGTTTGACACTTCTTCCCTGTCACCACTTTTGTGTAGAGGTACTTTTATTTATTTATTTATTTGCATTTCTTATATACCGCACTATTTGCGATCAGCGCGGTTCACATAAAACGAAAGGTATCCGACAATAAACAAAAGTCAGGTCATTACATTGAACAGGAACAAGCAACTTGGAAAACAGGGCAAACTATGTACATATGCAGAGCAATAATTAGGGTAATTATATACATGTCAGATGGAGTTATTGGGTAATGATCATACTTGGTGGCTGGGGTTCGGGGCAGTCAGTGAGGTATTTGATAAAGAGAAAGTGTTTCAGGGCTTTCCTGAACTGGCTCAAGATGGGGATTGCTCTGACGTGTGGTGGAAGGGAGTTCCAGAGACTTGGGGCGCATAGTCTAAAGGCTCTGTTCGATGTTGCTTTGGAGCATTTTGTCATGTCTCTCGGTATCACTAGCAAGTTGGCTACTGCCAGATCCCATCTGCCCCTGCGGGCTTAACAGAGACGCGAGGGAGACACTCTCCCTTCGCGCCTCTCAAAGCCGGCACGGAGGGGCTCAGCCGGGCAGAGGGGGCCCCGCGGGACAGTCCATGCTGAAGCGGCGGCAGCGGCAGCGGCCAGCGTTTTATTTTTTTTTTATTAAAGTTTACTTGAGCCGATGGGGGGGGGGGGCTGGGACTGGAAATGGGCTGGGGGGGTTAAGACTGGAGTTGGGCTGACATGAAGAAACCAGAAGAAAGTGTCTGGAGCAATTGCAGCTGAAAAAAAATGCACAAAAGGTAGAAACATATCTCTTTATTTTGAATTTATTAATTGGAATATGTCAGCTCTGGTAAATGTGCATCATTAACGTCTGCACTTTGTTTAGTACAAGAGCAAATTAATGTATAGTTTTATTTCTACAGTGTTGTACATTCCAAGTTTGGCTTTTGGGATTCCCAGTTTAATTATGACGTCAGGGCCAACAGCGTGCAGCTGATCCGGCGTGCTTGTTTTTATCTTTTCTGGGGGCCCACAATTTTTGTTGCCATAGGGCCTCACTCAAGGTAAATCCGGCCCTGATACCTGAAGAAAGTTTTGTCGCCACACTTAAAATCTTTAGCCATCTTTTCCTCTGCCTTTGATTTTGCTATCCTTATTTCTCTTTTTGTCTCTTTGAGTTTGATCCTGTATTCATTTCTGTGTTCCTCTGTTTGCGAGCTTTTGAATTTTTTGAAAGCTGTGTTTTTTGCCTTTATTTGAGCAGCCACTTCTTTGGAAAACCAAACGGATTTTCTTCTCCTCTTGTTTTTGTTTACTTTTTTTACATATTTATCTGTTGCCCCTTTTATTGCCACCTTTAGTTTAGCCCATTGCAATTCCACTTCCCTTATCTCCTTCCACCCTGTCAGCTCCTCCTTTAGGTACTTGGCCATTTTATTGAAGTCTGTGTTTTTGAAGTTTAGGACTTCGAGCTTGCTATGATTGGCCTGTACCATGGCTTTTATCTCAAACCACACCGTGTGATGATCGCTGCTGCTCACAGGGGCACTCATGCAGACATTCGACACGCTGTGTCAAGCGTACTCAGCAAATTATCACGCCCAAGTACGCTTGACACAGGGCTCTCCTTTTGGGCTCGAAACATGCATGTCGTGTTGCTTGGAACTTTGATGCCCTTTTGCTGAAAAGATATTGCCTACTTTCGCAGATAAGTGTCTTTAGCACTACTATTCAACTTTTATTAAAATATTTTTGAAAATAAAGAAAAGACTTCATCCGACGTAGAGAGGGGAGTTTTTCCTCTCCCTTTCTCAGGTCGGCGGATCCCGACAGAAAAATGATAACTGTGAGAAATTGCTTCTCCTGTAAACGAATTCACGGATATTATGTTTTGACTCTAATTCCTTTTTTAGCATTTTAAACCCATTGCTGAGGTCAATGACAATACATCTTGTGAAAATTCTACTCCTCATCCTCCCGGTGATCACTCACATACTCAGGAGGAAGGGCAGAAAGTAGTGCCACTCCATATCTCTACAAACTGCCTTGGCACTATCCGGAGGGTACCAGTTTGTGGCTGTCATGAAGGCAGTGTTGGCCATTATTAGGATAATCACTGCACTTATCTGGATAGTGTGGCAATTATCCTGATAATGGTCAGTCCCACCCTCACTCTACCCACAGACCACCAAAGCTATCTGGATAGCTTGGGCCACCATAAAAAGCTGGCCTAATATGCTATGGCCCTCACTTGGTTTGCAGCTTGTCGTGCTGTGAGTGTTTGTGTGCATCAGTGATGCTGAGGGCTAAGCTGTCGGTACCTTAACTACTGGCAGGATCTCCCAAGATGGACAGATCTTAGCTGAGGTGCCAGACAAAGACAATCCACCCATCTGGGCAGCAGCAGATTGGGATGGTGTTGGCAGCAGAGGATCACATTTCTGTGACAATGGCAACAACAATAAAATTAAACTGCCCGGAAGAAAGACCTGGCAATCTACTTCTGTATCTTGCCATGAAAACCCAATGGATAGTCACAACAATTTAAATTGCACTTTAGTGCTGGAAGATGAGACCTCCAGGTCAGAAGATACTCAACTGGCTACTAGGGAGGAGCTGAAGACTTTTCAGAGTAAAACCCTTGGGACATCTGACTGCTAATGTAGCTGCACATGAAATAAGAATCAGAAGCTGTAAAGATGTCTTACATATTGGGATATGGAATGTACGAAGCATGAACCAAGGGGAGTTGAAGGTGGTCAAGAATGAAATGGAATGTGTACAACTTGATCTGTTGGGTGTCAGAGAACTGAAATGGAGTGGTATCAGGCACATTGCATCAGATGATCACATGGCCTACTATGATGGAAATGAAAGACAAAGAAGAAATGGTGTTGCATTTATAATAAAGAAAAAACTTGCAAGAACTGTAATGAGATACAATGCAGTCAGTGAACACTTAGGGGTATGTTTACTAAACTGCGGTAACGTTACATAACGCTCTTTATGAGACGTTAACGATCGTTAAGTATAGTTAATGCGCGTTATGAGACGTTAACGATCGTTAACGTCTCATAACGCGCGTTATAGTTACTTAACAATCGTTCACGTTCCGTGGTGCAGTAAAACACAGCAGAAGGTGGAGAGAGGGCGGAGAGAAGGGGTCAATAGGCGGAGTGTGGGTGGGGAGAGGCTCCATTCACACTAACGCGCTGATCTGAAGAGCTGAATCCTAACGCGATTGAAAACCTGCCGTTAGATGCACATATGCAGGAGAGAGAAACCATTTTCATGTCAGCAATGTACAGCCCAGGTAGGGAGCCCAAAAACTGTGATAGCAGTGCTCCATGTATAGCAATACCATAGTGCCAAAGTATGAATGGCCACTATGGCGATGGTGCAAATGGGGCATAGGGGGCCGCAGGCGGGACTTGTAGCATGGGCAGCTGGTGCACAGGGTGGACCAGGCGGGTGCCTAGGTGGCACATAGGAACATAGACACCGGAGATCAGCAAGACAGCAGTTAACCAAGGCCAAACACAATCCACCAATATCTACCTGGTCCACCCTAGCCAATAGTCGCTAGGGCACAGACCTGACATCTCCCCAGCCATCCCGCCCACATGTGGAGGGGACATAATAGTGGTAGGCAGTGATGGGGGGATGTGAGGATGTCCATGTATGCCCCCCCACCCCGGAACCCGCTCCCTAGGCGGGCGCCTACCTACACAGTGGATGGCCTGGGACTGCGCACTACCAGCACCGACAGCAAATGGCCACATCAGCTTGGCAGGGGGGCATGTGCCCGTACTGGAGGGGGCAGTGCCACCTCCCTGCAGTGGACCTAGGCCATGCTCTGCAGCAGTTCGTGGTGTGCAGTGCAACATAAAAGGTCTGGCTGAGGAAAAGTGCAAGTAGCCCCAGGGACTACCATGCATCTATGGCATCAGTGTGGTGCAGTACACCCAGCCAGTGTGTCCAGGAGCAGACGGTCACAGGTTCAAGCTCCAGCTGTGGTTCCAGCAGAACATGTCCCTATATTTTACCCTACAATGCAGATACAACAGCAACATGTGCAAAGCCCAAAGCAGCGGCGAACAGGGGTGCAAACACCCACTCACACAGGCTCCACAATCCAATGATGCATGGAGCAGCAGGCTGTTGGCCCCAGCAGTGGGATGATGTTATCACCAGAGCATTACTACTAACCCTCGCCACAGTTTAGCAATGTTGGCATTGTGCTCAGGACTAGTGTGGCGGGCAGGGCTGCCAACCACCCCTATCTTTGTATAATACTGCAAAAGGAGTGAGCGTGTTTGTATGTCTATCCATTGTTCTGTGGCTGCCCACACTTCACTGGGCCCAAAATGTCCCACTGTTACCAGCGTTAGCCTGATTAGATGCATAATGAGGAGCAAGGTATTCTGGGTATGGCCAGGACAGGGCAGATTGGCCAGGATGCATCCTCACAGAGTGTGGGGCAATGGCTAGGACACTGTAGTGGCTGACCACCACCTGCATGGACAGGGTGGCCACAGCATGGCATGCTGGGAGGGCACTCACTCTGAACGAGCATTGACCATGGCAGATCTAGGTTCCCACATAGCGCTCTACACTATTTGTCTCTAGTGATATATTTGTGTTCCCCAGTGTTGGGGTCCCAATCACTGAGATGCCTGCTTGCTGCACTAAGTCCTTGGTGGACTGTCTGCAGTTAGACTGTGCATGGTTGAAACACCTTTAAGGTACAGTCTGACTGTGCTGTCTGCTGGTGACTGGCAGACAGTGGTGGGAGGCACTTGGAGTTTCCACACCTAACCCCAGCATTGCTGCTGGTCTGCCACTGTCCCAGTCATAGGTATGGCTCTGGCCCACCAGCCCTGGAGAGCTGTCTTGTACAAACAGGATGGAGGCGGGGGCACTGTTCTTTACCTACAAAAGGGTGATGTGGGCCCTTTTGGGTATATAGTGTATACCACTGTGATCTATACAGCCACTGCTATACACACCTCATGCAATTCTAGGAACCCCTCTGCCTTGATAACAACTGCCCATGTCAGCCAGACCCTCACATGGGGTACACACTAATCTGGCTGGTGTCTGGTCCCACAGGGCCACATGTGACTGCAGAATACAGATGGACACCAAATTACCTTCAGCTGCACTGCACGGAACACCTGTCATACACTGGTAGTGATGGGGATGTACAGCAGGACCTATCTCTAGTAGCACATGTACTGCGGACCTAGTGCTGGGCACCCATCCTATCGCTCAGGGTGAACACAGAACCTGCACAATGGCATGGTCTGTAGCTACTCCATGCCAGTATCACGCACTGTCAGTTCGTCTTTCCAAGCTGGGGGACCGGAGAGGTGCAGACCCCATTTGGTGATCAGCTGTAGATAGCTATTCAGCATGTGCATTGCATCATGGGTACTGGTGGGGTTACCCTATCCTGGCACTCAGAGCAGACAATTTGTGCGGTGACCTGCAGTCCTTCTGTACCCAGACATTGCTGTAACATACACCATGGGGGTATAGCCTACTGGTTAATACAATGCCATTTTTGGCAGTGTTCATGGGTTCAGTTCTTCATTGTTCCCCCCTCTCATGCCTGTCCTACTCATATAGTGTGCATGCCTGTAGAGGTCATATATTTGCAGATCTGTGCTTCCAGCCCATAATACCCTCGCCACAATTGCCAACATTCCCTCGGTCCATCTATCTGCGTCTGTCAGCTGTGTAGAGTCCTGTCTGCCAGTGCAGGCTGCCACCCCATGTCATAACCTTTCCTGCATTGCGCCTCTTCATGCTTGCCTTGCCTGTGCCTGATCTGCATGGCACCACCACTCCTCTGTCCACCCATCATTGTAACTATCCTTCCACCTCTGCCTCCACTGGGGGACATGCATTCCCATTGTCTGCCACCAACTGTTTTTCTGGCACTTTACATTGCCAACACCCTGTGCTGTGGTACAGCTGCCCCACCATGTTTGTCATCGGTACTGGCAGGCACATGGGATGCCCGCAGATATGGCAGGTCCAGCGGCTCCCACTTCTCCCTCCTTCACTCACCTGTTCATTACCTTTCCTGAGTGCTCTATCTAGTGTTAGGGCTACATCTGTCTCTGTTCCGCACAGGTCATGCATGTCATCCTGAGGCACCTTGCAGTCCCTAGGGCACACTAACCTAGGACACCATAACCTTGTTAGGCCACCTTAACCTATGGTTAAATAGCCCAGGGTGCCTTCTGCGGTGCCTTGTCCAAGGGTGCCTAATATGGCGCTTAGCCTAGGAGGCCCTATAGGGCGCCTTATGAGGCACCTTACTAGGCACCTTATAAGGCACCTTACATGGCACCTTATAAGGCACCTTACATAGCACCTTACTAGACACCTTACATGGCACCTTATAAGGCACCTTACTAGACACCTTACAGGGCGCCTTATCGCCTAACAAGGTGCTTTACAAGGCGCCTTATAACGCTCGTTAGTCTAAGGCGTCTTTTAACGAGCGTTAGTTGTCAGCTTGCTGCAACGATGTACCGCCCATGCCTTTTATATGGGCATCTCTACTTTACTGCGGAACCTACCGCGAATGACATTACCGCAGTTTAGTAAACCTCCCCCTTAATCTCTATTCATTTGTGAGGAATGCCAATCAACACAACTATAATTCAAGTATATGCCCCAACAACAGCTGTAGAAGAGAAGTTCTATGAAGAAGTATAAGCTGAAATTGACAAAACATGCAAATAGGATATTCTGACAAAACATGGCAACAAAGAAGAAGGCAAAATGGTTGGAAAATATGGACTTGGCAACAGAAATGAAGCTGGAGAAAGACTGATAGAATTCTGCAAAACCAATGATCTATTCATCTCAAACACCTTCTTCCAGCAACACAAGTGGCAACTTTACACATGGACTTCACCCAATGGATTGTACAAAAATCGAATTGACTACATCTGTGGAAGTCAATGATGGAAAAGCTCTATAACATTAAAAAAGACAAAACCTGGAGCTGACTGTGGTATAGATCACCAACTACTAGTATGTAAACTCAAGCTAAAGTTGAAAAAGAGCAAGCAACTCATGAATGTAGCAAAATATGACATTGAGAATATTCCACTGGAGTTTAAAGACTGCCTGCAAAATCGATTTGCTGATTTAGATACAAATGACAGAACTCCAGAAGAGTTATGGAATGATATCAAGAAGGTTGTGTTGGAAGAAAGTGAGAAGTCTTTACCAAAGGTGAAAAAGCATAAATGGCCAAAATGAATGACCGAAGAAACTCTGAAAATTGCCCAGAAACACAGAGAAGCTAAAGCCAGAGGAGAAAGAAAGACAATTGCATAAATCAAGAGAGATTTCCAATGTGCAGCAAGACAGGATTAGGAAAAGTACTACAATGACGCATGCAAAGAAATAGAAACAGAAACTATTAGAGGAAGAACAAGATCGGCTTTCCTAAAGCTACGAGAGTTAAAGAAAAAATTCCATCCTTGAAGTGGAATGTTACAAGATGCTTAAAGTTCTATGTTTAATAATGCTGAGAAGATCAAGAAAAGGTGGAAAGAATATACAGAGTTTTTATATGATACAGGTCAAGTGGACCAACAGCCGTTTCAACCTGTACCTTATGATCCGGAACCATTGGTGATGATAGAAGAAGTTGAAGCTGCATTGAAAGCCTTATCAAAGGCTTACCAGACATTGACGGCATTCCCATAGAAGTATTACAGCAATCTGATGCAGCTGTTACCATACTTATAAGGCTCTGCCAGGAAATTTGGAAGACAACATCATGGCCAAATGACTGGAAAAGATCTGCGTTTATACCAATACTAAATAAAGGTGATCCAACAGATTGCGGAAATTATCGCACAATCGCTCTGATCCCACATACCAGCAAGATTCTACTGAAGATTATTCAACAAAGACTACAACCATACCTGGAACAAGAACTACTTGAAGTGCAAGCAGGGGTCAGGAAAGGGTGAGGAATGAGATACATCAATCGTGGATGTGAGATGGATCCTTGAAAGAATACTAAAAGGATATCTATTTGTGCTTTATCAACTACAGCAAGGCTTTTGGCTGTGTAAACCATGAGAAACTCTGGGCCACATTAAGAAGAATGGGCATATCAGAACACCTGATCATTCTCTTGCACAATCTGTACATTGATCAAGAAGCAACAGTTCGAACGGAACAAGGAGAAACAGAATGGTTTAAAATAAGCAAAGGTGTATGACAAGCTGCATACTTTCCCTCTACCTGTTTAATTTATATGCATAACAAATCAACAGAGAAACAGGATTATATGAAGACAATAGAGGTGTGAAGATTGATGGAAGACTCATTAACAACCTTTGCTATGTTGTTGATACCACATTACTGGCTCAAAGTGAAGATGATCTGAAACATTTGCTTCTCACGATCAAGGAGCATAATCTTTTTTTTTAATTATTCAAATCTTTATTAAGATATAAACAGGAATTACAATCAAGTCCACATCATGGGGAAGATAAAAAGGAGAAAAAAAAAGAAGTAATATACTTTACACCATATTAATTACAATACAAAAAAAATGCTATGCCCATGATTAATCACAATAGCCCTGATACATGGAAAAGAAGAAGAAAAACACTAATCAATTTCTTTACTAGACAAGAAAACTTCCAACCGGTCAGACTCCATAAAAACATATTTAGTCTGCTCATAAATCAAAATACACTTACATGGATACTTTAAAAAGAAAGATGCACCTATTGCCAGGACGCAAGACTTTAACAGAAGAAAAGCTTTTTGCCGCCATTGTATGAGTCTATATCAAGGAACATATTCTTAAAATAGGTCTGCACCTTAATGTAAAGAAGACAATGACAACTAGCAAAATCAATAAGTTCATCATTGAAGGATAAGAAATTGAAATCATGAACAACTTTAACCTACTTGAACCAACTATCAATAAAGAAGCAACAAGCATTCAAGAAATCTGACGATGCATTGCTCTTGGCAGAATGGCTATGAAAGACCGACTATAGGCAAGATTCTCAAGAGCAGAGATGTCTCTCTCCATGCAAAGATTCGACTCTTTCAAGCCATGGTATTTTCAATAACATCATATGGATATGAAAGTTGGACAGTGAAAAAGATAGACAGGAAGAAAATTGATGCCTTTGAATTTTGGTGCTGGCGGCGAATACTGCGTAAACCATGGACTGTCAGAAGAACAAACCAGTCAGTACTAGAGGAGATCAAACCTAAGCTTTCTTTAGAATCTCAGATGAGAAGACTTCGACATTCATACTTTGGTCACATCATGCGAAGAAAGAGATCATTAGAGAAAGACATCATGCTTGGCAAGATAGAAGGTCAATGCAAAAGAGGAAGGTCAGCAATGAGATGGATCAATGCAATAATGGCAACTATGGATGCCAGTCTGTCAACAATGAGCCACCTGACTGAAGATTGAACACAATTTAGGACAACTATCCAGAGGGTCGCCATGAGTTGACACCTACTCGATGGTACTTAACAACAACAATATGCTATGGGGTAGATTCTGACCCGCGTTTAGCAGGGATAGACATCCGGGTTGTACGTATATGCCCGCTTAATGCCAGGATGCCAATTCCACCCACAGAGCTCCCCACATGTACAGCAGAGATGTGCTGGGAGCTCTGTATGGCAGCAGGAGGGGGCGGGCTGTCGGAGGAGCAAGAGCAGGCCAGATGCATGATCCCTTCTCCGGATGTATGGGCTAATTCCGGGGTCGGCCCTGTATGTCTGGGGTTGGCCATTTGGATGGGAGACTTATTCCACCATGAATAATTCCCCCTAGATGGCAGCCAATGCACACTCTGAGCAGGGAAAAGGAAGTAAGGGGGTCAGACGGCTCGGAAAGGATCATCTCCAGGCCTGCTGGGGATTGTGGCTCCTGCATGGAGCCGTGGTGCCATGGCAACAGGACGCCACGACACTGTGGCTCCATGCAGGAACCTGACTGAGCTAGCCAGGTAAGTGGCTGGATGTCTGGGGGCCCATAATCGTGGCACGGCAAGCCCGTCCAGGCCAGGTACACCCGATTCTGATCCCACAGGGACATATAGCTCCCGCGGGATCAGAATCAGGTACAATTTCGGCCTGTCCATATTCTGGATGTCTGGACGGGCCGGAGGCACCCAGATCTGAATTGGCCTCTATCTGGATACCTTATCTGAATAGTGGCTAAAAATTCACCCTATCTAGACACTGCATGTGCTTCGATTATCAGTATAGTGGCCACACAAGATGGATATTTAGTGGCAGCTATTATCTGAATACTGCTCCGAACATCCAGAGGATATCAAAATGCTGTGGTTTACCACCATAGTAATTAAATATTGGAAGCACTGAATATCAGCCCCCATTATAGCTAGGTACAAATAAAATAAAAACAATAGGAATTCAAATAATAAAAGCAATAGAGTCATATTCAACAGCGGCTGGCCATCACCACTTTAAATTATCCCCAGAAACTCGGTGCCGCGGCCGTATCCAGCCAGTGGCACTGAATATCTGGTATGCCTGGAGAGTGATCTGGTCAGCAGTGATATTCAGCCACTGGCTGCATAGCTAAATCAGCTAAAGTTAGGCCTGCTTTTTTTGGCCTAACTTTAGCCAAGTTGGGTTAACCGGATAGTGGCTGGATATTGCCGTTGACCGGTTAACTATTCGTGCCACCTCTGCTCTGCCCCTGGAACACAATGATGCTATACTTAACCAACTCCACTAGCTGTCTATACTCTCCCGGACCAAGTTCAAGACACTGCTCACAATCTTTAAAATCCAACATCACTCTGCTGCAGATACGCTACAAGAATTGATTTCTCGAGACGCTAGCACAAGTCCCAGGAGAATTAATAATAAAAGCATGATTGTCTTCCCAGCCACATACCAGAAATCAAACCAAACCACCTCTAAAAGAGCACATTCCCTTTGCCCCAGTATTATGGAACTCCCTGCCGGAAAATATCAGAACGACAACAGACATCAGGGACTGCCACAAAAAGATAAAAACACACCTATACACTGAACATTTTGGACATATCACTTAAGCAATTACTTTCCTTGGACATAGCATCTAAGCAAATGACATATCCCAAACTCCTGCAAATCCAGCCCACTTTCCTTCACCAGGCCACCCCTAAGTCTAGTTCTAATGATCCATCCTACCCGCCCCTCTTATTGTACATAAGTTCCATGTTGTTCTTGTTCATCAATGTCAACATAACTCTGGTTTACTGAGTTGACTTATTGTTATTTGTACTAATTTATTGTATGACCTGATGTTTCACTGTAAATTGCTTTGATTAAAGGAGAAGGCGGTATAAAAACACAGTTAAATAAATAAATGAATAATAAATAAATAAGTGGTTAGTGTCGGAGTATTCAGCTGAGCTATGAGGGGGATATTCAGATGCACAAACTAGGACCATGCAGCGGAATATATCCCACTCAGTGGGATTAACTCAGTTAGCAGGTCTGTTAACCGAATTAATACTTCTGAATATGCCCCTTAATCTGAGTTCTGTATGCTTTCCTTAATAAAATAGCTTTTACATTGTTCCTAAATCTCATAAAATCCCTTTCCCTTCTTAAACCAGCAGGTAGTTTGCTCCATAATATCAGTCTAGCACATGTAAAGGATCTGATTTGGATTTTCATTCTATGGAAAGTTCGTACTGTAGGAAGCACTAAGAGATCTTGCATTTTGGATCAGAAAGATCTAACAGGAGCATAACTTTTTAAGGCTTTATGAAAGTGGACTGCTGGCAAACCCTTTAAGGCTTTAAAAGTTGTCATCAACTGAAAATGTATCCATTCTTCTATTACCGGTGCAGCTGAACCTAAAAGTGGATAATTTTTCTTGATTAATTAACGGTCATATCGTCATGATTAGTATCCCCTTTCTTTGGGTTTGTTTCTTCGTCAGGTGAATGTATGAGGGCATGCATATGTATTGTTTAATTTAATTTAATTTTATTTCTGCATTAAACAAGAAGAGTTCTATGGCACAGAACAATGACTGAGAGAGAGGAGAAACGCTCATAAGGAAGGGAATACTAGGTTGCAAAACAAGCCCAAGTTTTACATGGGGTCCAAACATGGAGAGCCTGATATTCAAAAGGGTTTATCTGGTTAGCAGGACCTTCTAACTGGATAACCTCCACTGAGTTTAGTATTCAACGTGCCTGGAGGGTGCTGGAGTGAACCTTAGAATATAAGATATGCCATACTGGGTCAGACCAAGGTCCATCAAGCACAGTATCCTGTTTCCAACAGTGGACAATCTAAGTTACAAGTACCTATCAGTTTCCCAAAAAGACATAAGTTCCACAATGCTTGTACTGGGGCAAACAGTGGATATCCCAGGTCTCCTTTAATAATGGTTTATGGACCTTCCTCCAGGAACTTGTCCAAACTATTTTAAACCCGGCTACACTTTGTTAGTGATATAACAGAAGGGCCGTCGGGTAAGGATTGCCTCTGTGGATGATACCAAAATCTGCAATAGAGTAGACACCCAGGAAGGTGTAGATAACATGAGGAGGGATCTAGCTAAGCTTGAAGAATGGTCTAGAATTTGGCAGCTGGGATTTAGTGTTAAAAAATGTAAGGCCATGCATTTGGGCTGCAGCAATCCAAGGGAGCAATATAGTATAGGGGGTGAAGTACTTTTGTCCACTAAAGAAGAGCGGGACCTCGGTGTGGTTGTGTCTGATGATCTGAAAGTAGCTAAACAGGTAGAAAAGGTGACAGCAAAAGCTAGAAGGATGCTTGGGTGCATACAGAGAGGAATAGCTAGCAGAAGAAAGGAGGTGATAGTGCCTCTGTATAAGTCTTTGGTGTGACCTCATTTGGAGTATAGTGTGCAATTCTGGAGACCACACCTTCAAAAGGATGTGAACAGGATGGAGTCAGTACAGAGGGTGGCTACTAAAATGGTTAGTGGTCATTATAAAGCATATGAGGACAGACTTAAGGATCTTAATATGTACACCTTAGAGGAAAGGTGGAATAGAGGTGATACAATTGAGATGTTTAAATACTTCCATGGCATAAATGCACAGGGGGAGAGCCTCTTTCAATTGAAAGCAAGTTCTGCTATGAGGGGACATGGGATGAGGGTGAAAGAGGATAGATTCAGGAGTGATATGCAGAAATATTTCTTTACGGAAAGAGTGGTGGATCTGTGGAATAGTCTCCCAGTGGAGGTGATAGAGATGAGGATGGTATCTGAATTCAAAAAAACATGGGACAAACACAGAGGATCTCTAAAGGAATATAGGGGACTGTTGTAGTTGTCGATATGGAAGGACAGACTAGATAGACCATGTGGTCTTTTTCTGTCATTTTTCTATGTTTCTATGTTTCTACACTAACAGTTTTTACTACATCCTCCGGTAGCAAATTCCAGAGTTTGGTTACATGTTGAGTGAAAAAATATTTTCTTTTATTAGTATTAAATAGGTTACCCTGTAGTAGCTTCCTTGCATGTCCCCTAGTCTTTCTATATTTTGATGGTATAAACAATGGATCTACGTTTAACTGTTCCACTCCATTCATTAATTCATATCTCCCCTCAGCCGTGTCTTTTCCAGGTTAAAGAGCCCTAACCTTTTTAACCTCTCCTCAAAGGGGTATCCTTCCATCCCCTTTACCATTTTGATGACTCTTCTCTGAACCTTTTCTAATAATGCTATATCCTTATTAAGATACAGCGACCAGAATTGCACACAATATTCAAGGTGCGGTCGCACCATGGAACAATACAGAGGCATTATAATATCCTTTGTTTTATTCTCCATTCCTTTCCTTATGATACCTAGCATTCTATTTGCTCTCTTGGCCGCCGCTGCACACTGGGCAGATGGTTTTAACATGTTATCCACAATGACCCCTAAATCTTTTTCCTGGGTGGTGGTTCCTAATGTGGAACCTTGCATCGTGTAACCATAGTTTGAGTTTTTCTTTCCTAGGTGCATAACTTTGCACTTGTCCACATTAAATTTCATCTGCCATTTGGATGCCCAGTCTTCCAATTTATCAAGATCCTCTTGCAATTTTCCACAATCCTCCTGGGTTTAAACAACTTTGAATAGTTTTGAGGTCCGTGGACGGGGTGAGGCCAGTGCAAGGACTTATCTAGTTTGTGACAATTTTCATTCTGGTAACTGGATTACAGGCTGCATAAAGTTAAGCCTAAAATAATCTGTCCTAACTTTTGTGCAATTTTGCTGGCCCGATAGTGGCTGAATATCACCTCTATCAGGATAGCACTGGTGCTCAATGCTGAAACTCGATATTTATCACTGGCCGCTATCTCGATATTGGCACGGCATATCCAGTTTAATTTTAAACACTGCAGATGATGCTTAAGAAAAAAACATACCAACTGTGGAGTATAAATACTGACCCCCACAGTATTCTGGAAGTTTGCACTTAGCTCCATCAAGCTTATGAGTCTCATTGTGTGCTAAGCACTACAGTCAGAGCCGTGGCTTTGTAACTAACAGCAAGGCCCGAGAACCTGCATCACATTTACACATTTTGCCGAACTGTCAGCTCGTAAAACTGCCTTTAAAAAAGAAAAAGAAAAACACAGTTTAGGTAATGTAAGCTTTTAACATATTTCATTATAATTAGAAAATGTTTGCAGTGTTTTTTACAGTGCTCCGTTACTTAACGAGACCATTTTACTTCTCCCCAGGACCCGTCAGAGATAAAGAATTTGTTTACAGTAAATTGCATACCACCCATTCCTGCCATCTGCCATGGTTAACGGCACACTGCTACAGCTTCTAAAAATAGTTTCTTCCACTTAAAAAAATCAGTCTATCAGAGGTAATGTACACTTGGATATTGTCAATTGCTCTGCTCTAGTCTGCACATAGCCTCATGCATTGTATTACACACACACAGACACAAAGACGTTTCATCAATAATTGAGACTAAACAAACAGCCGCACAGTTCAGTGCTGATAAGCAAACTTATTTTATCATTTCACAGATAATGCCTCGCAAACTAGTTCTATAAAACACTGAATGCTAACTAAATGCTATTACAGAAATCATTAAACTGAATGCAGTATTGAAGAGCATATGCCTTTATCATTTATTTATGTTTGCCGTACTAAACTGACCTTGCTCACGAAAGCTGAAAGCAGTCGGCTCACCTGATAAATATTGCAAAGTGATGTATCATAACGGAAATCTGAAATTCGGAGAAATCAATGGGTTGATATTCAAAGCAAGTTTGCATTGATCAGTAGGCGGTGAACACATAACTTGGCTGTCGATAGATTTTTCAAAAGTTACACAGATAATATTGGGCCATTCAAGTTACTAGATGGCCAGATATTCTCTATATAATTAGGGGCCAGCTTAGGGGAGAGGCGGAGGTGGCACCAGAAATCTTCTGTTTAGCTGTGATGTTCAGCAGCTAAGGGGGTAATTTTATAAAAAGCTGCCTAGATTTATGCATAAATAACATGCATAACTCTAACTATTGCAGTCATGTGGAGGCCCATTTTGTTCGAGGTATGTCTGGGCGTCCAAAATATGGACGGCCCGGAGTTGCATCTGATTCAGTACCTGCCGAGCTAGACATTCCCATGAGAGTGGAATTGGGACACTTGGATGGGCCAAATGGGCCCTGATTCAGCTGCCCTGCACGTCCAGCAACCTCCCTGTCTAGCCCTCCCTATGCTCCTGTATGGAACCTCAGTGCCGTGGCATCTCATCGCCATGGCACCGGGATGCCATGCAGGAACGCTGAAGTGCCCGACACCGTTCTGCTCGAATTTCCCCGCCTCACAGCCCTCTTTAGGGACAGCCAGGGCTGGGTTCGTGCGGTGGGGACTTACCTCTGCTTGACCTGTTGCTGCAGCAGGACTGCGGGCCCCAATTGCCACCATCCGTTGGATTTATTCCACCACGGAGGTGGAATAAATCTGACATCCATCTTGGTGCACCCAGACATACAGGACCATGACCTGAACCGGCCCTGTATGACCAGATTGTGTGCCCCAACCCTCACTACCCACTCTCCTCCCCATCGTTGCCCCTTCTTGCCCCCATCTGGAGCTCCCTGCACAAATGCCCTATATGTGCGGCGAACTCCTGGATCACAACTGCAGGTCTTGTACATCTAGACTGAATGTACACCCTGCTATTTCCTGTACAGAATGACTCCCATACTGTATGAATGTAAGTGGTCACTTAAGCATGTACATGACACAGTCACGATTCTGTAAGCATACACGTACTTATACCGAGGGTGTGCAGAGAGGCAGAGTTTGGACAGACCATAAGCAGGGTTCAAAGTTATGCGGGTGTATTAAAACATGCAATTATTTATGTGGGTAAATTATAAAATAGGAAAATTTGCATGCATTCTTCAAAAGTCTAGATGCGGGCATTTCCACCAGCCATAGGGCTAGAATTAAGTGCTTGCACTTTAACTTAACGCGCATTTATGACCACTTACACCGTTATTTTATAAAGTAAAATACACACATCCTTGACTTTATAAAATAGGCATGAAATACATGCATAACAATGTGCATTAATCTAGCCATGCTTTATAAAATTACCCTCTAAATGGATAATTGTCAATTTAGCGTAGGTTTGTGGAATAGCAGCCCTAAATCTAAACTAATGATGCTGGCAAAGTCACTGCTGAATGCACTGGTGCAGCTACTTATATGGAGAGTGGTGGTATTAAACTGAGCACCTGGAAGATGGAAGACATAGCATACAGCCTTATGAGAAAAGAGATGAGCAAATGCACCAAAAAGGAAGCAGATCTAAACAGCCAACTTCTTTTCCTAACAGACTGCAAAAAGAACAACATCATCCCTGAAGGACCTAAGACCAAGAACTCTCTGGCTACAACTTACAGCTCTGACCATGAAGAAAGAATCTGCAAACGTGCAAGCTAGAAACGGAGAAATTAACTTGTTCGCCAGCTCTACAAAAAGAAAGAAAGGATGCGATGTGTGCATTCAGGTCAATGCTGACTCCTGGCCACCCAGCGGCCCCTAGATTTCTTTGGCAGTGTGACCTGAAGTAGGTTTCCAGGCTTTTCTTCCGAGGCAACAGGGGGTTAAGTGACTTGCCTAAGGCCACAAGGAGTGCTTGTGGGAATCAACCCCTGGTCTACTCCTCCCTGCGAGTTTTTCTTTTTGAGCATTTCTCAAGAAAAGGATAAAATAGCCAGAAAGAAGAAATCATAGGGAGTATGCAGGTTCAAAATCCTCACCTTGTGAACCAGCTGGAAGATACAATGCATATGTAACATCAATGTTGTATGTAGAAGAAGGACAAAGACATCTTCAAACAGTGCATATTACAGGAAACTAACTGAGGAACACATACAGGAGTACACAAAGCAACTAAAAAGTTGTATAGACATTCCCAAAGCCAGAATAGTTGCATCTGAAAAAAATCATACCAGCCTGACATGAACTTGTGACCTGGATTGGTCACTGTTGGAAACAGGATACTGGTCTTGATGCACCTTTGGTCTGTCCCAGTATGACATATCTTATATTCTTATGTAACTCATCCTTCTGTGGGCACTTTCTACATGCTAGCCAAAATCCACAAACCTGCTCTGCTGGGATGTCCAATCATATCTGGTACTCGTATCGGCACACTCACAGAGGAAATATCCAGACTTTAGGAGGGATTCTTAAACCCCTAGTACATAGAAAAAAACAGCTTCATACAAAACAACACAGGCTTTCTGAATAAGCTACAAAAACATTGAGCAACTACCACCTGTCACTTTCCTGGTCACAATAGATGTGGAATCACTATACATTCTGCAGACAGATCGAATAACTGCATGTGACAAATTCCTTAAGTCATTTACCATGGTCCACCAATACACACCAGAAACTATTACAAAATTGATAAAATTCATCCCAATTCACAATTACTTCAGCTTCAATATTGACATCTATCTACAAATCATGGGCATGGCTATTGACCAAGAATGGCGGCGCAATATGTTAACCTTTTCATGGCAGAACTGAAAGAGACAGTTTTGAACAAATATCAGATTAAACCCTTCAAATATTACTGGTACATCAATGATATTTTTATAATTTGGACTAAAGGAGAGTGTATCTCAAACAATTTCAGAATTCTTTTAATATATCCCATCCCTCAATCAGATTCAAAATTGACTACTCCACAGAAAAAGTTACTTCCTGGACATCACATATTTTGTCAGCAGTGGCAATATGCAGACATCCATTTATAAGAAACCAGCTGACAGAGGCAGCTACTTTCACAATTCTAGCTTTCACTCTTCACATACAAAAAGGCCATTATACAGAGCCAAGGAACACAATATTACTGCATATTTTCTAACCCAAAATATAGGGATAAATACCTCCAAATCCTAGTTGATTCCTT
Source organism: Ichthyophis bannanicus (assembly GCA_033557465.1). Lineage (NCBI taxonomy): Eukaryota > Metazoa > Chordata > Amphibia > Gymnophiona > Ichthyophiidae > Ichthyophis > Ichthyophis bannanicus. Next base: position 502,570,737 of record CM066031.1, read on the forward strand.
AATTCCTTAAAAAAATGCTACAATCCCAAAATCAACACAAAGAAGATTGCTTCTTCACTCAAAACACCTAGAGAGAACCTACTACAATACAGAGTAAAGCAAACCTCACACCTAGAATCAAGAGATGGAAAAATTGAGAAATAGCATAAAGGACTTACAACCAGTACTCCAGAAACATGAAAACCTGAGAGAGATTCCCCGCACCAATATTGATCTTCCAACAAGCACCAAATCTGAAGCAAAAATTTGTGTGAAGCAGCCTCCCAGTAAAAGCCCCCCCCCCCAAAAAAAAAGAATGGCACAAGTCCCTGAAATATACCAAACTGCAAATTATGCCAACACATATCACAGAACCCCCCAGTTACCCATATGGGAATGTACTGCTATTTTTATGCTACAAACCCTTTATTTAAATCAAGAGGGTATACACAGAGAGTCCAAGAGCTGGAAGAAAGAGGAAAATTGCCATTAGAAATACTGCAAAAGTAACAGATGCAAATTTAAGATCTTTAATTTTGAAAATCAAAGAAAAGAAGTATGTGAATGATAACATCCTGAAGCAACTAAGGGATTCCGTGGACAAAGATATACAGGGAGGAGGAGACCTAGTTAACAGCACCAAAAGAAAGGAAGACACAGAAAAGGAAAAAGAGGTTGAGGGGGAGATGGAGTTGAGAGATTTGGAACTGCAGGAGAGTGAGCTGAATAAAGGAAGGGTCAACAAGTTAACTGAATTGGAAGAAGCAAAGGAGGAAGAAGAAAGGGAAGAGAAAGACCCAGAGGTGGAGGAATTCAAGATAGAACTCCTAGTCCATATGGAAAGAGATGAATATCCTGGGTTCCAAGCAAGGGAAAGATTACCCAAGCTAAATTTAACACCTAAGGCTAGAAGTATGATAATTAAGATGGTCTTGGGCAAGCCACTTAACCCTCCATAGCCCATGTTCCCTGTAAAATAGTTATCTCCAAGTTATAATGCCCTGTTCAATGCAATTTCAGTTTGTTCAATGTAAACCGCACTGATGCAGAATAGCGCGGTATATAAGAGAATATAATAAATAAATAAATAATAAATAAGATGAACAAGGCAATATCCAGTATAAGGGGACCATTTATTGACATCACCGGAATTAATGAAATACAATATTGTGCAGCTAAAATTATTACAGCAAGAATACTACCATCTAGAGTGCAGGGCCAGAAGAAAAAGAGAACAATAACAGTTCCTCCTTGGAAAAAGCACATCGAATGAAAAGTACAATCATTGCGTGCAGAGGTATCCCTGATGGATGGGTATCTAAAAGGATTAAGATCATCAAAGATATTAAGGAAGATCCAAGATATCAAGCTGAAGCATGCTGCATTAACAGAAGACCCAAAATGTATATGTTCCAACAATATATTGAAAATAGCAGCAGAAGCACAAAAACATTGAAGATATGAAGAAAACAGGAAAGAAAGATATCAGAAAAAATTATTTAGGGAAAACCCAAAACACTTCTACAGGGAATTGGGGAAGAGTATTAATATTGTGATGAAGCTGACACTACTGAAGCTATGGAGTTAGGAGAAAACTCTGTTTCTTTTAAAGAAACTGATTTACAGAGAATGCAGTTACCAAGAAGTGCAGCTAGAGGGAGTAGGCATGAGGCTGCAGATTGTAATGATGCAATAGCTAATCAAACACACCTGAGTAGAGGGCCAGGAAGCTCACTAAAGAAACGGCTTTATAAGCAGTGCTTGGTCAGGAGAATAGAGAGACGACCACAGGAGCAGAGATGACCACAGGAGCAGAGAGGACCACAAACATAGAGAGCAACAGAAACCCCTGCTACTAAGGAGAGAGAAAGGGGAAAGCTCCAACTACGGAAGGAAAGGCAGTTAAGCTTGCAGTCCTTACAAGGAAGGGACAACTTCCAGGAAGGACAAGCCCATGCTGAAAAGCTCCAGAAAGAAGTCTCCAGGGAAGACAGTGTAAACAGGAGAGTGCCTGGTAGAGGGGATACCAGCAATGCACGTCTCAGAGAACAAAGGTACATTCACACCTCCTTTCTTGAATGTGTGCCAGGTCCTAGAAAGGCTTGTAAACCAGAGAGCCATAGATATGGGAAAGAAAGCTGGGGAAAGCTTTGGAGACCTGTGCAGAAGTTCCTAGATAAAAGCCATATTAATTGTTTGCCAGACCAGGTCCAGCCAGGCTGGAAAGTCTTGGAGAGAACTACTGAAGTAGAACCAGTTTTGCCTAGGGAAAGCTCAGGCTTAGCAGACACCATATCTGAGCAAGTGGATATGCAAACAGACCTTGTAGAATCAGAATCATTGCTACCTGAATATCCTATGGACTGTACTCTCTGTGTAGCTGAGAGTATAGAATCTCTCACAGAGTCATAGCAAAAACAATGCTTTAAAAAATGTCATTGCTTTGTTGAGCTGAAAAGAAGAAGCTTTTTGTGTTTATTTAACCTGTTGAGAGGATCACGTGTGCACATGAGCGGGTGAGGAGTGTTTCCTTGTAGCGCTCCCGGGTCGCCCTAAAAATCTTTGACAAACTCGGCGAAGGAGGCATACAAACGGTGTGGGTGTGAAGGTTTCGGAAATCTGAGTGCTGCGGCATCAATTATAAGGCTGGGCTCGAAGGCGGCGGCATGAAAACGGCCGCAAAGAAGGAGAAAGCTGCTGTTGTGCGGGAAAACAAGATGGCGACGTCCGCAAGAGTCCTGGTAGCGGCGAGCTCTCCAGGGCAGGAAAGTACTGACTCGGGCCCGGACGAAGTGGCCCAAGAAGTAGTTAAACTACTTGAACCTAAATTTGACGTTGTCATGAAGAAACTGGAAGAGATGAGTGAGGCTTTCAGCGAGCACAATAGGAGACTGGAGGAGGTGGAACATCGCGTGGCAGTCTTGGAGGAGGACGAGCTGGCCCTCAAGAGAGCTAACCAGAAACACCAGAAACAAATTGCTGAGCTGCTATTGAAAGTCGATGATTTAGAAAACAGATCACGTCGAAATAACCTCAGGTTGGTTGGAATGCCAGAGTCTTGGACTGGAAGTCAATTATTCACTCTTTTTGAGGAGTGGTTGCCTAAAGAATTGGGCCTCCCTTCATTAATGGGCAAGATTTGTGTGGAAAGAGCTCATAGGCTGGGACAGCTCGGAGCTGGTAATAGCAGGCCGAGGCCGGTGTTGGCACGATTACTGAACTTCCAACATAAAGTTTTGTTGCTGCAGGCATATCGTAAACGGCAGGACCTGAAAATGGATAACGCACAGATCCTCCTCTTCCCGGACTACTCAGCTGCATTGGCGGCTAAGCGCAAAGAGTTTTCGCCAGTATGCAGTGACTTGGTTAAGGCTGGCATTAAGTTTGCGCTCTACTACCCTGCGGTTTTAAACATTTTTTACAAAGGCGCTGTGCATACTTTTGAGCGGGTGGATGCGGCGAAGAAAATTTTGACTACACTGGGGGCTGAAGGATTGCCGACGCAGACCTGATTTGACTTTGAGCATGTCTGTGGGACTGAGTATGACTCCGGAGAAGACGGGAGAGCGCACGGCCGTGTGCCAGAGCCTGGGATAGACTTTATTTGATTAATGAGGCCCTCTCCGCCATGGCGTACCTCCTGAATCTAAGGGGACGACCTGGAGGTGTATGTACTGTGATCTCACTCCCTTCGGGGGGTGTCCCGCTTCGGCGGGATTTGCTGATGTTCATCTGTAAGGGGCTTTGGGGGAGGGGGGAGGGGAAGTATTTCTTTGGGAAGGTTGTGGATGTTGAGGATGTTTGGCTGTGTGTTTGGATGTGGGTGGCGGGTTGTTGTTTGTGTGTTGGGGGTACTGCGGGGATCAAGGCCTTTGGAACTTGCTATGAGGGGGGCTGTTTGGCAGGAGGGGAGCGAGTGGGAGGGGGGGAGGGGATGGGGTGTTGGGGTGGGGGAGTTTTTGGGGGGGGCGCATGGTCATTGACTCATCCTGGTCACAGAGCTGTGGGCACAGGCCGTTTTACTTTTGTGCTGTGAGCGGCAGGCTACTTGTATGCTCCGAGGACGAGGCTGGGCATCTCTTGGAGCTTGAACTGCTCTATCTTAGAGTGAGGGAATCTTTTTATCCCTTGCATGTCCAATATTAAGTTAGTGTCCTGGAATGTTGGAGGACTTGGCTCTCCCGTAAAGAGAACTCAAGTACTGCAAATGTTAAAAAGAAAAGGGGCTCACATTGCCCTGTTACAAGAGACGCACCTTAGTGATTTGGAGCACCGGACGTTGGTGCGTGACTGGATAGCGGAGGCGTATGGGGCCTCCTCGGGAACCAAGAAGGCGGGGGTGGTGGTACTAGTTAGAAGAGGCCTCCCTTTTGAAGTAAATCATGTGCAAGCAGATCCCAGGGGGCGCTATGTTCTCCTGTCTGCGAGGCTTTACAATGAGGATGTGTGGATAGCGAACATCTATGCCCCCAATGTATATGACCATGCGTTCTTTAAGATGCTCCTGGGATTTGTGGAGAAAGTGGGTAGAGGCCAATTGATCCTGGCGGGAGATTTTAATTGTTTGCATGACCCCTCCCTAGATAAATCTACGAACAGTGGGGAAACTGCGAGGGCGCGTAGAGGAGTGGGATACTTATGCCGCTTGGGCGAGTTGGTAGATATCTGGAGACTCCTTCATCCGGGGGCTCGAGAGTACACACACCAATCTCGAGCACATAAAACTTGGTCACGTATTGATTATATTTTGGTGAGTGCGGGAGGAATTTCCAAGGTGCTTAAAGCAGAAATAGAGCCGGTGGCAGTGTCGGACCATGGAATGGTCTGGATCCTGTGGGAGTGTCAGGGAGCGGTGCAGAGGCGCTGGCGTTTTCCCACTTATCTCAGTAATGACCAGGCCTTTCGTACTTATTTGGAACAGCAGTGGGATGAATATGTTTTACATAATGACACGCCGCAATGTTCCCCCTTATTGTTCTGGGAAGCAAGTAAGGCAGTATTGCGAGGTGCCATTATATCTTACACGGAACGGAGGCGTAGACCCTTAGATCGCAGTATCCTTGTATTAGAACGAAGCCTTCGGGGCCTGCAACGGCGGATTGGTAGGGGTGGGGATGGCAACGCTCAGCGTGAATATACTAGAGCGCAGATGGCTTTGAATGAACTGCTGCAGAGGCGGGCTATATTGTCTCTTCAGTACTATAAGCATCAATTGCATAGATATGGAAATAGAACTGGCCGCTTGCTGGCCCGGCTGGTGCGTGACCCAGGGGGCGCCCGTTTTATACCGGTGCTTAGAGACACTGAGGGTGGATTGCAACATCAGCCTCAGAAAATAGTGCAAGTGTTTCGAACTTTCTATGAACGCCTGTATAGTGAAGAGCACCGGGATTATGCGAGGGGTAAGGCCTTTCTGCGGGATCTGCAGTTACCACAGATATCCGCTGATGACTTGCTTAGTCTTAATGCGCCATTGACGGTGAGGGAGATTTTGCAGAGCATTAAAAAGGGGAAATCTCACAAAGCACCCGGACCCGACGGCTTTAGCGCTGAGTACTATAAGATGTTGGCGCTTAGGGTGGCCCCCTCCATGGTGGTAATGTTTGATTGGGTGCGGCAGCATGGGGAATTCCCTAGAGATATGAGATGCGCTGATATCTCGGTGCTTCCTAAACCGGGGAAGGACAAGCTGGAGCCGGCTTCATATAGGCCTATATCATTAATCAATTGTGATATGAAGATTTTAGCATCAGTGTTGGCCGGGAGGCTGAACCCCATTCTCCCCTCCTTGATAGCAGACCGGCAAGTGGGTTTTGTCAAAGGTAGGGAAGCCACTAGGAATATTGCTCGATTATTGATGGCCATGAGCTGTTGCCAGCGAGCGGAGCGTGACTTGCTGCTGGTCAGCCTGGACGCTGAGAAGGCGTTCGACAGGGTGGCCTGGGAATACTTGTGGGACGCGCTTGCGAGCTTTGGTTTGCAGGGAGATTTCATCCAATGGCTTCAGGCTCTATATAATTGCCCCCTGGCTAGAGTGGTGACAAGTGGTGCCGCCTCTGATATTTTTGTATTGGAACGTGGAACTAGACAGGGCTGTCCACTATCCCCGCTACATTTTGTGCTCTCGCTAGAACCTTTGCTGTGTGCCATGCAGGGAGATGCGACGATTTCTGGTGTTCATATTGGTGGTGAGGAATTGAAGGTCAGTGCTTTTGCCGACGATATGCTCCTCTGCCTCATGGAACCGCAGTCCTCCTTAGTTCGTGTGTTGCAGTTGATTGGTGAATTTGGTGAATTCTCAGGTTTAAAAATTAATACTTCTAAATCGGTGGTGCTTGATGTGGGTGGTCGCGTTCGGCCGCAGTGGCGGGGACCATTTCCGCTGGTTTGGGCGGATGGGCAGATCAGATACTTGGGGATACAGTTGCCTGATCGTCCCGAGGATCTCTATCGGGTCAACGTCCCTGGGCTGTTGGCTCGGACTGCGCGGACCTTGGGTGGATGGAGAGATCTACCGCTGTCTTTACGGGGGAGAGTCGCGTTGTTCACTATGGTTGAGCTGCCACGCTGGCTGTATGTCCTCCGCTTGTTACCACTCTGGATTTTGGATAAAGATTGGCGGACTCTGCAGAAACCTTTGCGTGGATTTTTGTGGAAAGGGAGGAGGGCGAGGATCCCGCTATGGGCGCTGATGAGAACGAGGGAAGACGGGGGATTGGGATTGCCCTCATTGCGGCATTTCAATTTTCGCTATCTGCTAAGACATGTGGAGGCAATTGTACGGGGTGAGGACGGCTGCGCCCCGCTGCCCCAATTGACTGAGCTTTGTGCACCATACCATTGCCTATATATGCTCCACATGCGTTCTCAACGTGGGGCGTGTGAAGGGATTGGTCAGGGTCAGGGTTATTTAGCGGCTCTCCGGGCAGCTTGGCCGGTCTGTGTGCCCGGTTTGGATGGGACTGGCGACACTCTGATTTGCTTCCTTTGGTGGGGAATCCGGGTTTTTTGCCTGGCTTCTCCGCCCACAATGTGTTTCAAGGGTGGGCCAAAAGAGGGATTCTATGCATTGGCGATTTGTACGCTGTGGGTGGTCGGACTCTGGAGAGCTTTCAAGTCCTGCGTGCTCGCTATCTGCTGCCCAAGGAGGATTTCTATGGCTATTTGCAGGCTCGTCATTATATAAATAGCTTAGGTGAAATAGCTGGGATGGGAGTGGTGGGGGGGACTCTGCGATATGCACTGGGAGTCTGGGTTGGGCCATCAAGGGATGGGAGAGAGTATCGGTCGCTGCTTACGCCTTCCGGGGGTCCTGATTATATTTTGGCACTCTCTGACCGCTGGGGCAAAGATGGGATGGAAGAGATGAATGAGGTGAAGATGAGAGGGGCTTTTAAAGCAATACCGCAAGGCCCGCTGGGGGTGATGTTGCAGGAAATCCAATATAAGTTTCTTTGGAGAGCGTACACCACTGATGCATGGGCATTCCGGGCTGGGCTCCGTGAGTCACCCATGTGTGCTTGGTGCAGGGTCAATGTGGGAACTTTGTTGCATAAATTCTGGAGCTGCCTCTTGGTGCAAACTCTATGGGGTGCTGCATGCAGCAAGCTGGCTGGGTGGGTGGGAGTCCCAGTAGAGCTGAACCGGGAGGCTTGCTTGTTCCTGTGTTGGGAGAGTGCAGACATGGTGGGGGTGAGTAACTGTAGACCCTTCTTGCAACGTGGCTTCCTCCTAGTGAAAAAAGTGCTATTGCAACATTGGGTTGAGTTGTCTCCCCCGGGAGTCTCTGTTTGGGAGAGGGCCTTGTTAGATTTGCTGTATTTAGAGAAACTAACTGCGAAGCAACAAGGGGGCAAGCACTGGGATATATTTTTGGATTTGTGGGCTCCCCTGATTGATGCGCTACCAGCTGTAGAGCAGAGCAGGGTGTTGAATGTGTAGACGGTGCCAATTGTGGGGTGCTCTTTTGCAGGTTGAGCTGTTCCTTGGGTGGGACTGTTTTGGGATGCCGGGTATGGATAGATAGGACATTCGGGGTGGCTATGGGGAGAATGGACTTGTGCTGTTGCTCTTGATTCGTGGGATTTATTTTTACTTTACTGGCTAGCGCCCACTGGAAGGTGGTGGGATATATAGGATGTATGCTTCATGGCTATGCGTTCGGGTGGGAGGGTTGGGGGAGTGGGGGCGAGTTAGGGGGGGGAGGGAAGCGCTAGGACGTGCGTATTTCTGTATTTCTGTTTGTATTTGTATTAGTTTAGTTCAGTTGGACATGGGCTGTTTTTATACAGTATTGTTCTGTTCTACATTGCATTACTACTTTTATAACCTGTATATACCATGTTTAGTATACCTGTTGCATATTGAGTGTATTGGCATTGTTTGGCATCGGTTTGGGATGTTTGAGATTTGTGCCTGTGTCTGTATTGTTTCCTATATAAAATGAATGAAAATGATTTGAACTAACCTGTTGATATTGAAAAATCCTGCTTGAATGGAAAAAACTGTGAAGCTCTTATAACAGTTTTTGACTTTGTAAATACTTTGGTAGAAACCCTGAATCAAGGTGAATTCTGTTGTCTTCTTGGAGAACCTTAGCACATCAAGGGAATAAAACCTTATATTTAACCCAGCAGAAGGCTTACACAACTATTCTTTATAAAGAAGGGAACTACAAGGACCATAATGCACCTGGTCTAAGTTAAAGTTTCCGGCTTCAACAAACAATAAATGTCCGCCCTGACCCTTCAGCACGCTGCCACCGGGAGGGGCTGTGAGAATATGGTAAAAGCACCTCCAAACAAAGCCGAAATTGAAACCTTCTAGAGAAAGCTATATGAGGATCCTATACAGCACAATCACAAAGCAGAATGGTTACCCAGCATACAGAAGCATTTAGAAAAAATAAACATCAAACCTACGGAATGGCCTGTAATAACAAAGGAAGAGCTAGAAAGCAGGTTAAAACGGGGCCCCAAACTGGAAGAGACCTGGCCCAGATGGAGTAACCAACTTTTGGCTCAAACAGTTAACATCACTCCACCAAGACCTGGTGAACTACAAAAATCAATTGTTCAAGCGACCGGATTTAAAACCGCAATGGCTTATTTCAGGAAGTACATTTCTCCTTCTAAAGGGAGACCCGATTAACATTCCTAAAAATTATAGACCCATAACCTGCTTATCTGCAATCTATAAGCTGTTTACTGCGATAGATGCAGACATAATATATGATCACATTGAGCTCAATAACATCATGGTGGTAGAGCAAAAGAGCAATAAGAGAGGAACATATGGAACCAAAGACCAGGTGATGCTGAATAAGGCCATTATGGCCAGTGTTAAGAAAGGCAGAAATCTCAGTATAGCATGGATTGATTATAAGAAAGCTTTTGATAGCATCCCGCACTCTTGGATAATACATTACCTTGAAATGTATAAAATAAATTCTGGTTTGATAGAGTATATTAAGTTCACTATAAAAATGTGGCAATCCACACTCTTTTTGAGATATGAAGATGGTCAATACATCATTCCTAACATTAAGATCCAGCGAGGAATATTTCAGGGAGATTCACTGTCGCAACTTCTGTTTTGTTTGGCGCTTAATCCAATGAGTGCTCTCATCAACTCTTTGGGGTATGGATTTAATCTGAATTCTAAAGACTGTTCCAACCAAGAAGCAACTTCCCATCTGCTATTTGTAGATGATCTGAAACTCTACAGTAACTGACAATTAGCAGAGCAGCTTTGTGTGGTGAAAAGCTTTTCTGACGACATCAGGATGACTTCTAGCCTTGACAAATGTGCTAAGGCAACTTTTTTCAGAGGAAAATTGAGCAAAACCAAAAACATCTCCCTTGCTCAGGGCTGTGATATCAAGGACCTTGAACAGGAAGGCATATATACGTATTTCAGAATAGAGGAAGGAATGACACTCGAGCAGAAACTATTGAGAGAAGATCAGTAAAAAATATTACAGGAGATTAAAACTGTTATTGAAAAGTGCTTTAACATCACAAAATAAGATACAAGTGATGAATCAGCTGGCAACTCCTGTACTCTCCTACAGTTTTGGAATTGTGGATTGGCCTCATAAAGAGCTTGAAAAACTGAATATGAGAACAAGAAAACTCCCCCATGCTCATGAAGTAATTTACAAGAATCAGTGTATGCCAAGATTGTCCCTAGAGCTGAAGGAGGGCTAGGACTTATAGAAATTGACCACACCTACAGAGCTACTATCATAGACCTCCAAGCCCATCTGACAGCATCATTGGATCGAAATACACAAAAAGTGCTGAAATATAAAAGTAAATTTCCAGAATCTGTCGCCATCATCAAACTTGGACAAGCATTCCAACGATTAGAAGGAATGAGTGAGAATCCACAGGCATGCATGGGAAAGGAAGTAACAGAATTTGCAAAACAAGAAGAAAAACTCTTCAAAGAATTAGATCAGCAGGCGAGGAAAAACAAGTGGCAAATGCACAAATACAGTGGAAAATACAGAGTGTTACTCCAACAACCTTTTGTAGATCAAGAACGACAAATGAATGGTTGAGGAGAGGTAGACTGAAACCGAAGGATGAAAGACTGATAGTTGCAGCCCAGGACAGTGGATTACGGATGAGATGGTTTATGGCGAGTATTGAAAAAAACAGGCACAACAGACATATGCTGATTCTGTAAGAAAAAGCTGGAAACAGTGACTCACCTAATAGCAGGCTGTGAAGTTCTGATGGTGGAAAATTTCTATACAGAAAGGCACAACAAAATAACACGCCTCCTCCACTGTCCCTGAAAAGCACTGGGATCATGACCCTAAAAGAATAACAGAGAATGAAGAGGTTATGATCACCTGGGACATTCCCATTCTGACGGATAAGAAACTGGATGCCAGGAAACCTGACATAGTGGTAAAGGAGAAAAATACCAGAACGGCATTGATAATAGAAGTGTCGGTACCAAGTGATTATTCTGTGAATCACATGGAGAGGGAGAAAGATCTTGAAGTATCAAGAAATGCAGTCAGAGGAGGAGTGGAGCCTGACCTGCCCAGCTGCCTTACATCACCTGCGGGTTTGGACGCTGCTTGCTGCTGTCTGCTCAGCCTATTTAACTCGGGCTGTACCGCGGGATTGCTGAGGAGTGGAGTCTGACCCTGCCCAGCTGCTTTACATCACCTGCGGGTTTGGACGCTGCTTGCCGTTGTCTGCTCAGCCTATTTAAATCGGGCTGTACCACGGGACGCGGCCGTGGGCGCATCCCTCGGGCGTGTGCCCGAAGGGGCATGGCCAAAGGGGCAGGACACGCCCCTTTGGAGCCCCTTCGGAGCGTTTGAGGAGCTTTGAGGATTAGGTGTGAGAGGTTCTCTCTGTTATGGGAAAAAAGAAGGAAGAAGTGTGTGCCGGGCTGCTGCTGCTATGAAGGCCTCAAAGACCGAGGGCCCTTTGGATAAGCATGTGATTCGTCAGGTGGTGGAAGATCGCAGCTTAGAACTTTCGGCTTCAGTGAGTACCTCCTCACCCCTAGCCTCTTCTCCTATTGGGGGTTTTACCCTTCCCCTCTCATCGTCGGATCAGGTTACGGTTCGGGAGGAAGTTTGGGAGTTCCCTCTTCCTTTCTGATACCGTTGGGCTTTCTGCTGGAGTGTCGGATCAGGCCTGCTCAGATATCAAACAATTACCACTGCCTAAAGTGATTCATATCCCGTCGGCGCTGGGAAGTGTGGTTGTTTCTTCTCCGCCCCTTCAGGAAGTGACCTTAAAGGATATATGGGCAGTTGTTACCCGTACTGAATCTGCTCTAACAGGTACTCTGGGTCAAATTGAAGAATTTACTCGGGACTCAGTTGCAAAATTTGCTGAATATGATGCTCAATATGTGGTGCAGGATACACGTTTGTTGCAGGTGGAGGAAGTAATAGGTTCTGTACAAGCAGTTCGGCTGCTTAAGTTAAGGATAGTTTGTATTTTCATAGACAGCTTGAGGTGTTAGAGAACGCATCTCGGTCTAAAAACCTGAGGTGCTTAAATTTTCCAGTAACACACTATCTTTCCCCCTTATTTTATTCATAAGTATTTGAAAGAAGTGTTAAAATTTGAACAACCTGAAATTATTAAGGTTGCGAATTTGTACTATATTCCTAGGTTTAAAAAGAAAATAGAGGGAAATGTGGCGGGGTATGAACCTGTTCAATTGCTTTCACCTGTTAGCTTGGATATTTCAGAATTTCTTGAGTCCTCTTCTGATAATATCTCAGCTCGTGCAACTTTAGTAGTAACATTTGCTACAGAATTGGACAAGAACTCTGTATTGAAAGCATATTTTTCACAAAAGATGTGTGTCTTTGTGGGCAGAAGATTACCATATTCCCAGATGTTTCTCGTATAACCCAGAATCGCCGTAAAGCTTTTTTGGAGTTGAAAGAACGTACCATGGCATTGGGGGCTACCTTTTTTCTGAAGTTCCCATGCAAGTGTGTAGTAGAACATCGTGGGAAACGTTATGGTTTTCTAGAATCAGCTCATTTGGAAGTTTTTCTAAAAAATCATGAGTCTCATTTGGGATGATGGGTTTGTTGTAAATAAGGTTTGTATGTTTTTTGTAAGGCATCAGGGGCTTGACTTCTTTTTTCCTTTAGATAATTTCTTTTTTCTTTCTTAGTGATTTCTCTCTCCTCCATAAAAGTGGACTTTTATGTAATCTGTGTCTCCAGAATCCATGCTGAAGGAATGGTTTTTTGGTATATTTTATGTACTGATTTGTTTCTTTCATATTCCTGTCGCTTATGGTACTGAATAAGTTGAAATTCAATAAATATATAATTTAAAAAAAGAAAAGAAATGCAGTCAGAGACCAAGAAAATGTGGCAGGAAAGATATAGTCACAGGCCTGATAAAGAAGAATTTCCAAGCACATCTTGACAAACTACCCATACATGTTACATACTATGAACTCCAGCAGGAGGCTCTCTTTGGCACGATGCAAATATTATGAGAGATTAAGATTCTATTCCACATACTATGGTTTAGGAGTGAAGTTCATTAATGCCATAGTATGTGCAAAACTAACTCATTTTGAGAAACTACCCCATGAGAAACATTCACAATAAAGAGATCCTACTCAGACTCTTCCTCTAAAGTGCGTCTTTATTATTCCAATGCAGAAATGTACAAATGGATGCTATATCGGAGAGAGAGACAAGTCAAATTTTAAAGACCAGAATAAATTCACACAGACATCTGATAACCCAGCACAGAACAGACCAAGGATAACTTCTGTTGCTTCTGCTGCTGTGGAGCATTTCACTGGTCCAGAACTCAGCATCACCGATGTGATGCTGAATGTCCAAAAAGGGATATTTAAATCAATCCAAGATTGTTAAAACTTTTGAAATGACGATGATAAGACACTTTCAATTGGACCAGGCAGTATTTAGGTAGGGGCTTTCTATCACATTCTAAAACTATAAACATTTTCATCCTGGTCTACCTCTGATTAGCCATCCATTACTCCCACTTCTTGCCCCCTCCGCTCAGCCTGTCAATCAAATGTTTTAATGATTCACTTATATATTATGGTATTTTTGTCTGCTGCTTATACCATTCTGACCTGAAGAAGAGTGTTTTAACCTTTGAAACCTAGTCCAAAAACCATTTGCATGCACAGTGAGGATAAAGAAAGGATACCATATTTTTTTCCATTTTCTGTCACCTCTGACATACTGATCTTTGATTTTGTTTTTTTCTACATTTCTTTCTTTACTCATTAATCCACTCAATTGCAACTCTCTGTCCTCAATCCCCTTTAGACTTTTCACCTAGCAAGATTCCAGCTTAGCTCCTCCATTTCTCATCTCACTCCTTTGCTAGCCTCTTATTCCCCTCTGTGCCTCCTACATCCCTTCCGCCACCCAATTACTTCCTTCTTAGATATTCATTAACTCTCTCTTTCCTCCTTCTTACCCCAGCATTCAATCGTATGCCTCTCTCTTTCAACTCTTCCCCCTGTATGATCTTTTTTCTTCCCTCCCAGGCAAAATATCTGTTCCTCTTTCCATCCTCACTCCCCAGTTTCTTTCCCCCCCCCCCAGCTCCAGCTCTACCCCCTTCTAGTCCTCCCCCAGCATCAGCTCCCTTATAGTTCCAACCCCTCTCAGCATCCGCCCCTTCCAATCTCATTATCTCCATCCCCCAGCTCAGCTCATTTCTAGTTCTAACCCCCAGTATCAGTCCTCCTCCAGTCCATTCCCTCTCAGCATCATCTCCCTTCCAATCCCAGGCTCTCCATCCCTCAGTATAAGCTCATTTTCAGTCCTAGCCTCCCCAGTATCAGTCCCTCTCTTCCAATCCCAGTCTCCCCATTCTCCAGCATCATCCCATTTCCATTTCTAGATCCCCGCAGTATCAGTCCCCTCCAGTCCCTCCCAGCATCAACTTGCTTCCAGTCCCTCCAGTCCCTCCATTCCATCAGCCCTTTTCCAGTCCAGCCCTCCCCCCAGCATTATCTCCCTTTCAGTCATAGTCTCTCCATTTCCAATATAGGCCTATTTCCTGTTCTAGTCCCCAGTACCAGTCCTCTTCAAGTTCCAGAGCCCCCCTCCCCAACACAGATACACAAACAAACACATATAGGCACCTATGTGTCCAGGGCTGGCCCGACCATTGTGAGGGAATGTTGCCTGCGCATGGCCCCGCACATCAGTGGGCCCCATGCCTACCTGACCTGCTTCAGAGGGAGCTGGTGAGGCTCGAGGCCTGATGCTCCAGCTCACCTCTGCACAAGACAGGAAATTACCCCTGTTTGATCTCTCTGGGCTCAGTGCGCCAGCGGGCTGTCAGTTATCACATCCATGAGAGTGAAGGAAAACACTGTTCATACCTGCTGCTGTGCAGAGGTGAACTGGAGCGCTAGGCTTCGGGCCTCACAAGTTCCCGTTGAAGCCTGCAGGCAGGCGTGGGGGCCTCCTGAGGTGTGGGGCCATGTGCTGGCAACATTCCCACACAATGGTCGGGCCAGTCCTGGGCACATAGGCGCCTATATGTGTTTATAAAATACTAGCATAAGTGGCACAAGCATGCTTACCTTGTAGGCATGGACATTTACACCTCACGAGCAAGTGGCAATGGCCATGCCTAGATCATTTATATGCACATGTAGATTAACATATTGTATAATCTATACCTAGTACTTGTGAAACTCCATCTGTGCTCTGCCCTTGTATACATCTACCAGCAATGTACTTACCATCAGATTAGCTCGTGTACTTTTATATCAGCCGGAATTTTATAACAGGCCATTTTAGCTGTACACATGGTTGCATATGCATGAAAAATACATTAAAACAATTACCCTCATAATAATTAAAAACACATAACTTTAAATGTTTAAGTCCTAAAAATTAAAAAAGCATTATGTGGTCACTAATACTGCCGATAAGGTTTTCAATGCTGCTGCGACTTCTTTCTTTCATCACCAATGGTTCCAGATCATAATGTACAGGTGGAAACAGCTGTTGCTCCACTTGATTTTATCATATAAAAACTCTGTATATTCCTTCCACCTTTTCTTGATCTTCTCAGCATCATAACACATAGAACCATGAGCATCTTGTAACATTCCACTTCGAGGCTGGAACTTTTTCTTTAACTCTTGTAGCTTTACGGAAAGCTAATCTTGTTCTTCCTCTAATAGTTTCCTGCTTCTATTTCCTTGCATGTGTAATTGTAGTACTTGTCCTTGTCCTGCCTTGCTGCAAGTTGGAAATCTCTGTTGAGTTCTGCGATTGTCTTTCTTTCTCCTCTGACTTTAGCTTCTCTGCTATTCTGGACAATTTTCAGAGTTTCTTCTGTCATCCATTTTGGTTGTTTTTGCTTTTTCACCTTTTGTAGAGACTTCTCGCCTTCTACCATCACAAACTTCTTGATGTCATTCCATAACTCTTCTGGAGCTCAGTCATTTGTATCTAAAGCAGCATACTGATTTTGCAGGCAGTCTTTAAATTCCAGTGGTATATTCTCAAGGTCGTATTTTGCTACATTCATGAGTGGGCTTGCTCTTTTTCAACTTTAGCTTGAGTCTGCATACTAGTAGTTAGTGATCTGTACCACAGTCAGCTCCAGGTTTTGTCTTTGTTGATGTTATAGAGCTTTTCCATTGTTGACTTACACAGATATAGTCAATTTGATTTTTGTACACTCCATTGGGTGAAGTCCATGTGAAAAGTCGCTGCTTGTGTTGCTGGAAGAAGGTGTTGGAAATGAATAGATTGTTGGCCTTGCAAAATTCTTTTAGTCTTTCTCCAGCTTCATTTCTGTTGCAAAGTCCATATTTTCCAACCACTTTGCCTTCTTCTTTGTTGCCAGCTTTTTCATTCCAGTTATCCATGACTATCAGGATATCCTGTTTGCATGTTCTGTGAAAAGATCTGTGTTTGTAACAATATTAAAGAAAGGCGATCCAACTGACTGTGGAAACTATCACACAATCGCTCTGATCCCACATTCCAGCAAGATTCTACTGAAGATTATTCAACAGAGACTACAACCATACCTGAAACAAGATCTACCTGAAGTGCAAGTAGGGTTCAGGAAAGTGTGAGGAACGAGAGACATCATCGCGGATGTGAGATGGATCCTTGAAAAAGACTGAACAGAATACCAAAAGGATATCTATTTGTGCTTTATTGACTACTAGCAAGGCTTTTTTTGACTGTGTAACACATGAGAAACTCTGGGCCACATTAAGACGCATGCGGTTTAGCCAGAACACCTGATCACTCACCTCTTGCACAATCTGTATATTGATCATGAAGAAACCAGTTTGAACGGAAACAAAGAGAAAACAGAAAATGGTTTAAAATCAAGCAAAGGTGTATGACAATGGGCTGCATACTTTCTTCCCTACCTGTTTAATT